>CM046440.1:6654740-7134077 GCA_025506505.1 Flaveria sonorensis | reverse complement strand
CAAATGTCGAGTCACACTGTGACATCCGGTAATTTTCCGTTACCAAACTCCGTTAGTTTCCGTTAAGTCTTGCATACACGTGTTGGGAGCACACACTGGTTGTCGTTGAACGTTGGTGACTTAAAATAATCAGTAATGTTAAATTGATGATAATTAGGTTAACAATGTGATTATTAAGTTATGCTTATGTGATTTGAATGTTAACTGTAATGTTATCGCGTAACGTGAAAACGTGCATATTTATTTCGTGGTTTTGTGATAAATGGGAATTATGCATGATTGTTATTTGTGATTAATAATAATTGTGTTTAGTAGTTAAAAACTATTTAAAAACTATTCAAAAAGCTTAATTTTTATAAAATACAAATTATAAGGGTTAAAAGTGTAATTATGGATTATTTAATAAAATAAAAATCAAAAACCCAACCCTAAAACCCCCCTCGGCCGCGACCAACCCTCCTCCCCCTCTCCCTTGCGAAAATCGATTGAGATCAAGCACAAACCTGCGATTTGGACCGATTGCAAGGCATACATCGCACTAGAAGCATCCAATTGTTCATTTTCGCGATTTAAAGGTAAATTGTTTCTTTCATGTGTTTGTTGGCCGAAAGTATTTGCGATTGGATGAATGGGAGGCCGAAAGTTGTTTGATTGTTGATGTTAATGTGTTGTTAGATAGATTACATGTTGATTAACGTTGATTATGCAAGAAAGTTTGGATTTTGGTTGTTTGTTCATAGGATTATCTTGGCCGTGAGTTTGAAGTGATGTGGATCAAATGGATGTTGAATGTGGTTGTTTGATGTTGTAATGATGTTAGTTAGGTTGTATGCATTAGTTAACGTCGATTATACAAGAAAGCTATGATTTTGATGCATTGTTCATAGGTTACTAATAATAACTTTATTTGCATGAATTGATGATTGGATGATGTGTGAATGTTATGGATGTGTTTGTGATGATGATTAGATGCTAGATGGTGATATGAATGTTAGGAATTCAAGAATGCATGTTGTAGTTCATACCTTACTAAAGATAGTAACTTTTGGGTATGAAAGTTGATGAATCATGATGATTAGGTGTTGTTGATCATGTTTAGATGTTGTCATGGACTTGAATTGGTATATAATTGATGAATCATGAATGTTGTGTGAGTTTGATGAATTTGGGATGAACTTTCCCAAAAGGGAAACTTTAATTGTGCAAATCCTTGAATTGGATGATTTGAGCATGTTTGGGATATTAGGATCATGCTAGTGTATTCATGGATGGGTTCTAAGGTGACTAAATGTGTTGTTTATGTTGTATGAATGTTGATTTGGGTTGTTATCTGTTTTGGCCTGTTGTGATTTGCATGATTTGTATGATATCTAGTTATATGATGATCTAGGTAGTACATGTGGTGGTGATGTGCTATATGTAATCAAGTGGTATGTTGATCATGTATGATATGCTGTTGTGTTAGTTTAATGATTATCACCTATAATGTCACCAACGGGTCCAACGGGTCAACTGGGTCAAATGTGTCTTGTATTCTTAAACCTTGAGTTCCTTGGTTTGTAGAGCACTTAGGGTTTCGTGTTGTTTGTGCACACGTACTTATGTACTCTTGTATTCTAGGTGACCTTTGAAGGTTGTCTTTCCTTCTTTCTTTCAAGTTAAGCTCTAAGTTAATTCTTGCGCATATCAGGTGAGTTCTTGCCCCACTCATTTTACATAATCTCTTTTGGGGAGATAGCATACTGTGATCACAAACGCTTTTATATATGAGTGTGTATAATATTGATATAGTGCTGTTTACCATGAAAAGTCCTCACACTTTCGGATTGTTAATATTGAATAGCGGGGAAATTGGGTAGTACTACTGGGTCTGACGAGCCCCACCTGTGCGACTCGAGGTCAAACGGGTGCAATTTTGTCCTATCACATATTCGTCACGACCTGGTAAGTCGTGACGGGAGGCAACAAACGTATCACAGTCAGCTTCGATCGCGAAATCACTATGATTAATATTTTATGTTAATAGACTAGCTATCTATTGCAATACACTACTTATGCTCTGAAAACTATTGATTGGTTTATATTTAACGCAAACTCTTGAACTCACCAACCATGTGTTGACTTGTTTAGTATGCTATTCTCAGGTTAAGGTTGCCAGTTGCCTAGGAGCACGCACACAGCATTGTTGAGTTGTCTACATTGTTTGTTTACATTTGGGTTATTTTCATATTAAACATTTGTGTTTGGGGCGCGTATGTTTTGCGCATTCTCTTTACATATTACTTGTTTTGGTTTTTCTGTTTTTAAAACGCTTCCGCAGTATTTAAACGCTTCCGCAGTATTTTAAACGTTAACTCTGGTTTTGTTATTTTCATATAGAGTCGTTCTTGGTAACTAATGACTGAGATCCTGGTATGTCACGCGCCTCGCGGTAAAACCCCGCTCGCGGATTTTGAGGGTGTGACAGATTGGTATCAGAGCCATTGGTTATAGGGGAACTAGGTTGCATACACACACTAGACTATAACCGCACAGTTGTTAGTTACTTATCGTTACTCTCCTTACTGTATACTCATTGGCATACGCAACACGTACTTCGCAGCATGGCATCGTCGTCCAGGAATTTAGGCAAGAGACCTGCACGATCTGAATCACCTCCTACATCTCCCGTACCTGATAGGGGATCTAACTGGCCACGACATCCTTATCCTCGCGGCGAGATAGACTGGGATCAGCCTTTCGTACCTCCTGAGCTCGATCCTCCGCGTAACTGGGATTTCTACCCCACTTACATTAACCGTATGGCTTATAGAGAACGCGTACCACCAGTAGCACCTACACGACCTAGGACTAGGTCATCAACCGCCTCTACTTTGCCTACACTTCCTACCTTGAGCATCCCTCTGGAGCAGGCATTTGCAGCCCTAGTAGCCACACTGGACACAGAGCGACAGCGGATTAGAGGACTCACTGACGAGAACTCTGCGATACGATCTGAGATGCGTCAGCTGCGTTACCAGGTAGATACGCTTCAGGAGCGACTTTCGATGGCCATTGGTGGACATCATACTCTGGCAGGCAACGTGGTAGCACTTAGTGAGCGCATGGACGCACAGGATCACCATAACATGGAGATTGATAATAGGTTCGTTGGTTTAGAGGCACAGCTAGCAGCACTTCAGATTGCTGAAGCTCCTGCACCTTTGGTGGACCCTGATGAGGAAGACCCAGAAGAAGAACCCGAGGAAGCCCCGAAGAAGAACCAGTAGAGATGGATGAGGACAGTGACGGATCTGACGTACTGGACTGATCCTACTTTTAAATGACTTAGACTATGTAGTGTTTCTTTTCTTTGAAACCTGTGGGAAGGGTTGTTTCCCACCCAACTGACAAACTTAAATTTTGACATTGATGGAATATTTTGTGACTCAATTACAATTTATTTATCTTTGATTATTATTTCTGTTATAAACGTTGTGGTTGTGGTAAATTCGTTATTTCTTATTGTTTACTGTACTTGATGAGATTAATGTGTTGGATGTTACTCATTATTGTAATTGTGAATTTTAAAGTGAAATATGGACGCACGTGGAAGAGGACGTGGGCGTGGTCGTGGACGTGGCGCCGGAGGCCGTGGAGCCGGAGCCATAAACATGACGCCTGCGGAATTGGCGGCATTGATTAATGAACACGTTCAGGCGGCAGTGGCTGCTGCCCAACCTGGACAACCAGCAGGTAAATGATAGCAAGAGGTTAAACTGATTATCCTAGTTATTTGTCTAGGATATCTGACTAATGTTGGGATTGTCAAAACAGGACCACCACCATGTACCTACAAGTCCTTCATGGACTGTAAACCTCATACCTACAGCGGGACGGAAGGGGCTGTAGGGCTTGTAAGGTGGTTTGAGAAGACAGAGTCGGTTGCGAAATGCAACTGCCCGCCTGCTGATCAGGTGAAGTATGCCACAGGGACGTTGGAAGGCGCAGCACTCTCTGGTGGAATGCCCAGGTACAAATGTTGGGTCAAGCCATGGCCAATGAACTACCTTGGGATGAATTCAAAGAAATCATGACTGAAGAATATTGCCCCCGGATGAAGTGCAGAAACTGGAGATTGAGTTCTGGCAACTCAAAATGCAAGGCTCAGAAATTGAAGCCTACACGACTCGTACTCATGAGTTAGCCACTTTATGCCCAGGGATGGTGAATGAAATGCACAAGAGGGTGGAGCATTATATACGGGGATTGGTGCCGAAATTCAAAGTATGGTAACTGCTTCTAACCCCACTACCATACAACAAGCAATCCGAACAGCCCACAGGCTGACTGACCAGGCAGTTGAGCAAGGTCGGTTACCTAAACGGGGTGCGGTGGCAAGCGTGCCCGACCAGAAACGCAAGTGGGATGGTTCAAGCAACAAGGGATCGTCATCCAGTAGCCAATCTCAACCTCAACAACAGCAGCAAGTCAGCAACAGCAACGGAAGTTTGATAACAACCGAAGCTTCAACCAGGCGCACTCAAATCAAGGACCCGGCGGGTATGGTGGAAGACTGCCGAAGTGCAACCGGTGTAACTACCACCATGTGGGTCGGTGTGATAACTTCAAGTGTCAACGTTGTGGGAAGATTGGTCATGCAGCCAAAGACTGTCGGGGTGAACTGATGAGAAAGCCACAACAATCACAAGAAACTCCGAAAGGTTGTTTTGAGTGCGGAAAGAAGGCCATTACAAACGCAACTGTCCCCAGCTTAAGAGGAATGGTAATGGTAACAACAACAATGGGAACAACAACAATAATAACAATGGCAACAACAATAACAACAACAATGGTAATGGCAACAACAATGGAGGCAATAACAACAATGGAGCCAAAGGAAGAGCCTTCGTCATTGGCTCAGGTGAGGCTCTAAACGATCCTACAACAGTAACTGGTAAATTTTCGGTTAATGGTTGTTTTGCTACTGTATTATTCGATACGGAGCCGGAGCGATAGAAGTTTCGTGTCCACTAGGTTCTGTAGTCTTTTAAGTGATATGCCCTCAGCCTTAGAATCTAAATACACCGTAGAGTTAGCTGACGGTACACAGATTCACGTAACGCATATTCTTAGAGACTGCAAGATAGAGCTTGCTGGTCATACATTCACCATAGATCTCATGCCTGTTACACTAGGAAGTTTCGATGTGGTAGTAGGCATGGATTGGCTTTCCGATAAACAAGCGGAAGTCATATGCCACGAGAAATCATACGGATTCCCATTGGTGAAGAAGTCCTTACGGTCAGAGGTGATAGGAGTGGTGCGGTGATAGGCATCATCTCATTCATGAAGGCGCAGAAGTTGTTACGAAAGGGTCGACTGGCCATATTGGCACTAGTCAGGATAAACAGACTGAGGAAAAGAAGATAGAGGATATTCCCGTAGTTCGTGAGTTTCTGAGGTGTTTCCGGAAGACCTCCTGGATTACCGCCTCATCGTCAAGTTGAATTCCAGATTGAGTTGACTCCAGGAGCCGCTCCAATTGCGAGAGCACCGTACCGGTTAGCTCCGAACGAACTGCAGGAATTATCCGCCTCAACTACAAGAGTTGTTGGATAAAGGGTTCATCCGACCGAGTTCGTCGCCCTGGGGAGCGCCAGTTCTATTTGTGAAGAAGAAGGATGGTACATTTCGAATGTGCATTGACTATAGGGAACTGAACAAGGTTACTATCAAGAATAGATATCCCTTACCTCGTATCGATGATTTGTTTGATCAACTGCAAGGATCAAGCTATTACTCTAAGATTGATCTGAGGTCTGGGTATCATCAGCTGAGAGTTCGAGAAGAGGACATCTCGAAGACTGCTTTCCGTACACGATATGGTCACTATGAATTTTTGGTCATGCCATTTGGGTTGACGAATGCACCAGCAGTATTCATGGACCTCATGAATCGCGTGTGCAAACCCTATCTTGATCAGTTTGTTATCGTCTTTATTGATGACATACTGATATACTCAAGGCGAGGAAGAACATGAGAAGCACTTACGTTTAATCTTGGAATTACTTAGAAAGGAACAACTGTATGCAAAGTTTTCTAAGTGTGATTTCTGGATACGTGAGGTACAATTCTTGGGTCATATTGTCAACGAGAAGGGAATACATGTTGATCCTGCTAAGATTGAAGCGATAAAGAATTGGTCTGTTCCTAAGACACCGAGTGAGATACGACAATCCTTGGATTAGCGGGATATTATCGACGATTCATTGAAGGATTCTCTAAGATTGCACAACCTCTCACAGCTTGACTCACAAAGAACGACGTACAAATGGGGTGAGAGTCAGGAATCTGCTTTTCAGTTGCTGAAACATAAATTGTGTAGCGCACCAATATTAGCGTTACCGGATGGTAGTGATGATTCGTAGTCTATTGTGACGCTTCTATTCAAGGACTTGGATGCGTCCTGATGCAGCGGGATAAAGTGATAGCATACGCCTCTAGACAGTTGAAGATTCATGAGAAGAACTATACCACCCATGATTTGGAACTGGGTGCGGTAGTGTTTGCCTTGAAGATCTGGAGACATTACTTGTACGGTACCAAATGCACCATCTACACCGATCACAAGAGTCTTCAGCATATCTTTGAGCAAAAGGAGTTGAATATGAGGCAAGACGCTGGGTGGAATTGTTAAACGACTATGATTGTGCTATTAAATACCACCCGGGGAAGGCAAATGTAGTTGCTGATGCGCTGAGTAGAAAAGAGACTGCTAAGCCTCGACGAGTGCGAGCTCTGCAACTAACGATTAGTACGCAATTACCCGAACAAATCCGTGATGCTCAAACTGAAGCTCTGAAAGTAGAAAATATGAGTTTAGAAGGGTTACGAGGAATGGAAAAGCAATTAGAAGTAAAGCGGATGGATTCGTTATTTCATGGATAGACTATGGGTACCTCTCCACGGAGAATCTGAGAGACTTGGTGATGAGTGAGGGCACAAGTCCAAGTATTCTATACATCCTGGATCTGACAAGATGTACCACGATTTGAAGGCGCACTATTGGTGGCCTAACATGAAAGCAGATGTAGCTACTTATGTGAGCAAGTGTCTGACCTGCTCAAAGGTAAAAGTGGAGTATCAGAAACCATCTGGATTATTACACAACAACCGAGATCCCTATGTGGAAGTGGGATCAAATATCAATGGATTTTATTACTAAGTTACCTCGTACTTCTACGGGTTGTGATACAATATGGGTTATCGTGGACCGATTGACAAATCTGCTCATTTCCTAGCGATAAAGGAAACAGATAAGATGGAGAAATTAACCCGACTCTATTGAAGGAGATCGTTTCGAGGCATGGAGTACCGATCTCAATTATTTCTGATCGCGATTCTCGTTTCACATCACACTTCTGGCAGTCGTTGCAGAAAGCTTTAGGTACACGATTGGATATGAGTACTGCTTATCATCCACAGACTGATGGTCAAAGCGAGCGTACTATACAGACTTTGGAGGACATGTTACGTGCTTGTGTGATTGATTTCGGGAATAACTGGGAAGTTCACCTACGTTGGTGGAATTTTCTTACAACAACAGTTATCACACTAGTATAAAGGCAGCACCTTTTGAAGCTTTATGGGAGAAAGTGTAGATCACCAGTTTGCTGGGCTGAAATTGGTGATAGTCAATTAACGGGTCCTGAGTTAGTACACGAGACAACTGAGAAGATTGTTCAGATAGAAAACCGCATGGCCAGCAGCGCGAGACAGACAGAAAAGCTATGCTGACAAGCGACGAAAACCCTTGGAATTTCAAGTTGGTGACAAAGTTTATTAAAAGTCTCACCATGGAAAGGCGTAGTTCGGTTTGGTAAGCGAGGAAAGCTAAATCCGAGATACGTTGGACCATTTGAGATAGTGGAAAGAATTGGTCCAGTGGCTTATCGACTAGCCTTACCTGATTCATTGAGTGGAATCCATGATGTATTCCATGTTTCAAATCTAAAGAAATGTTTAACGGATGAAACGATGGTCGTACCACTGGAAGAAGTTCAAGTAGATGAACAATTACGTTTCATTGAGGAACCTGTCGAAGTGATGGATCGTGAGGTGAAAACGCTTAAGCAAAGCAAGATACCCATCGTCAAAGTTCGTTGGAACTCGAGACGTGGACCAGAATTCACGTGGGAACGTGAGACCAAATGAAGCTTAAGTATCCTCAGCTATTGAAAGGACGATGCCAGCCGGCGAAGGTATTGATTAAATTTCGGGACGAAATTTCTTTCAACATGGGGATGATGTGACAACTCATCCAAAACTCACACGATTTCGATTTCCTTGTGCCAATGCAGTAGACCAGTGATGGAACACTCACCATGTAACGCAATTTTCGGGACGAAAATTCTTTCAACATGGGGATAATGTGACATCCGGTAATTTTCCGTTACCAAACTCCGTTAGTTCCGTTAAGTCTTGCATACACGTGTGGGAGCACACACTGGTTGTCGTTGAACGTTGGTGACTTAACAATAATCAGTAATGTTAAATGATGATAATTAGGTTAACAATGTGATTATTAAGTTATGCTTATGTGATTTGAATGTTAACTGTAATGTTATCGCGTAACGTGAAAACGTGCATATTTTCGTGTGTTTTGTGATAAAGGGAATTATGCATGATTGTTATTGTGATTAATAATAATTGTGTTTAGTAGTTAAAAACTATTTAAAAACTATTCAAAAAGCTTAATTTTTATAAAATACAAATTATAAGGGTTAAAAGGGTAATTTATGGATTATTTAATAAAAAAAAATAAAACCCAACCTAAAACCACCCGGCCGCGACCAACCCTCCTCCCCCTCCCTTGCGAAAATCGATTGAGATCAAGCAACAAACCTGCGATTTTGGATCGATTGCAAGGCATACAACGCACTAGAAGCATCCAATCGTTCCATTTCGCGATTTAAAGGTAAATTCTGTTTTTTTCATGTGTTTTGTTCTAGCCGAAAGTTTTTGCGATTTGGAGAATGGGAGGCCGAAGTTGTTTGATGTGATGTTATGTGTTTGTTAGATAGATACATGTTGATTAACGTTGATTATGCAAGAAAGTTTGGATTTTGGTTGTTTGTTCATAGTATTATCTTGGCCGTGAGTTTGAAGTGATGTTGGATCAAATTGGATGTGAATGTTGGTTGTTTGATGTTGTAATGATGCTAGTTAGGTTATGCATGTTAGTTAACGTCGATTATACAAGAAAGCTATGATTTTGATGCATTGTTCATAGGTTACTAATAATAGTAACTTTATTTTGCATGAATTGATGATTGGATGATGTGTGAATGTTATGGATGTGTTTGTGATGATGATTAGATGCTAGATGGTTGATATGAATGTTAGGAATTCAAGAATGCATGTTGTAGTTCATACTTACTAAAGATAGTAACTTTTGGGGCATGAAAGTTGATGAATCATGATGATTAGGTGTGTTGATCATGTTTAGATGTTGTCATGGACTTGAATTGGTATATAATTGATGAATTCATGAATGTTGTGTGAGTTTGATGAATTTGGGATGAACTTTCCCAAAAGGGAAACTTTAATTGTGCAAATCCTTGAATTGGATGATTTGAGCATGTTTGGGATATTAGGATCATGCTAGTGTATCATGGATGGGTTCTAAGGTGACTAAATGTGTTGTTTATGTTGTATGAATGTTGATTTGGGTTGTTATGTTTTGGCCTGTTGTGATTTGCATGATTTGTATGATATTAGTTATATGATGATCTAGGTAGTACATGTGGTGGTGATGTGCTATGTAATCAAGTGGTATGTTGATCATGTATGATATGCTGTTGTGTTAGTTTAATGAATTATCACCTATAATGTCACCAACGGGTCCAACGGGTCAACTGGGTGAATGTGTCTTGTATTCTTAAACCTTGAGTTCCTGGTTTGTAGAGCACTTAGGGTTTCGTGTTGTTTTTGTGCACACGTACTTATGTACTCTTGTATTCTAGGTGACCTTTGAAGGTTGTCTTCCTTCTTTCTTTCAAGTTAAGCTCTAAGTTAATTCTTGCGCGTATCAGGTGAGTTCTTGCCCCATCTTTTACATAATCTCTTTTGGGGGAGATAGCATACTGTTGATCACAAACGCTTTTATATATGAGTGTGTATAAATTGATATAGTGTTTACCATGGAAAGTCCTCACACTTTCGGATTGTTAATATTGAATAGCGGGGAAATTTGGGTAGTACTACTGGGTCTGACGAGCCCCACCTGTGCGACTCGAGGTCAAACGGGTGCAATTTTGCTATCACATATTCGTCACGACCTGGTAAGTCGTGACGGGAGGCAACAAACGTATCACAGTCAGCTTCGATCGCGAAATCACTATGATTAATATTTTTATGTTAATAGACTAGCTATCTATTGCAATACACTACTTATGCTCTGAAAACTATTGATTGGTTTATATTTTAACGCAAACTCTTGAACTCACCAACCATGTGTTGACTTGTTTAGTATGCTATTCTCAGGTTAAGGTTGCCAGTGCCTAGGAGCACGCCACTAGCATCGTTGAGTTGTCTACATTGTTTGTTTACAAATTGGGTTTATTTTTCCTATTAACATTTGTGTTTGGGGCGCGTATGTTTTGCGCATTCTCTTTACATATTACTTGTTTTGGGTTTTTTCTGTTTTAAAACGCTTCCGCAGTATTTTAAACGCTTGCAGTATTTTAAACGTAACTTGGTTTTGTTATTTATCATATAGAGTCGTTCTTGGTAACTAATGACTGAGATCCTGGTATGTCACGCGCCTCGCGGTAAAACCCGCTCGCGGATTTTGAGGGTGTGACACCACAGACTCGAAAAAAGTGTGGGAGATTAAAAATACGATACTTGGGTGTAGATCGTGTGAGGACGGCTCGAGTGCACTTTGAAAAGAGAGCTGAAGGTTGCGATGAAGGAAGGAGAGCTCGTGATGATTGTGCTACTAAGTTGAGCGGATGGTTTCAAAGTGAGGAGTCTTGGCTGAAGTTGAGGAAAGAGAAATGGTGAGAGGAACTTGATGCAATGCCAGGGTCATTCCTTAGATTGTGGCGTCAATCGAACAATGTTTGAGTTGGATTCAATGCTTTTGATGAACGGTTGGGAGGCTTAAGCTATGAAGAAAGAATCAAAAGCCATGGTGAGAAGGAGGGAGAACAAAGTTATATTGCTTTCTAGTTCAAATGGTGAAGATAGAAAATATGGAAGGGGAGAGGTCAAGGAAGAGGTTAGGTAGAGGTGTAAGAGGACGTGGAAAGGCTTGGGTCAAGGTGATAAAAAGCGGGTTCCGGTGCTTTGAATGTGGAGAATTTGGGCATTTTGCATATGAGTGCACTAATGGAAGGAGAAAGAAAGAGAAGCTAATTTAATTCAAGAGGAGAACCGACACTTCTTTGATGATAAAAAACGGGTCAAGATTAAGGGGGTGAATGTTGTTTAATCTTGACTTTGTTTATTATTTGTTTAGTATTTAGTTTTGTTAATTGGTGTTTATTATTATTTGATAATTTTAGTTAGTTTGGTATTTATATAAAGAAAAGAAAAAACGTGAAGATTGACCAGTAGGGAGAATGTTGGGGACCGGATCTTGTGGGTGTTCCTTTGAATAGGTTAGTTGTTTTTAAAATGTAGGTTGGATTGTAGCCTTATAAGGCATGGTTTAATTGTGGAATAAAACACTTCTTCTTTTCATTTTATGCTCTGCAACTTTCTTATATTTATTTGTTAGTCTCATACAACTTCATCTTTAAACTAGTAGTAATCGAATTAGGGATTGATACCAACAAATTAGGCGACGTGGAGTCTTCTCAGCCACATAAATGAGTTAACGGATATCGTAATAAACACGGTTAATATCCGTTCTCTATCCTATATAATATATAATATATATATATATAGATATATATATATATATATATATAGAGCATAAAATACGAAAAATATGAATTGCAAGTACAAATTAAAAACTAAATGTTTAAAGGTATATGTCCTCAAACAGTTCCACCACATTCCTCTTACTATTACTCTCAAAACATAGTTTTATATAATATAATTAAGTTTCAAAGGTTTTGATTAGGTCAATCATATATATTTTACCCAAATGTATCCTTAAACCATCAAATCACATCATTGGTTTGTTTTGTGTCAATAAAGAAATGAAGGACAAGATGTGGGGGTTATGATTTTCATTATGTGTAACTAGTGGGCGTACCCGTGCGTTGCAGCAGGATTTTAACTATGTCTTTATGTGTTTTTTTGTTGGATAAGTCGAACAGTGGCGCTTACATGTGGGTTGGTATTCATATTCATCTTAATTTTAGCCCAAGATTTGGTCTTTGGCTTCGGAAGATTTTACAGAATAATTTCTGTGATGAGTGTAAAACTTTCATAGTAACTCTACCTTGTATTAGTGCATGCATGCAGGAAACTCCTTAGTTGTTTGACTTCTTTGGTTGCATCAGCCTTCTAATATAACCTTAGAAACTCCCCCTAGGCTGATGCTACCAAAAAAGAGAAGTTATTCATATGTTGACAGTCCTCATTAGGATTAAGACCATGCCTTTCTCATCATTGGTCTGGATCCCACAAACTCTCATAATATCTCTCATGTCATTGAGATCGTGTAGAGGAAGATCAAGCATGTCTTGCCAGAAATAGACATCTTGACATCCTTGATCTCTGATAACATACCACCTGTCTGGATTAGTAGCAAAAGTCCAGGATAGGATGGGTCTTTAGTTGCAAGAGGCTCTACTTGAATTGGAGTTGGTTGAGCAGCCTCTTCTTGCACTACCTCAGTATGCTCTGACTCATCCTAAGTGTAGAGTGGATGCTTTGACTTCTTTTTGAAACACTCTTCCTGGACATCCTTTTCCTCTTTTTTAAAAGTCTTTAATGAGGAAACTGGCCCTCAGCACCATGTGGACTTGTTGGTCTTTCTCAGTTGGGTCATCTTCCTCACAAGGTCAGAAGTAGAGGATTGGACATACTGGGGATTAGAAGATGAAGTTGGCTGAGATGCAGCTCTAGGCTCAGGTTGTGTTGTCTTAGTGGGTTCAGCCTTTACTTAACTTAGGGTGAGCTTGACTTGTGAGAATTATTGGACCAAAAGAACCAATGAGCCTGATCAGAAAAACCTTTAAGTCCCACAGACATTACAACAACTGAAGTAGTCTGCAACAGCTGAAGACATCAACTGAAACAAGGTCTGAAGACAAAGTCTGAAGCTAAAGAGCTGAAGACAAAGTCTGAAGTGAAAGAGCTGAAGACAAAGTCTGAAGTGAAAGAGCTGAAGACAAAGTCTGAAGTGAAAGAGCTGAAGACAAAGTCTGAAGACAAAAGCTGAAGACAAAGACTGAAGACCAAGTTTCAGATGTTGTCACAACAGCTAAAGAAGACCTTTTCAGTAGTTGTGATGGTTTCTTTCAGTAGTTTTATGTTTCCTGTAATCAGTACTTGTAGTTTCAGTAGTTTTAGTTTCATTTTACTTGCATACTCTGAGATGTTCTCAGTTGTTAGAACATTCTCAGTAGTTTGCTTACTTTCAGTTGTTTGTAATAATTCTGTTAGATGTCACTATCAAGTGACATCAGCAGACGTCACATTCCTTTATATAGGAATGTTGACCTAATTGTAAGGTGCGACGCACAGCTGAGTGAACCCGTAAAGCTTAGCAGCCGCCATACCAAAGCATTTGTGCATGAATGATATTATCCTTTTGCAGAAAACCCTATTTCTCTATAACCGTGTACTGTTCATTGAATTTCTATTGTGTTCTTGCTATATTTGTCTAATTCTTGTTCTAATTCCGCTGCGATTCAACTCTAATTGATCAAACTTAGATCGCTGATCCTGACAAATGGTATCAGAGCGGGTTAATCATTGATCGGTTTAACAATTGATCATTGAAACTGCTATTTCGATATCTAAAGTTTGATCGAATTAGCATATTTGCAAGAATTGGTTATAGAGATTGATCTTCTGCTGCTTCTGGTATTCAATTTGAGTTTCTTCTTGGTTCATATTGAGTTTGTTGTGTTTTTGTGCTAAATCTGTTGAAACTTGATTGAATTGGTTTGAATCTGAGAATGACTACTCCTCTAATGACCCTCACAATACTGGGTCCTCAACCAAGCCTCCGATGCTGGTTAGGAGTGAGTATAACATATGGCAACGAAGAATGCTCCATCACCTGTCTGTTAACGGTTCAGGTTGTTGGACATCTGTGGTTCACGGTCCACACAAGCCTATGGTGAACAATCCGGAGACCAACCAAATGGTTCCGAAGAAGAAGGAGCAATACTCAGATGAAGATCGTAAACTGTTTGAGATTGATGCTAAAGCCCATGGAATTCTGGCCATGGCACTGCCTAATGAAATCTCTGGGCTTATGCATCATGAAACTGCTCATGACCTCTGGAATGCTTTGAAGGAACAATTTGAGGAACTGATGAGGTCTTAGCAAACAACAGAGAAATCCTCGCCCAACAATATGAGACATTCTCTCATAGGAAGGGTGAGACACTGACTCAACAGTTTGAGCGTTTCTCCTGCTTGATCTCTGAGCTGAAAATGGTCAAGCATGAGTATACTAACAGCCAGATGAACAACAGATTCCTCAGATCACTGCCTGAGAGATGGGACACATACACCATTGTCCTACGCTCCAGTGCAAATCTGGATAGCCTATCTCTCACCCAACTCCATGGGAAACTGCTTACATTTGAAAGAGAGATAGAGCAGAAAAGGAAACTGGCATCATCAGGAAAGCTCACTGATGACTTTGTACCAGGGAACACTGCCTTGGTCGGTCATGAGTCAAGAATATGCTGGATCAGAAAGCATTATGATGAGCATATAGATTTCTCTTCAAACAGTTCTGATCATGCATTTGTTGGTGTTGACAGTCATTTGGGTGTAATAGTGATAATTTATGCTTTATCATGGATGATTTGATGGTATTGCTGATGATGATTTAGAAGAGATGGATATTTTGAGCCAAATGGCCTTGATCAATATCAGATCTCAAAAGTTCTACAAGAGAACTGGTAGGAAATTTCTAGGACTCTCTGGCAAAACCAAAGTTGGTTTTGACAAGAGTAAGTTGAGGTGTCACAAATGCCACAGGCTTGGGCACTTTGCAAGAGAGTGTAGATCAACTGGATCTAACTCCTCTGCACCCTTTGTGACCTTTCCAAGCAATAGTTCACAAAACAAAGGGCAACATCCTGCTAGTTCTGGTCATCACTCACAACCTCAATCTCCTGCATATTTGTCCCTCAGGGTCCTGCCATATCCATATCCCTGCTATTACATGCCACAGCCAAATCCAGTTCAAGTTCCTATAGCACAACAACCTCAAGCCCTACCTGAGCCTCAACCATCTCCATCACAATCTCAACCTCATCACAGCTTCTTCACACCAGGAGTTGTTGACTGGAGCAGCTTACCAGATGATCTTTCTGGTTTCAATGAGCAATTATTTGCTGGTGCTGGTCAACATGGTGGTGAACATCCTTTTGGGAATCTTGCTCTCATGGCCCTGGAGTCTACTGAGGGTCCTGCTCTGATGCATCATTCATAGGTAACCCAGGTATCTTCTGAGGCTAAAGCCAAGTTATGTTCTGAATCATGCATAGCTGCCTTTGTCTCTATTAGAGAGGCAAATGTAGCTTTAATCAATCAAAATCTTGAGCTTGAGAAAACTATTTCCAAAAGAAAATGAGTATGAGTCTGCTCTTAATGACAAAGATGATGAGATTTACAAGCTTAAATGCCAACTTAATGATGAAAAGGCTAAGGTAGAGGTCATACTTGAGAACCACAGAAGTCTCAAAGAGACACTTGCAGCTACCCAAGTTGAGTGTGACCGCTGGGTAACATCCTGCAAGGGATTTGAAATGCTTCTCAGCAGCAAACAGCTTCAAATGTGAAGTTTGGAATAGGTTACAATCATACTGCACCACCTACTGATTTTACTTCAAAATCAATAGTAAAATCTGAAGGTGAAAGTAATTTTCAAACCACATCATCATGTGATTCATCCTCAATTGATAATACAAAATTAGAGGATGAAGTCAGTGTTAAGATCTCAGCAAATCAATGCCTGATGGTTTAAATGCTGATAAACACATGAAGCTGAGAGCAATTCAGATGTTGTCCCTCAAAGTACTCCAAGTACTGAAGGGCAAGTCACAACATCTGAAAAGCATTTCAAATCTGCTGAAATAAAAGGATTAACAACTGCTGAGGAATCTATCATACGGTCTTTCAGGACGGATAGAGAACAGCTGAAGAACAAGTCTTCAGTTGTTACCGATCCTTCAGTACTTAACACAAGTACTGAAAGGAGGAAAGTACTGAAGATCACACCTTCAGTAGTTTCCACTTCAGCAGTTGATCAATCCAAGATGAAGAATAAGCCATGTGAAATATGTGGTAAATTCAATCATCTATCTGATGAATGCTGGTACAAAAAGGGTTCCAAACTCAACAGAGATAAGCTCATTAAAGAAGAGATTAATAAAATGAAAAATGAGTTTGAGACCAAGTTTGTACCACAGTCATCTCAAACTGATAAACCCAAGGCCTCGCCAAAATCCAAAAAGAAGGATGGGGTTTATCAGAAAACAGCTGATAGTGTTCCTCATGATAAACATCAGACTAAGTCTGTGAATTTCAAGAAGGAGGAAATGGTGGGTCACAGGAACTCATCAAAAACAAGTACTGATGTGTCAAATGAGCTGAAGGCTTTAGCAACAAATCAGACACAACTTGTTATGATGGTTCAGCATTTGTTGGGGAGAGTTAACCAACTAGATGCACCTGTGATCAAACCACTGAAAAGGAAATCCAAGCCCAAATCTAAGAATCCATTTCAGCACCATCTCCACCTTCATCAGTGTTAATCATGAGAAACAAGTTATGGTTAAATCTGTTGATGAAAAAGACCCAAACCAAAAAGGTTTGGGTCTCTAAAGCTAACTAGTTTCTTATGATAAATGCAGGTTCTTCAGCATGCCAAAGAAGCATCTGGTATGTAGACAGTGGAGGATCTATGCATATGACTGGGAGCAGTTCTCTTCTTAATGACTACTCTCAAGGAAAGAAGGGATTTGTCTCATTTGGAAATGATGCTAAGGGTACATCATCGGGAAAGGATTTGTGTCAAATGGAGAAATCAGATTTGATGATGTTAACCATGTGGAGAATCTCAAGTATAATCTACTGAGTGTCAGTCAGATGTGTGATAAAGGGCATGTTGCACTTTTCACAAGCCAGAACTGCCGGATTCTGTCTTCCAAAGTTCTGAGGCTGATTGACAAGGTATTGGATGAACATACTCTCTGAAGGCCAACAGGATAGGAAGAGTATATGCCTTGGATTTGTCAAAGAAGATTGATTAAAAGGTCATCCTTGCCTGTTCTCCAAGGCCTCTCCTCAGGAATCTAAACTGTGGCATAGAAGGCTGGGTCATGTTAATCTCAAAACATGAATCAGCTGATCCACAATAGTTTAGTGAGAGGTTCTACCAATAAAGGAGTTCCACTGTGATGAAACCTGCACTGCTTGTTTAAAAGGAAAACAACACAAAGTTTCATTCCCTCCTATAGAAGAACCAAAGTCCACTGCCTGCTTGCAATTACTGCACATGGATCTCTTTGGTCCTGTGAAGTAATGAGCATGGCAAAGAAGAAATACTGTCTGGTAATTGTGGATGATTACTCCAGATTTGTATGGACCTTCTTCTTGCACTCAAAGGATGAGGCTGCTCAGACAATTATTAACTTTGTGTGTATGTTGAGAAGCAGTATTCCCTATAGTCAAGTGTATAAGAAGTGATAATGGAACTGAATTAGAAACCATACACTTGATGATTTCTACCTTTCAAAAGGAATCAAGAGGCAGTATAGCATCCCAAGGACTCCAGAACAAAATAGAGTAGTGGAGAGAAAGAACAGGACCCTAATTGAAGCTGCAAGGTCCATGTTGGCTGACTCTGGTTTGCCACTGACCTTTTGGGCTGAAGCTGTCAACACAGCATGCTATGTGCAAAATAGAGCTTTAGTGAATCAGAGGTTGATGAAGACTCCTTATGAAGTTCTACATCATTTGGCTCCTCTAATTTCATTCTTCAAGCATTTGGGTGTCCTTGTTACATTCTCAACACAAAGAATCAACTCCAAAAGTTTGATTCTAAGGTGGATGCAGGGTATTTTGTTGGGTATTCATCCACTTGCAAGGCTTACAGAGTGTTCAACTGCAGAACAAAGATGGTTGAAGAAACCTTGCATGTGAAGTTCAATGAATCTCCTAAGGACAAAATTCCACAAAACCCTGTGGAGTTGTTTGATCTGGACATACTGCAATATGTTCCTTATCAGCCTCCAGCTGTTGCAGATCATGTGAATTCATCACCTTCTACAGCTAGTCATCCATCTGGTCGTACTGATGTTGATGATGATCCCAGTACTCACCTATTCAAGTTTAGTGATCAACTGCCTGAGTCTACTAAACTTGATGTTCCTGTAGCTTCAAGCACCATCCACAAAACATGCTGATGAGATTCTGAATCCTCTACTTCATTTGACTTGCCATCTAATACTTGGTTTCAAGAATCTGGATCAACATCTGTTGCTGCTGAGCGTGCTACAAACACTTGCACAGATCTCATAGTGTACCAAGAGCTGAAGAATCACCCAATGTCTCAAATCATTGGTGATATCAATGCTGGTGTCTCAACTAGAAGTCAATTGTCCAACTTCTGCTTCTATGCTCTCTTCATCAGTCAGCAAGAGCCAAAGAACTATCATATTACACTAAGAGACAATGGATGGGTTGATGCCATGCAGCTTGAGCTTCTTCAATTCAAAAAGCAGCAAGTGTGGGAACTGGTTCCTCTACCCCAGGTAAGTGTGCAATAGGCACTAAATGGGTGTTTAGGAATAAAACAGATGAAAATGGGCAAATTGTCAAGAACAAGGCCAGACTGGTTGTCCAGGGGTTTCACAAGAAGAAGGTATTGATTATGATGAAACCTTGCCCTGTAGCCAGACTGGAAGCAATTAGATTGTTTTTAGCCTATGCTGCATTCCACAATCTTAAAGTTTTTCAAATGGATGTCAAAAGTGCATTTTTATATGGTAAAATAAAAGAAGAGGTTTATGTGTGTCAACCGCTAGGTTTTGAGGATAATAAACATCCTGATTGGGTGTATAAACTTGATAAGGCTCTTTATGGGTTGAAACAAGCTCCTAGAGCCTGGTATGAAACATTGTCAAATTTTCTTCTTCAGAATAATTTCACTAGAGGCTCCATAGATAAAACTTTGTTCATTAAGAAAGTGGGTCAGCATAAGCTCCTTGTTCAAATTTATGTTGATGATATTATTTTTGCATCCTCTGATCCACAGTTGTGTGATGCATTTACAAAGTTGATGCAACAAAATTCGAAATGAGTGCCATGGGAGAATTACAGTTCTTTCTAGGTTTGCAAATCAAACAAAAGGCTGATGGAACTTTCATTCATCAGTCAAAATACACAAAGAGTCTTTTGGAAAAGTTTGATTTACAAAACTGTAAGCCCTGTTCTACTCCCATGTGCAGCACCACACAATGGATGCAGATCAGAAAGGTAAAGCTGTTGATGAAACACTTTACAGATGTATGATTGGGTCCTTGATGTACTTAACAGCTTCTAGACCAGATATTATGTTTGCAACTTGTGTTTGTGCTAGATTTCAGGCTGCTCCTAAAGAGTCTCATTTGATTGCAGTCAAGAGGATCTTTAGATATCTGCAGGTACTCAATCTCTAGGTCTTTGGTATTCCACTGGGCACTCTTGCAAATTAGTTGCTTTTTCTGATAGTGACTATGCAGGGTGTAATTAACTAGAAAATCAACTTCAGGTGGATGTCAATTCCTAGGCAACTGTTTGGTTTCTTGGCAGAGTAAGAAACAAACATCTGTTGCTACATCCACTGCTGAAGCGAGTACATTGCTGCTGCAAGTTGTACATCTCAGGTACTCTGGCTTCAGAATCAATTATTGGATTATGGCATTACAGAGACTAAGACTCCATTACTATGGATAGTGCTTCAGCTCTTTGTATTGTCAAGAATCCAGTCCAGCACTCTAGGACCAAACATATTGAGATCCGACACCATTTATTAGGGATTGTTTTGAAAAAGGTCTGATTGATCCAAAGTTTGTTCCTAGTGCTGATGAGCTTGCAGACATATTACTAAGCCTTTGGATAGTTCAACTTTCCAAAACCTAGTGTTAAGGCTTGGTATGCTGCAGCTAGAATAAGTGACAACTACTGATGATCTCAGTCAACAAGTACTGATGAGCATTCGTATACTATTGTCACAAATAAGTACTGATAAGTTCTTTATCCTCAGTAGTTTTCATAACTACTGAAGACTAAATTACTTAAAAGTACTGAAGTACTCTATATTGAAAAGAACTGATGTGGTTACAACTACTGATGTCAGTATAACAGATAAGTACTGATGACAATGAAACGTCTGAAAATCAGACACAAAGTCTGATAAGTGTTGAGGTCAGAATGAAACAGCTGATGAGCTAAGAATTGACGACAACAGCTGATGAGAAACTTTTCTCTTCAGTTGTTTCTACAACTTCTGTTTCACTTCATACAACTGAAGCCAAAACCATGTCTTCAGTAGTTTTACAACTACTGATGACTAACACCAAGTCTTCAGTCGTTACAACTTCTGAAAGTTAAAAACCAGGTCTTCAGTTGTTTTCAAACAACTGATGACAGCACCAACACTTTCAGTCGTTTTATATCAGCCTTTTCTTACCATATAAATACCTAAACCTAATTTCAAACGTTTCATTAGCCGTTTACGTCCTTCACTCTCAACAAGGCGACCATGAAACTCAAACCCAGAACAAACTGTGTTGCCTACCTCTCGAAATCGGCTTTTGGAACAAATTTGATAATGCCATCGATCTTATGGTAGATTCCCAGTACCGAACCTTTTCTTCTGAATCCTACCATATACCCGATTCCCTAAGCTAATTCTGGACCAACGTCTCTGTGCAAACTGGTGAGAATGATCGCCAAATCACTCTCCAGTCGTTGGTTAACCAGAACAGGGGTCATCACTCCAGACATCATTCTACAAAACCTAAATCTACATGATGCCACCTGTGTCACAGAATACCCGAAAGGCACAACTGATATGTCTTTCATCAATAACGGGTATGAAGGAGACTTAAGTGCTACCACCATTCTGAAGAAGCACTTCCATGATGCTGAACGTCTTATATTCACATGGTGAATGTCTGCCTTGCACCAAAAACCTCCTATGGGATCAGATGTCCTCCCGATGGCAACAGGTTATATTCTATCTTTGAACGACAACATCTAAATTTTTCTGAGAGATAGTTTTATGGAACTAAAGGATCTGGCATTGAAACCTGTGGCAAACAGATGGATATTTATCCCAGGTTTCTCATGGCCTAATTTTAATCAGCTAAAATCAGACGGCTTGTTGGCCTTGGAGTCCCTGCTCGGCTGTATTGCCTGAAGTATACTCCAGGCACAACTCAGACATACACTGAAAGGGGCTGCCCGGCTGCTAAAACCCAAGCAGCGGGAACCCCAGCCTCCACTTCCAGATCCAAAGTCCCCACCAAACCCAAAACCAAAAGCCCAAAAAGGCTACTCAGGGAGATGAGTCCCCTGAGGATGCCCTGTAACACCAATACAGGAAAACTTACTGGTTCTAACCCCCCAGTAGTGTCAAAGACTCCACCAACCCTAGCCGCTCAGGCATCCTCTCAACAGGATCCTGATGCAACATATTGGGGATACCACAATGCTGGAACTATCTCAATTGAGAAGGTTACCATGAAGAGCACCAGTCACCACGGGTTGCAATCTGCTTCAAACCTATCTCCAAATGCAACCGCCCTCAAAGCCCAACCATTATAGTTGCACAAGTGTGAGTCAGCTGCATTCCTCTCCTCCTCCCCAGAAACAATACAATGGGGAGAACCACAACAGCTGAGGAAGAGGACCAAAATGCTGCTGATAACCACAGCACAGGGGTTATAATGTTCAATCTCCTCGTGTAGAGGAGGAGGTTAGAACATCTGGTGAGGCTGCCACTTCTACTGATTCAGCAAATGAACAGGATGCAGTTGGTAACATCTCTAAGACCTCACCAGAGGCAACTGCCGATGAAGGACTCAGTCCTGAGGTAGGAAGTCCCAGAACCAAGAACAAGGGGCACATGCTACAACTGATCTACACTCAAGGCATGTACATCCTGATTCAATCAGGAGGTCAGGTGATTCAGCAAAGACTGATGATGACCTGGGCTTTTTCTCGATGTCTTAGCCCATAACACAATCCTTGAGGCTGAGGTGAGCAGACTCAAAGAACTGCTTGCCAAAAATGTCTCAGGATCAAAGTCATCTGCCCCAATAAACCCACAGATGGCACCTTCATCTGAAGGTTCACCACACACTCAGCCACTACACTCAACTGAACACCAGCCACTGCTTTTGGCACCACCTCTCAGGGATAGAACCCTCTGAGCAGATGGTTGCTACCTTTCAACCACTCCTTACCTCTCATCACTCCCATCATCAATGAGATTGTGCATAAAGCCATTGATGAGAGGATCTCCTCAAATCTACAAACACTTGTTGATGATGTTGTGCAAAGAAGCTTCTGCCATTCAAACCCCTGAACCCAATGCCCAAAAGGGGGAGGTCTAAGGCAGTGAAAGAAAGAAAGAGAAAGAGAGTGGAAGATGAGAAAAACAAGAGAAAGAAAAAGGAGTTAGAAAAGGAAAAACAGTGATCACATACAAGAGAAAGAAAAGTGCTGAACTCAAAAGCCTGATGAAAGAAATCATTTGATGATCTGATTAAAGAAGCTGATGAAGCTCACAGAAGATCAATGGACAAAATAATAGACCAACTCTTCAGACAGGGTTTGATACAGCTACAGACGACATTAACACTGAGATCAGAGTGGAGATTAAAGAGATACAAGAAAGAGGGCCAGTTACAGTGTGATGGAAAGGGAGAGGTGTGGAGATGATAATCAGATTATTGCAAAATACTTGGGAAGATCATTAATTGAGATTAAATCATGGACCAGAGACAGTATTCTGGCAATAACCACCAGAATCTGTGCTTCTGAAGCATTCAATAAGGGGTTGATTATCGAAGCCTTAGATGAAGCAGGTGCTGGGAAGAGAACTGATATGGCCAAGCTTTCAAGCCAAACTTACCACAAAAATGCTAGATCAGCCTTCCAAATCCACTCAAAAACAACCAACCCCCAACTCTCCAAACATCCCTAAACCAACCAACACAACAAACCTAAACTAAACCAACTCAACCTCAAAACAACTCCCTTACCCCAAAAACCACCTCAAACCACATCCAAGGATGCACCCAAAAGGAGGAGAAGGGTGTGAGGATGGAAGAAGAAGAAGAAGATGATGATGAAGGAAGACAGTCTGCCAATCTCTGCTGTTCTAAAATACCTGAGCCCAGAGTCAACAAATGATCACACCAGACTTTCAGAGGCAAATGGTGAAAGTTAAGATTGAAGAAGAAGAACAACAGAAATAGCACGATGAGCAACTTTGAAGATGGTTGACAAAGAGTTTCCTCAGTCATCATCTATACAAGCCATGAAGAAACATGCTCAAAGGCTGTATGCTCTCAGGTATACCTTTCAATATCAGAGGAGAGAGTAAGGATTTGGCCAGACCCCGGGTTAGTTCTAGATTCATAAGAAATCCATACCAAGTAGATACAATGGCCAAGTGAGAAAGATCATAGATGTTGTTATTGTTGGCCATTGTAGTCTCACCCTGGGAGATACTTGAAGACTTCAAGAGAGCCTACAAGTCAAAGATGACCCCTCAAACTCTAATGGAGAACAAAATGGTCAAGAAGGGGTTGTTATACAAAGGCTTGAAGAGATCAAGAAAAATGAACTCCAGTTGTTATTAGAAGGGACTCACCCAGATGAATTTGCTTACAGAGAGATAACAACTGTTGAGGTTGAATAATGGAAAGACGGTAAAGTACCTATCAGAGTACTATGGCCCAGAGTTCTTCTTCGAAGGAGAAGCAGAAGAACTCACTAAGGAGGAACAAGTTGTTCTCCTTGAGGCCTACGTCAGAGAGTCTTATAGACTCATCAATGGGAAGTAGGTTTCATGGTTGGGGATAACAGCTCTGTGTCCAGTTCCCCAAGACAGAGTTCCCTTCCATCCTTTGACATTCACATCTACTGAAACCTGTTCCCTGGCCTGTGCTTATCTGATATCTCTGAAGCTGATCAAGAGAGTATTTCTGCCAAGAATAAGTGGGACCTCAATAAGCTTAAAGTTTTGGCTGCATTGGTTCAGGGGGAGTTTGTTGGACCAAAGAACCAATGAGCCTGATCAGAAAAACCTTTAAGTCCCACTGACATTACAACAACTGAAGTAGTCTGCAACAGCTGAAGACATCAACTGATAACAAGGTCTGAAGACAAAGTCTGAAGCTAAAGAGCTGAAGACAAAGTCTGAAGCAAAGAGAGCTGAAGACAAAGTCTGAAGTGAAAGAGCTGAAGACAAAGTCTGAAGTGAAAGAGCTGAAGACAAAGTCTGAAGTGAAAGAGCTGAAGACAAAGTCTGAAGACAAAAGCTAAAGACAAAGACTGAAGACCAAGTTTCAGATGTTGTCACAACAGCTAAAGAAGACCTCTTCAGTAGTTGTGATGGTTTCTTTCAGTAGTTTATGTTCCTGTAATCAGTACTTGTAGTTTCAGTAGTTTTAGTTTCATTTTGTACTTGGCATACTCTGAGGTTCTCAGTTGTTATGAACATTCTCAGTAGTTTGCTTACTTTCAGTTGTTTGTAATAATTCTGTTAGATGTCACTATCAAGTGACATCAGCAGACATCACATTCCTTATATAAGGAATGTTGACCTATTGTAAGGTGTGACGCACAGCTGGGTGAACCCGGTAAAGCTTAGCAGCCGCCATACCAAAGCATTTGTACATGAATGATATTATCCCTTTTGCAGAAAACCCTATTTCTCTATAACCGTGTACTGTTCCATTGAATATCTATTGTGTTCTTGCTATATTTGTCTAATTCTTGTTCTAATTCCGCTGCGATTCACTCTAATTGATCAAACTTAGATCGCTGATCCTGACAAGAATGCAAGTCAACAAGCTTCCTTTTATCTTATGCTTGATCACTCTAATGTATTCATCCATATGATAGAGACATAGATCAAGCCTCCTTAGAGAAGCATCCATACAGCTTCCAGAAGCTCATCATCTTTGCCTATTAGCAGACTTCTTTTGACTCTTTGGATGATGGCTTTTGATTTTGCAGCTTCTCCCTCATTTTTCTCTTAGCCACCTTTCGTTCTTTGGTAACTTGTTGCTCCAGCTGCTTAAGATACTCGAATTCAACATATTCATATGATAAGAGAAGAAGTGCAGTGCCTGATAGAGATCTGTGGCACTTAGGTAGCTAATCAGTTTTGTCTATCAGCTTCCTTGTCTACCTGAGGTTGTCAGTTGCACAGCCTCTACAGGACTGTTAAAAAGGGACTTTGCACTTAGTTAACACACTTAGTAGGATCTTTAGGATCACTTAACAATTCAAATGGGGAACTTAGAACTTTAAACAGATGATACAATGCACAACACAAGTAAAGTAAGAGTAAGAGCACAAGAAATAAATTTCAAGGAAGTAGTATATTACTTCTTAGGTTCTATTACAGGTGTTTGCACTGATATTTGAAATACAAGAACCTTTGACTCTTTATACTAAACCTACAACCATCAATATGCAAAAGACAGTTGGATGTGACTAATCTAGACAACAAGATCAGCCTAAAGTCAAAAGGCAGATTGCCTTTTGACTAGTGACTATGACAGGCCATAGCTCACTGACTTTCCTATTACAAAAAGCCAAAAAAGAAACAAATACAAAAACTTACAGACAAAGACCTTATCTACTTTATCATAAAGCATGGAAGTTTCACCAACTTATGATAGTTGGTGAACCACCAGAGCCTGCAGCGGACAGGAGGTTGCTTTATGATAAAGTTGACAAAAAAGTGTCTTTTCTCTCTCTTCTAAAGTAATCAGTCTTATCTTTATTCAGCTTCGGAAGACTTGTCTTGAGAGCTTCGGAAGACTTCATCTTTAACCTTCGGAAAAGTTGAGTCTTTGGCTTCGGAAGACTTGACACTTAGTGTAAAGTTTCCTTAGTAGTTTCTTCTGAACATTGGCTTCAGAAGATTTTACAGTTAGCATTTTACTTGAGTGTGTAAAACTTCCAAAGCTAGTTCTTCTTTATTCCTTAGTTCATGTTGGAAGACTTGGTTGTTTTAGTATCTTTTGGTTGCATCAGCCTCATAACCTCATAGGTTCTTACAAACTCCCCCTAGGCTGATGCTACCAAAACAGAGAGGTCTTCAGACTAGGATAGGATCTTCAGAATTCCTTTCTTCATTAGCAGATTAGGATTCTTCAGACCCATGAAGTACCTTCTCATGTCATAGAGATCATGTAAAGGGACTTCAAGCATGTCACCAGTGAAGTAGACATGTTGTTCTCCCTGATCTCTAGCAACATACCATCTATCAGGATCTTCAGCAAATGTCCATGATAGAATGGTCTTCCAACAGAGAGAGGCTCTACTATGATAAGAGTTGGTTGAGAGCCCTCTTCATGCACTTCCTCAGGATGTTCTGACTCATCTTGAGTTTGGGAGGTGGATGCCTTTCTTCTTTTCTTCTTCTTAGAGGATCTTCTTTTGGCCATCCTGTTTTTCCTCCCAGCTAATTTTAACTGAGAGGGTGGTCTTCAGTACCAGGTTCTTCAGTGGATTCCCTCTCAGTTGGGATCTCCTCTCTGCCAGGTTCAGAAGGAGAGGGAGAAGAACCCTACTGTGGATTAGAAGATGAAGTTGGCTGTTGTGTAGCTTCAGGTGCAGGTTGTGTTGTCTTGTAGGTTCAACGTTTATCTCAACTTTAGGTTGAGCTTGTTCTGATGGTGAGTGGAGATCCACAAGCTCTCCCCTTTTAATCTTCTGCTTAATCACCCTTATGTGCTCATCCATTATGGATAGAGACATGGGACCAAGCCTCCTTCCGGAGAACCCATATAGCTTCAAGAAGCTCACCATCTTCTGCCTATCTGCAACTTTTTCTAACTTTTCTTGATGATGGCTCTTGACTTGGCAGCTTCTTCCCTTTCCCTTTTTCTAGCAGCTTGCCTATTTCTTTTAGCTTGCTCTTCTAGCTGCTTGTTGTATTCAAAAAGTATGTAATCATATGCAAGGGAAGAAGTGTATGTGCCTGGTAGAGGCCTGTGGCTCTCAGGTAGTTGATCATCTTTGTCTTTTCTTCTTCATTAACTACCTGAGGTTGATCAGCAACCACAGCCTCTGACTCAGGACTTTCTTGAACTGGGGAATGGACAAGAATATTCTTGTATATTCTTTTTCTTCTTATTTCCTATTTATGCTTAAGGGTCAAGGCTCTATCCTCAGCTTCCTTCCTCTCCTTTGACAACTCAGTGTCAGCTAGTTCATTTAATTCCTCTAAGGGGAGAGAGATGAGTTCATCTATGTGTAGTTCCTGGTCCCCAGATAATTAAGTCTGGCTGCCCTTAACTCATCTTCTTGAGTGTTTGGAACATGGGCAGTCAGAATTGCAGCTTGCATGAATCCTGGGGAACCACTTGAACTCTCTCCCCTCAGCTTCCTCTTCCTCTCTCTTTTCTTTTCTTCAATCTCCTCAGCAGTTAGTTTTCTTTTGCCTTTGTCAAGTACTGATCTTGATGACTCAGGTTGAGGAGAGCTTTGGCCTTCATTGCTGGATTCAGCAGTTAAGCTCTGGTCAGAGAGAGGTTGTGATGCACCATCACCAGCTGGTGCCTCACTGAGGGTACGGGGTGCTGGAGGAGATATTGTCTTAAGGTTCACAGTCTCAGCCTCTGGGCCTTCAGTCAAGGGTTTCCCTTTGAAGCTAATCTTAGGGTCCACCTTAACATCCAATTGACCAAAGGCTTCAACTGATAGCCTCTGTCTATATAGTTATGATCTCCTTTGAATTCTTCCAGCACCCAATCTTGAATTCTACTGGCTAGTCTGGTAGCTTTTCTGTTGTTGCTTGGGTTGACAAGTCCCAGATCTACCAGATTTATACCCTCATAGAAACTTAGGTTTGAAATGTTTAAAATTTCTAGTTGACCCTGAGCTCTAGAGAGTACAAGAGCTTTCCTTTCACTGTCATACCCCCAACCCCAGATTGGGTCTCAGAAGGGGCAGACATTGCTCTTGGTATTCCCTCCTCAAACAGTTATTGTATTAACAAATGCAGATCACTATCTAGAGAAGGTTGCTGAGTATGGACAATTGCAAGAGAGGATGGTGAGTCCTCTATGTCCATACTCTGAGAGGAACTCCCAGGTTCTACGATTGTTAAGATTTTCTCCCCCTTTTTGGTAGCATCACCCTCTTGCATAGGTGAGCTGGGAGATTGATCCATGACATCCACAAGTTCTTGTGGACCTGGATGAGTTGATCTCATTGGTCTCTCAGCTATCTTACCCTTGAGATCGGTGATCTCAAGTTGCTGGTCATTGACCCTTTTCTGTAAGATAGTCACCTGAGATTCCAGGTGAGCTATCTTGGACACAAAGTAGGTGCAAATGTTTGAAAATTTGTGCACCTTTTGTTGCAGACTCCCCTCATCTTTAGATGAAGAATCATAGGGGGATAAGAGGATTGGACCTGAGTATTCTCCCTCATCACCAGCATAGGTTTCTTGGCTGCTGGATTTCTCCTGCTCTATTTCAAGAGGCTAAGTTGTCGTGGTTGAGGTCTTAGAGATGTAATCACTGCCAACAGTGAAAGCCTCTGCCACATGGATCTCCTAGACAATCTGAAGGAGATCCACCTCAGTTTGTGGTGTCTGATGTGGGCTAGAAGTGGGTGAGGCAGGAGTACTCATCTCACCTTGAGTGTGGGTGGAGATGAGAGATTCGTGGTACTCACTAAAACCCAAATCTTTGTCAGAGTAATAGTCAAGCCTGGGCATGGGTTGATTAAGATCAAAAGGCTGGGGATGGTAGCTTTCCCCTAAAGGTTGATCACCAGAGTGTTGAGACTCAGAGTGATGGCTTAAGGCTATTTGAGGAGGTGTGAGCTCATCAGGCTGAGCATGAGGAACCTCAGCACTGATTGTGTTAAGAATGGGAGTGGTTTGCTCCTTAGGGGAAGTGGGAGCTCTGGTGTCCACTTCCTCCTATGTGGGTTGTGATATGGGGGCTTGCATATGCTCAATAGCAGGTGCAGGGTTCGTTTGGATTTTCTTTGGTAAGTGAGGGTAATGGTAGGCCTTGATGGTGGTTGAGAGGTAGAGGTATGGTTCATCACTAGTTGGTGCTGCTAGGATGTCACCCTGAGCAATAAGCTCAAACATTTTAGGACAAGGGCTGTTTCTACCCTGAGAACCAACAGTTGGCTTTTTCAATATTTTGAAAATGTCGGGTCTCATATGTGCAAGTTTAAGAACATTACCTATTCCCCTCAACTGTGGTCCCATTTCACAGTTGAGAATGTGTTGAACATATCAGGGAAACATGTAATATTCTAGGGAGTCCAAATTTGCAAGTAAATTTTTGAAAACAACTGAGAATACCTGAATTTGACCCCTTGAACCATCCCATGGACAATGAAGGAGAGGTCTTTTGGAATCTAGTCCCATCCTCCATGTTTGTTAGAGATGTTCATCAACACACTCCCCTTCAAGGTCAAGACCAAGGGAACGGTTTCTGGCTATGGTGTCTTAGCAACTTTACAATCAATCATCTTGAACCTTGTAAGTATGTCCTGTACATACTTTGACTGACTGATAAAGATGCATCTTCAACCTGCTTCACTTGAATTCCTAGAAAGAAATTGAGTTCCCCCATGGAACTTATTTCAAATCTATTCTTCATCAGCATCTCAAAGTCTTTGTAGAGCTTTGGATTAGTTGAACCAAAGATGATGTCATCTACATATATCTAAACTAGCAATGTGTCATTTCATGTATCTTTGATGAAGAGAGTCCCATCAATAGTACCTCTTTTGTATCCATGATTGTAGAGGTATGTTATAGTGTCTCATACCACTTTCTTGGAGCTTGATTTAGTCCATAAAGGGCTTTATCAAGCTTGCAGACATAATCAAGATGATCTGGGTCTGCAAAGCTAGGTAGACCCCATAAAGAAAGGCACACTTCACATCAAGCTGGTAGACCTTGAAATCCTTGGATGCAGCATAAGCCGAGAATATCCTTACAGCTTCAAGTCTTGCTACATGAGCAAAGACTTTAGTATAATCAATTCCTTCTTCTTGTGTGTATCCTTAGACAACCAGTCTAGCCTTGTTTTTGATGATAATCCCTCTATCATCCTTCTTGTTCCTAAATACCCACTTGGTACCTATGTCAGTCTTCCTTGAGGAAGAGGGCACAAGTTCCACACCTTCTGTCTTTTGATTTGAAGCAACTCTTCTTACATTGCTTCAATCCAGCTTCCATCCTTTAGAGCATCATCAACTTTCTTAGGCTCAATTTGGGATAAGAAACAAGAATGTAGAACATGGCTATCATGAGTTTGTCCTCTTGTTCTCACCCATGAGTCAACATTTCCAATGATGTTTATGGTGGGATGTGACTTGTGGATCCTGAGTTGAGGAATCACAGCAAGTTGGTTGGACAGATCAAGATTAGAGAAATTTTGATCTGGCAAAGAAGAGTCCCCCACTACATCAGCACACTTATCAAGAGAAACTTGATCCAATGAGTGTGTGACATCATTGATGTTGTCTTTAATGGAGTGGCTATCAGCATCAAGAAATTCTTGATCACTATCACTACCACCCATTCCTCCTGCATTGGAGGTTCCTTCACCTCAATTCTAGCCTCTGAACTGGACTTTGAGGGTAATTCAGTTGAATCAGTAGTATTTGTCATGCTTGTGCTGATTGGAGCCTCAATGATAAGGTTAGTCACCATTGGAGCTGAAGTAGTCTTCTTGTTTGGTCTTCTAGCTCAAATCTTGGGTCAGGATCCTCTGTTGACCTGTTATCCATAGATCCTGAAACATTCTCACAAGATTTGTTAAAACAGTTGGTAACTAAATCAAGATCAAATAGCCAATCCGGACCAGAACCTTTCACACAGGGTGTGTGTTCATTGAAAGTCACATTGGCTGACTCCTCAATGATTCTCGTTCTGATATTGTATACTCTATAAGCCTTGGCTTGAGAAGAGTATCCAACAAAATGTCCATCATCTGATTTCTCAGCAAACTTAGCTATTTGATCTTTGGTATTCAAGATGGTGCAAGGACATCCAAATGTTCTGAGAAAACCAATAAATGGTCTCCTTTTATGCCATAGTTCATAAGGAGTCTTACCATGTGTCTTAACTACTAAAACTCTGTTCTACACATAGAAGTTGTGTTGACAGCCTCTGCCCAGAAGGTGATGGGCAGCTTAGAGTCAGACAACATAGTTCTTGCAGCTTCAATAAGTGTCATGTTTCTCCTCTCAGCAACACCATTTTGCTGAGGAGTCCTGGGAGCACTATATTGTCCTTGAAATACCCTTCTCATCACAAAATGTATCAAGGATTTGGTTTTTAAATTCGGTTCCCTGATCATCTTATGATTTTGACCTTGTGACCAGATTGATTCTCAATTTTCAGAATGAAATTCTTCAAGATTTCAGAGGTTTCATCCTTAGTTCTAAGGAAAAACACCCAAGTGAATCTTGTGAAATCATCTGTGATCACTAAACAGTATGAGGTCCTTCCTAGACTCATTACACTGGTAGGGCCAAACAGATCCATATGTAACAAGTGTAGGGGAGTAGTGATAGAGTTCATTTCCTTTGGCTTGTGAGACACTTTGTGTTGCTTCCCTTTCAGGCATGCAACACAGTGGTCATCACTTATAAACTCTTTCTTTGGTATTCCAGTTACCAAATCATTCTTAATCAGTTTATTCATGTTTTTAAAGTTTACATGGCACATTCTCTTATGCCAAAGAAAGACTCATCACTATTTGCTTTAGATAGAAAGCAAGAAACCTCTTTAGATGGAGATGCTTCCTGCAAGTCCATCTTGTACATGTTTCCTCTCCTGGGGGCTCTAAGCAAAATATGCTCAGGAGGAATGTCAACCCCAGGCTTGAGAACAATGCACTCATGCTCAGTAAAGAGCATGTGATGTTTTTGGTCACAAAATTAGGACACACTCAGAAGATTGTATCCAAGCTCTTTGACAAAGTTTACCTTCTCAATGCTGAGCTTACCATTTGTAACCTTGCCCCTGCCAGTAATGTACCCTCCTGCATCTCCCCCAAAAGCAACTGGTCCTCCATCAATTCTTTCAAAGTTTTGAAGCAAGGACTCATTGCCAGTCATGTGCCTGGAGTAGCCACTATCAACAATCCAGATATTTTTGTTGGTCTTTAGCTGTCCCTGCACAAAAAGAGATGATTTAGTTACATTTGGAAACCCAAGCCTCATTGGTCTTGGGCTTATTAGAATGAGTTAAAGGCAATAAAACAATATTAGATCCTATGCTCAGGCTTTGGGGATCATTTGTTGTTTCTGATGATGAACTTTTAGCCACATGGTCTTCCTTCATCTTCCACACCACCTTTGAAAGATTGGGCTTGACCTTCAATGCTTCGGAAGCTTTTGTGGCTTCAGAAGCTTTGAGACTGATCCTTCGAAAGATCTTGCTTTCACTGTAGCAGGCCTCAGTACTTAAGAAGCATTCCTTTCTTTCGAGACCATTTTCCTTCCGAAGACAATGGTTCATTTGCCTTTTTCTTCTTTTTGGAGCTTCCGAAGGAAACAAATTTTCCTTCCGAAGCTGTTGTTTCTTCTTCCTCTCAGAAGTTTTCTTCTTGATCATGTGGATAGTACCCTTTGGATTGTATTGACAATCCTTAGCCAGATGTGAGGTACTACCACACATAACACAATCTGTATCTTTTCTTCTGAGAGCCTTCTTTTCCAAAGAAGACTGAGCTTGAACACTTTCCTTTTCCTCTTTCACCTTTTCAGATAATGCAGCAGGCTTCTTAGGGTGAAGCTTGCTTTTAGAAATGGATGGTTCAGACTGTGTAGCAGTGACACACAGCTGATCAATCTTCTTGTTGTTGCTGGAGTGAGTTGAAGCTGAAGTAGAACTCTTGGTACTAGAATTCTTGGCAGATCTTCAGCTTTTATCACCTTGAACCCTGCAGAGACAAATACTTGTTTTTGTTTGGGATCAAAGGTGGTCTTGACCTCTAGAGCTTTTCTTGATCTTCTCTTTGCTCTTCAAACCAGCTTCTTTTTCCTCCTTAGGAGCATGGTGACCCTTTTTGGATTTACTCTCTTCACTCACCTCAGAGTCATCCCTCACCTTCTCCTCTTCATCCTCTTCATCACTAAGGTCTATGGATGGAAGCTCATCTTGACCAGTTCCACACCTTGGAGATCTAACTGATAGTAGAGAGTGTGGAGGAGCTATCTCACTAGATCCCATCCCTGCTTGTTCTGATAACACACTTTTGCATGCAAGATGAGGATATCATGTTCTTGAAGGTTTCCTCTTCAAGAACACATTTTTCTGCTCTGGCTTTGCTGATCACAAGCTCAGCCTGGCATTCAGTCAACTTGGTAATGAGATCCTTAATTTGAGTCTTGTAATTTGTTTGCTCATGTTTAAGAGTTGAAACTGTTTTTTCTAGATCTTCTATCTTAAGTTTATAGTCATTTTCAGCTCTTTTAAATCAGCTTTTAAAATATTTAAGGACTCAATGTCAGATCTCATTTCCAAGTTGTAGGACCTGTATCTGTTTACTTTAGCAATACAATCAGGAGAGCAAAGATGTTCAAGTACCTTGGCTTCATCGTGGTCAGCCATGGGTGCTTGGTTTGGAGATGCATCTTCAGCTTGAAAGCTCCAGTCAAAGCCTCCTTCTTCAACAGCAACTGCAACTTGCTGTCTTGGCTTCTCATTCTGGTGCCCTCCTTCAGTATAGTTTGGCCTGGATGAGGCTTGGCCACCATTTGATTTGGGTGCCTTGCATTCTCTAGCAAAGTGTCCCATCTGGTTACAGTTGTAACACTTGACTTTGCTTTGTCCAGCCCAAACTTGCCACTGACATCATTGCTAGGAAACCTTCTCCCAGTCCTCTTGTAGAATTTCTAGGCTCTGTGAGTGAGAAGAGCCATCTGCTGGACTATCTCCATATATTCCAGATCATCTGGATGGATACAGTCCAGGTCTTCAAGAGTAAAGAGAAAGTTGCCTGAACTTTCATCATTGGAAACAAAGGCTTGAGAGGAGTTTGTCTCTTGGAAGGGACTTCCTTGGATGTAGCTCTCTATTGGTGTCTCCGGGAAGGTGATGAAATGACCCTTTTGTGAAGTCTCAGGGTAGCAGATGAGATGATGTTGTGGTTCTCTGCTATCCCTTTCAACCATATGAAGGGCTGAACTCTGGTGAGTGTTGGAGTTACCAGATGAACTTCGTATGTTCATCTCCATCTGGTATCCACTGAGTATCCCATACAGCTCAGTGAGAGTGAGGGTCTTGAGGTTTTCAGTCCTCTTAATGACCACACAATAGTGTGTCCATTGTCTTGGAAGAGAGGACATGAACTTCCTTACAATATCCCTGTTCTCAATGGTCACCCCAACATCAGCCAGAGTATCCACAATCTCAACATACCTGAAGTATTATTGAGTCATGGTTTCACCTGTTTTGAAGGAGAAGTTTTCAAACTACTGCTTCAGGAGATCTTTCTTGTTCTCCTTGGCTTCATTTGAACCCTCATACATAAGCTTCAGTGCATCCCATAGCTGTTTGGCTATCTTGCACTTCTTGAAACCTCTGTAGATGGAGTTTGGAAGAGCAGTTTGGAGGGTTGTCATGGCTTTCTAATCAATATCAATTCTTTTCCAATCTTCATCAGAAAAGTCAGCCTTCTAGTTTGGTATCATGCCACCACCAGCAGCAGCTGAAGTGGTGCATGGTACATGAGATCCATGGACAACAGACTCCTACATCCTGGAATCTTGAGACTTGATAAAGCCTTCCATTCTTTGACACCAAGTGTCAAAATCCTCAGGAGTGATCAGTGGGGACTTTGTCATTGTTCCAGTTTCCATATCAGCTTTGGAGATAGCTGCCATTTGAAGAGTTAAGTGATGTGTGTTACTAAGAGGTTTTGAAGATGGTGAGATCTTGCAAACAAGAGCCTGGAATGCTCAGATACCAAATGCAGGACCGTTAAAAAGGGACTTTGCACTTAGTTAACACACTTAGGAGGATCTTTAGGATCACTTAACGATTCAAATGGGAACTTAGAACTTTAAACAGATGATACAATACACAACACACGTAAATAAGAGTAAGAACAAAGAAATAATTTTCAAGGAAGTAGTATATTGCTTCTTAGGTTCTATTACAGGTGTTTGCACTGATATTTGAAATACAAGAACCTTTGACTCTTTATACTAAACCTACAACCATTATGCAAAAGACAGTTGGATGTGACTAATCTAGACAACAAGATCAGCCTAAAGTCAAAAGGCAGATTGCCTTTTGACTAGTGACTATGACAGGCCATAGCTCACTGACTTTCCTATTACAAAAAGCCAAAAAGAAACAAATACAGAAACTTGCAGACAAAGACCTTATCTACTTTATCATAAAGCATGGAAGTTTCACCAACTTATGATAGTTGGTGAACCACCAGAGCATGCAGCGGACAGAGGTTGCTTTATGATAAAGTTGACAAAAAAGTGTCTTTTCTCTCTCTTCTAAAGTAATCAGTCTTATCTTTATTCAGCTTCGAAGACTTTGTCTTGAGAGCTTCGGAAGACTTCATCTTTAACCTTCGGAAGAGTTGAGTCTTTGGCTTCGGAAGACTTGACACTTAGTGTAAAGTTTCCTCAGTAGTTTCTTCTGAACATTGGCTTCGGAAGATTTTACACTTAGCATTTTACTTGTGTGTGTAAAACTTCCGAAGCTAGTTCTTCTTTATTCCTTAGTGCATGTTGGAAGACTTGGTTGTTTTAGTATCCTTTGGTTGCATCAGCCTCATAACCTTAGAGGTTCCTACAACCTCTTTCTCAGGACTTTCCTGAACTGGGGAGAGGATAGGAGCATGGTTGTAGCGCCTTTTCTGTCTCCTTTCTTCCTTAATTTTAGGTGCAATTTTGCATCCTCTGACTCCTTCCTCTCCTTTAACTGCTCTGTGTCTGCCAGTTCATTTAGTTGCTCAAAGGGAAGAGAGATGAGTTCATCTATGTTGTTCCTGGTCCCCAGTTAGTTTAATCTGGCTGCCCTCAACTTATCATCCTGAGTGTTTGGCCTGGGGCAGCCCTGATAGCAGCTTCAATCCTGGAGACCTTCTTGAACTCTCTCCTTTTAGCTTCCTCTTCCTCTCTCTCTCTCCTCGATCTCCTCAGAGGTCATCTTCCTCTTCCCTTTGTCACTCACAGGCCCTGGTGACTCAGGGTGGAGAGAGCTTTGGCCTTCATTGCTTGGTTCAGCAGTCAAGCTCTGGCTAGAGAGAGGTTGTGAAGCACCTTCACTAGCTGGTGCCTCACTGAGGGTTGATGATGTTGAAGCAGTTCTTGTAACAAGTTTTATAGGGTCTATCGCCAATCTTAGGTTCCACCTCAACATCCAGTTGACCAATGACATTGCCTGTTAGCCTTTGTCTTCTTCTTTAGCTGAACTCTTCAACAATCCTGTCTTGAATCCTCTCAGCCAGTCTGCCAGCTTACCTGTTTTGACTAGGATTGGCAAGTGGCATGTGGACTAAAGGAAGACTGTCATAGAACTTTAGGGTTTAAAAATTGAAAACTTCTTGCCGCCCCTGAAGTCTATGTAAAACTAGAGCTCTCCTGTCAGCATCATACCTCCACCCAAGTACTTCATTCTCAGTATCATGGGGTGGGGTAGACATAGCTCTTGGAAAACCCTCCTCAAACAGACTTTGAATGAGTGAGTCCATATCAATATGGACTTGAGAAGGTTGCTGAGTATGGACAATTGCAAGTGAGGTTGGTGAATCCGCAGTGTCCATACTTTATGAAGAACTCCTAGGTTCTTTGATTGGTTGGACTTTCTCCCCTTTTTGGTAGCATCACCTAGTTGTATAGGTGAGCTAGGGGTTAGGTTTGTCACATCTATAGGTTCTTGTGTTCCTGGTTGAGTCCTCCTTAAAGGTCTCCCAACTAGTTGTTCCTTGAGATTAGAAATCTTAAGTTGCTGATCATTGACCTATTTTAGCAAGGTAGTCACCTGAGATTCCAAGTGACTAACCTTAAGACTAAATAGGTGCATGTTTGAGTCAGCTTTTGCACTTTTAGTCTCATATTCCCCTCATCTTCATCAGAAGAATCACGGGGGGATGAGAGAATAGGACCTAAGTCTTCTTCCTCATCACCGACACTTTGTTCTTGGCTGCTGGATTTCCCCTACACCATGACAGCTTCAAGTGAAGTGTCAATAGGCCGGGTTGCCATGGTCGAGGTCTTAATGATGTAATCACTTACTGAAGTGAGAGCTTCTTCCATATGGACCTCTTGAACAAGTTCAGGAAGATCCACCTCAGTAGTAGGTGGATGATATGCGCTAGACATGGGAGAACCAGGAGTACTCATCTCTCCTTGAGTAGGGGAGGAGAAGCTTATGATACTCACTAAATCCTATGTCTTCATCATCATAGAATTCTAGGTTTGGAATGGGTTGGTTTAGATCAAGAGGCTGGGGATGGTAACTATCCCCTGAAGGTTGTTCACTAGAGGTTGAGACTCTGAGTGAAGGCTTAAGGCTTGAGGGGTTGTGAGCTCATCAGGCCGAGCATGAGGAACCTCAGCATTGATCATTGGTGAGATGGGAGTGGTTTGCTCCTTTAAAGAAGTGGGAGCTCTAGTGTCCACTTCCTCCTGTGTGAGTTGTAATATAGGGGCCTGCATAAACTGAGTAGCGTGTGCAGGGGTTCGTTTGGATTTTCTTTGGTAGGTGATGGTTATTTGTGGCTATGTAAGGGGTTGAGAAGTAGAAGGTGTGGGTTCAATACTAGCTGGTGCTGCTAGGCTGTCATCTTGAGCAATGAGCTCTAACATTTTTGGGACAAGGGCTGTTTCTACCCTTGAGAAGCCAATAGTTGGCTTTCTCATAGTCTTGAAGATGTCGGGCTTCATCTGTCCCAATTTTAGAACATTACCTGTTCCCTTCAACTGTGAGCCTAGTTCACAGTTGATAATGTGCTGGACATATCTAGGGAACATGTAATATTCTAAGGAGTCCAAGTTTGCAAGTAAATTAATGTACACAAAATGTGAATGCCTAAACTTGACCCCCTGAACCTTCCCATGGACTATTTCCATTGAGAGGAAACCTTCCCTTTCCTGAATGTCTTGACGGAGAAATCCCCTTGATAGCCCATCTGACCAAAGGTATGGTTAACAACAGATTTGAGAAAGGACAAATCACATTTGACATCATCCAGCCTTAGGTGTGAGTTTATGGATGCTGGAGTGATGAAGATTGTCCTCCCCTGCACTATAGCAGAAAGTGCCTTCTTTCCATCCATGGTGACCTCTTGGCAGGTCCTCCAAAATTCCAACATCTGATCCTCATAGAATGAGGGATCGATGGTGAGGGAGGTGAAGTAGTTTGATAGGGTAAGAAAGCAACAAACCTCTGAGAAACCAGGATCTTTCTTAGAGTTTAACAAAGCAACTTGATTATGTTGCTTGTGAAGTTGCATGGAGAAATCGGGTTGGTTTCTACGATGAAGGTTGGCCATTTTTAGGTAGCTTTGTTGTGAAGGAATATAAGAACAAGGGCGGTTTGTGGGTGAATTTAGGTTAGAAGATTTGCAGATGAAGAAGATAGTGAAAGAAGGAAACCGTTGAGAGAGAATATATATGAAATGAATTTAAGACAAAGTTAATGCAAAAGGATAAACTTTGAAATCCGAATGTCGGTCCCACCTTTAAAAAGTGCCCAAAAAGTTAGTTTTCTTGGAAGTCAAAATCTTCTGAAGTTATTTTTGTCTTAGGAAATTTTGTAAGAAAAGCTTCCGAAGCCAATTTGGCTTCAGAAGATATTCTTAAGATTTGTGAAAATTTTGCTTCGGAAGGAAAATACTTAGAGAATTTTGCTTTCGAGACATGTTTGGTTTCAGAAGAAATCAGGACATGGAAGTTTTACTCTTAAGAGAATAAATCTTCCAAGACTTAATTGTTTTCAAAAGAAAATTGTCTTTCAAATACATGTAAGTACGTAAAAGCATATTTATGCTTCGGAAGAAATATCAAATTTCTTTCGAAGGTAAATGTCTTATAAATAGTTATTTGATTTGAAACATAATGTTCTTCCGAAGACAACTTGATATCTTTCGAAAGAATATGTTTAAAATTTTTAAAAAATCTAAGGAATATCTTTTGAAAAAAAATTTTCTTCCAAAGGAAACTAGGCTTATGAAGATGATAAAATAGACAACTTAGGACACACAGGTTTTAGAAATAGAATTGATTTAAGTTTAACAAAAATCTATTCAAAGTTAATCATCCCAATAGCTTATACAAGATATTTGAATCTTTGTTTATCAAAAGCTTTAGTGAACAGATCAGCATATTGTTCATTTGTGTTAGCTTTGACTAGTTTTATTAATCCTTCTCCAAAATTATCTCTAATCAAATAATACCTGATGTTGATGTGTTTTGTCCTTGAGTGCTGCATAGGATTCTCTGTAATAGACATAGCACTGTTGTTGTCTATGTGGATGGGAGTCTCTTTGAAGTTGAATCCATAGTCCAGCATCTGATTCTGAATCCAAAGCACTTGAGCACAGCAACTTGCAGCAGCAATGTATTCAGCTTCAGCAGTTGATGCAGACACACAAGATTGTTTCTTGCATTGCCATGAGATAATCCTTCCACCAAGGAATTGACCACCCCCAGATATAGACTTTGCATCATGTTGCATCCACCATAATCACTGTCTGTATAGGCATAAAAACTGAAGTCAGATTTTGATACCAAAGGCCAAGCTTAGGAGCACCTTTGAGATATTTAAGAATTCTCTTGACAGCAACCAGGTGTGACATCTTGGGGTTTGCTTGATATCTTGCATAGATACATTTAGCAAACATGATATCAGGCCTGCTGGCTGTGAGGTATATAAGAGACCCAATCATAGCCCTGTAAATATGTTCATCCACACACTCCCCCTTAAGATCACGTCTAAGGGAGTGGTTTCTAGCTATGGGAGTCTTTGCAACCTTACACTTAGTCATGTTGAATCTTGTAAGGATGTCTTGTACATACATTGACTGACTTATGAAGATGCCATTTTTAACTTGCTTCACTTGAATTCCTAGAAAGTAATTGAGTTCCCCCTTGGCACTCATTTCAAATCTATTCTTCATCAGCCTCTCAAAGTCTTTGTGGAGCCTTGGATTAGTTGATCTAAAGATAATGTCATCTCATATATTAGAACCAGCATTAAGTCATTCCCTTTTCCTTTGATGAAGAGAGTTCCATCTATAGTACCCATCTTGTAGCCATGTTGACAGAGATACTGAGATAGTGTCTCATACCACTTTCTTGGAGCTTGGTGCAGTCCATAAAGAGCTTTATCAAGATTACAACATAATTCAAATGATCTGGGTCTGCAAAGCCAGGTGGTTGTTTGACATACACCTCTTCATCAATCACCCCATATAGAAAAGCACACATGACATCAAGTTGGTAGACCTTGAAGTCCTTGGATGCAGCAAAAGCAAGGAGTATTCTAACAGTTTCAAGTCTTACTACAAGAGCAAAGACATCTATGTAGTCAATTCCCTCTTTTTGTGTGCACCCTTGAACAACTAGTCTGGCCTTGTTCTTGATGACAAGTCCTCTATCATCCTTCTTGTTTCTAACAACCCACTTGGTTCCTATGGTAGTCTTCCCTTGAGGAAGAGGACATAGGTTCCAAACCTTTTGTATTTTGAATTGAAGTAGCTCGTCTTGCATTGCTTCAACCCAACTTCCATCCTTCAAAGCCTCATCAACTTTATTTGGCTCTATCTGGGACAAGAAGTAATAGTATAGACAAACATTTTTGTCATGGGTCTGTCCTCTTGTTCTCACCCCTGTATCAACATTTCCAATGATGTTTTGGTGGGGTGTGACTTGTGGATCCTGAGTTGAGGTATCACAGCAAGTTTATTGGAAAGATCAAAATTTGAGAAATTTAGATCTGGCAATGGAGTATCACCCACCATATCAGCACACTTATCAAGAGAGGCTTGATCCAATGAGTGTGTGACATCATTTATGTTGTCTTCTATGGAGTGGTTATCAGCATCAAGAAATTCTTGATCACTGTCACCACCTTCATTTCCTCTTACATTTGAAGTTCTTTCATTTGAGTTTTGAGCCTTTGAGCTGGAATTTGTAGGTGCCTCGATGTATTATCTGAATTTATCATGTTTGTGCTGATAGGATCTTTACTTGTAGGATTAGTTACCACTAAAGCTGAAGTAGTATCTTGCTTGGTTTTCTCAGCTCAAATCTTGGGTCAGGATCTCCTGTTGATAAGTTACCTATAGATCCTAAAACATTCTCATAAGATTTGTTAAAACAGTTTGTAACTAAATCAAGATCAAAAAGCCAATTAGGACTAGAACTTTACACACTAGGAGTGTGCTCATTGAAGGTCACATTGGCTGACTCCTCAACCACTCTAGTTCTGAGATTGTATACTCTATAAGCCTTAGCTTGGAAAGAGTATCCAATAAAGTGTCCATCATCTGATTTCTCAGCAAATTTGGCTATTTGATCATTGGTATTCAAGATGGTGCAAGGACATCCAAATGACCTAAGGAAACCAACAAATTGTCTCCTTTTGTGCCACAGCTCATAAAGAGTCTTACCATGAGTCTTAACCACTAAAACTCTATTCTGAACATAGCAGGCTGTGTTGACTGCCTCTACCCAGAAGGTGATGGGCAGTTTAGAGTCAGACAACATGGTTCTTGCAGCCTCAATAAGTGTCCTGTTTCTCCTCTCAGCAACACCATTTTACTGAGGAGTCCTGGGAGCACTATATTGTCTTCTAATACCTTTTTTCATCACAAATATGTCAAGGATTTGGTTCTTAAATTTTGTTCCTTGATCATTGGTTATCATATTTTAGAATGAAGTTCTTTAAGATCTCAGGAGTCTCATCCTTAGTACTAAGGAAAAAGACCCAAGTGAATCTTGTGAAGTCATTTGTGATCACCAAACAATATGAGGTCCTTCCTAGACTCATTACACTGGTGGGGCCAAAGAGATCCATATGTAATAAGTGTAGGGGAGTAGTGATAGAGTTTCTTTTCTTTGGCTTGTGAGATACTTTGTGTTGCTTTCCTTTCAGGCATGCTACATAGTGGTCATCACTTGTAAACTCTTTCTTTGGTATTCCAGTTACCAAATCATTCTTAACTAATTTATTCATGTTTTTAAAGTTTACATGGCATATTCTTTTATACCAGAGGAAAGACTCATCACTATTTGCTTTAGATAGAAAGCAAGAAACTTCTCCTGAGGGAGATGTTTCCTGCAAATCCATCTTGTACATGTTCCCTTTCCTGGGGGCTTTGAGCAGGATATGCTCTTGAAGATTTACCACCCCGGGCTTGAGAACAATGCACTCATGCTCAGTAAAGAGCATGTTGTGTCTGATCACAAAATTAGGATACACTCAGTAGATTGTACCCAAGCTCTTTGACAAAGTTTACCTTTTCAATGTTGAGCTTACCATTTGTGTCCATGCCCCTTCTTGTAATGTAATCTTCAGCATCTCCTCCAAAAGCAACTGGCCCTCCATTAATTTTCTCAAAATTCTGAAGTAGAGAACCATTGCCAGTCATGTGTCTGAACTGCCACTATCAATGATCCATACATTTCTCTTAGTCTTTAGCTGTTCCTGCATAAGAAAGAAGTGGTTAGCTATATTTGGAAACCCAAGCCTTATTGGTCTTGGGCTTATCAAAGTGATTTAAAGACAATGTAATAGTAATTGATCCTATGTTCAAGTTTTGAGGATCATCAGCTGTTGCAGATGAAAACTTTTAGTCACTTGGTCTTCCTTCATCTTCCACACCATCTTCGAAAGATTAGACTTGACCTTCAATACTTCGGAAGTTTTGACAACTTTGGAAGTTTTGGAGACTGGACCTCAGAAGATCTTGCTTTCACTGCAGCAGGCTCAGTACTTCGGAAGCATTCCTTTCTTCCGAGACCAACGTTTCTTCCGAAGGAAAGTTTTCACTTGTCTTCTTCTTCACCTTGGAGCTTCCGAAAGGAAAGATTTTCCTTCCAAAGCTAGCTTTTCTTTCTTCTTCTCAGAAGTTTTCTTTTTGATCATATGGACAGTACTTTTAAGATTGTAGATGCAATCCTTAGCAAGATGGGAAGTACTACCACACATGATGCAATCCATTTGCTTCCTTCTAAGACCTTCTTCTGAGAGAAAGGCTGAACTTGATCACTTTCCACCTCCATCTTCATCTTTACACATGATGCAACAAGCTTCTTAGGGTGGAGCCTGCTTTTCGAACTGGATGGTTCAGGCTGTGTAGCAGTGGTACACAACTGATCAGCCTTCTTCTCTTTGCTGGAATGAGTTAGACATGAACTAGAACTTCTGGTACTAAAGTTTGTAGTTGAGTCTTCAGCCTTCACCACTTCAAATCCTGCAGAGATAAACACTTGTTTCTGCTTAGAGTTGAAAGTGGCCTTGATCTCTTAAGCCTTCTTTGATTTTCTTTTGGCTTTTTTGATCAAGTTCTTTCTCTTAGACTTGGTCATCCTAGATTCTTTTCTCTCCTCAGGAGAATGGTGTCCCTCCTTAGGATGATCTTCTTTACTCTTCTTAGAATCATCCTACACTATCCCCTCTTAATCATCTTCATCAATGGGGTCTATAAGAGGAAGCTCATCTTCACAAGTTTCACACCTTGGAGATCTTACAGAAAATATAGTGTGTGGAGGAGCTATCTTAGTAGATCCTAGTCCTTGCTTATTCTGATAACAAACTTTTGCATTTAGAGATGAGGAATCATGTTCTTGAAGGTTTCTTCTTTAAGAACATATTTTTCTACCCTGGCTTTGCTAATCACAAGCTCAGCCTGGCATTCAGTTAACTTAGTGATGAGATCTTTTATCTGAGTCCTATAGTTGGTATGTTCATGCTTAAGAGTTGAAATTGTTTTCTCTAGATCTTCTATTTTAAGTTTGTAATCATTTTCAGCTCTTTTGAAATCAACTTCTAAAATATTTAAGGACTCAAGATCAGATCTCATCTCTAAGTTATGGGACCTATATCTGTTAATTTTAGCAATACATTCAGGTGTACAAAGATGTTCCAATACCTTAGCTTCTTCATGATCTACCATCAGTGCTTGGTTTGGAGATGCATCCTCAACCTGAAAGCTCCAGTCAAAGCCTCCTTTTTCAACAGCAACTGCAGCTTGCTGCTTGGGCTTCTCATTCTGGGAAGCTCCATCAGTGTAGTTTGGTCTAGTTTGTGCTTGGCCACCATTTATCTTTGGTGCCTTGCACTCTCTAGCAAAGTGTCCTATTTGGTTACAGTTGTAACACTTTACTTTGCTTTTGTCCAGCCCAAACTTTCCACTGGTTGCATTGCTAGGAAACTTCCTCCCTGTCCTCTTGTAGAACTTCTTGGCTCAATGAGTGAGAAGAGCCACTTGCTGGACTATTTCTATGTACTCCAGATCATCTGAATGAATACATCCAGGTCTTCAAGGGTAAAGAAAGGTTGCATGTGCTTTCATCAGTAGTCATAAAGGCTTGTAGAGAGCTTGTCTCTTGGAATGGACATCCTGGATATAGCTCTCTCTTAGTGTCTCCGGGAAGGTGATGAAAGGACCTTTTTGTGAGTTGTCAGGGTAGCAGATGAGATGATGATGTGGTTCTCTGTAATCCCTTTCAACCACATGCAGGGCTGAACTCTACTGATTGTTAGAGTTACCAGATGGATTTTGCATGTTCATCTCCATTTAGTAGCCACTAAGGATACGATATAACTCAGTGAGAGTAAGGGTCTTAAGGTTCTCAGCCCTCTTGATGACCACATAATAGTATGTCCATTGTCTGGGAAGAGTGGGCATGAACTTCCTCACAATGTCCATGTTCTCAAGAGTTACTCCAACATCCATTAGAGTGTCCACAATCTCAACATACCTGAAGTATTATTGAAACATGGTTTCAACTGTTTTGAAGGTGAAGTTCTCAAACTGTTGCTTCAAGAGGTTCTTCTTGTTCTCTTTTGCCTCAAAGGACCCCTCATACATCAGCTTCAGTGCATCCTATAGTTGTTTAGCAGTCTTGCACTTCTTGAAGCCTCTGTAGATAGAGTTTGGAAGAGCAGTTTGGAGAGCAATCATGGCTTTCTGATCTATATCTATCTTTTTCTAGTCTTCTTCAGAATAGTTAGCCACTTCCTTTGGTATCATACCACCACCACCAGCAGCTGAAGAGGTGGATGGTACATGAGGTACAGATACAACAGATCCCCATATACTGGAGTCTTGAGACTTCATGAAGCCTTCCATTCTTTGGCACCAGTATCAAAATCATCAGGATGATCAGTGGGGACTTTGTCATGGTATCGGTTTCCATATCAGCCTTTGTGATAGCTGCCATTTGAGTCGTTAAGTGTTTTGTGAAACTGAAAGGATTTAAGATGGTGAGATCTTACAATCAAGCGCCTAAATGATTTGATACCAATTGCAGGACCGTTAAAGGATGGTTAATACAATCAGTCTCATAATGAGAAGAGTGTTAGAACACTTAACAGATCAAATAGGGAACCAGGTTTATATAATGATACTAAGAACAAGTAATAGTGAAACAAAACTAAGAACAAGAACAAGATAAGTATGGTTTTCAAGGATGTTGTATATTGCTCTCAAGTTTTTTTACAAATGTTACAAAGCATAAAAAGAAATAGAAGACTTGAGATACTTTATACTATCCTACAGCCGGCCAAACTTTGAAGGCCAGCTGTCAAAAGGCAGATTGCCTTTTGACTAGTGAATATGACATGTCATAACTCACATCCTAATATATTACAAAAAGGATAAAAGGTACAAAGTAGAAAGTTACAGACTCAAAACTATAATCTACAGTTTACTAAAGCATAGACCTTTTCACCAACTTCTATAAGTTGGTGGCTTTATGTAAAAGTACATCAGAGAAAGTCATCGGAAGAAATCAGTCTTCACTTCATTGGCTTCGGAAGACTTTGTCTTTGAAGCTTCGAAAGACTTCATCTTTGGCTTTGGAAGATTTGGTCTTTGGCTTTGGAAGATTTTACACAGAATAATTCTGTGACGAGTGTAAAACTTCCGAATTAACTTCTACCATGTACATTAGTGCATGCATGCAGGAAGCTCCTTGGTTGTTTTGGCTTCTTTGGTTGCATCATCCTTCTAATATAACCTTACAAGATTCAAACATGACTTTAAGCAAACACATTAACAGGAAGTTTTTAAGTTGTTGAAAAGTAATCTGGATTCGCAACAAACACAATTGGTGAAGATTGTGGAATCTTTAATTACAATGTTAATACAGTTTGAGATCGAATAGCGAAGTTCGTGATTCAAGAAACTTTACCTTTTAATCACTTCGACAATCCTCAGTTGACCAACTTGATTCGAGAGATGCTTCAACCTCGTTAAACCCACGTAAGTCGTATTACAATTAGTCGTTATTGTTTAAAATTATGGAAACAAGCAAAAAATGATTTAATTGTATTATTTGAAAATATAAATACCGGTGTAAACTTAACTAGTGATATTTGGTCGGCTCCACACGATTTACGAGAATCGTACCTTTGCGTCACCGCTTATTGGGTAGAACCCAATTCATGGCAAATCATGAAACGTACGATCACATTTGATCTTTTTTTCGTTTCCGCACACCGGAGAATTTTTTTTTTACTTTTTAGATAATGTAATAACTACTTTTAATTTACAAATAAACTTTTTTCAATGGCATTTGATAACGCCTCCAACAATACAACTGCGGTTGAAAAATTAAAATTAAAATATCTTCCAATTGCCAATAGCGATTTTTTCCATACTCGTTGTGTTGCACAAATTATTATTTAGTAGTGCAAGATAGGCTACTTTGGAATTTATTGATAAATTTATCAAAACTTTTCGATTTATGTTACATGACGTATTAAAAAAAAGTTGAAAAAGATATCAAGATTATAAACAACTTTGTAAGGATACAGAATCTATACTTTTAGGCTCGAATTGGGATGTATCTACTTGGTTGAAATTGACTTGTCCTATGTTTGATTGTGCTTTATAATAAAAGTCACTTTCGGATAATGGTGAAGCCGACCCATTTCCAAATGTGGGTGGAACAGCGTTCAACGTCTTTCCGATTTTCTTTACGTGTTTAAAAACTCAACTACAAAATTATCAGGAGTTTATTATCCCACTAGTTATTTGGTGCTTCAAGAATTATCTTTCATGGCTTTGAATTTAAAAATTTTTCAAAATAAAAATCATACGTTTAACAAATGATAGAATCAATGAAAGAAAAGTTTAAAAAACATTTAAGGAGTTACCACCCATTTTTACTTGTGCTGCCGCTTTAAATCCATTTTTAAATATTACGGGCGTTGAATGTTTGATAAACGAGATAACTAACAATTTGGATATTCATGACGAAAACCCTAGTTTTTCAACCGAAACAAAAGAAAATTTTAATGAAAATATGAAGCAATTTATAATTTTTATTTAAAAGATACGGGCCTAACAAAAACATAACCACGCCAAAGGAATCAACCTCAAGTGCTAGTACCTCGTTAAAGACCCGGTTTTGACTATGTTGAATGTTGTTCAGGATGTGATGGCTAAATGACAAAAGGTAACAACCCAACAAGCAAGCTCGGCATATATAGTGGAACAGATTTTATTTCCAGCATAAGTATCGAAGATTATCATGCATTCGATATTTTGGCTTGGTGGAAAGGAAATGAATCCCCATTTTCGATTCTTTTTGTTATGGCCCGTGATTTACTAAGCGTCCAAGCTTCTACGGTTGTGACACCTGGTATTTTTGGGTCACTTTCTGATTAAATCAAACATTGTTTCCAATCATACATTCATGCATTTAATATTGTTCACTTAAATGCTTTATTTATTGCAAAAACATTTATGAACATTATACGTATCGGTATTTCGGAGAATTGCCAGATCGCACACGCGTCTGTCCCTGAACGTTGGTGATTTATCAAAATACTATTCAAACAATCATAATTGGTTTGAAATATGTGTTATATGATTATGTGATTAAATGTATAGCTTGGTTGTGAAAATTGGGAATTTTCTAGCATTTATGCGTTTCGCGTATTTTCGGCTTTTGATGCCTAATTATTATAAATATGCCTTTGAACTAGCAAAATGAATATTATTTCATGTTATTAATGTTTGTTTGATATTATATGAGCATTTGGAATTTTCGGTGTAGAAAAAGTTCAATTGGGTAGCGTTAAAACGATTTTTATAAAAGACGGGGGCCTTTCTTGTAAAAAAAAAGTATAAAACCCAACCCCCCAACTGTAATCACCATTTGGCCGTCCCCTTCCCCTTTTCCTTCAGATTTTTTGCAACAAATCAAACACACTCACAAAGCACACCTTCTTTGATCTTGTTCTTGCATATTGGTGGTGATTTTCAACATTTCTTGCATCAAACGCGTACTAGGGATCATCATCTAAGCATTTCAAGTAAGTTTTTATGTTTTATTTCATGTTCTTTGATCTTCATGATGAACATGAACCCTAGATGATCCAAACAAGTCAAAACTTGAAATTGATGATGGATTATGTGTTTTATTATTCAATATAATGATGTTTGTATGAATTGGTTTTGTGAAATTGTGTTGTTTTGATCAAAACCCAAGGCTTACTTATTAAGGAAACTTTAATTTGGGGATTTTGTAGAAATCATATGATTTTGATGAAATTGGATTGAATGATTGTTCTAGGATGTTAGTTGATGATCATGGATGAAATTCATGTTTCGAACTTTTGATTTTGGCTTAGTTTTCAAGTACTTTCAATTATAGGAAACTTTTTGGGTAAGTTAGTTTATAGTTGATGATTTATGCATGTGTTATGAGATGTGATAATTGTTATATGATGTTTAGGGCATAAGAATGGATTGGGAATAATCGTTTCGTATGAACATGCTAACTATTTATGGAAACTTTTGTGACTTGATATGTTATGTGAAGAATTTGATATGTGTAGAACATGTTATGGTGATGTGTTTGATGTTGAAATGATCATAGGAACATGTTAGGAGATTTGGATGAATATTATGCATTATGTTTTCTTACGTTTTAAATTAGGAAACTTTGGGAATGATAAAGTTTCTTGGTTATTTTAACATGTTATGGATTATTGTCGGATGTGTGACATGTCTATTTGAGATGTTTGTTGTGATATGCTTTATAATCTTGAAATGGGTTACACATGTGTAAGGATGTCATACTTTCCAAAAATAGATACTTTCCAAAAATATATTTCCGACATGAAACTTTATAAGAATCATTATTTGAGCTATTTGAGTATGACTAAACATGTTTTATTTATTTGAGTCACCAACGGGTCGTCGGGTTAGTCTAGTCAACTTTGGTAAACAAATGTCAACTTTTGTCAAAAAGTTAAAGTTGTCAAACATTTCTCGAACACGCTAGCAATTACGTTCTTTGGATACACGGGGTTCATCTTGACCATTATGTACACATACTCATGGACATACATTTGTTAGGTATGATTAGCTTCCAGCTTTTACACTTCATGTATTCATACACATATAAGGTGAGTCTTCACGGCCCCACTTTTACTTACTTTCTTCTTTGGGGAGAAGCATGCAAACTATTTTTATCTGGTTTTCGTATTATTGGTATATCTCCTATTACTGTAGTGCAAACATTATCACGCAAGTTCTTACACACTCGAACCGTTAATTAAGAGCAGCGAGGTAATTTTTAGTAGTACTACTGGGTTTGACAAATCCCACCCGCGTTAGTCACACTAACTCGACTGGAGGTCGAACGGGTATTTAATTGACCTAGACACTTGCCATTGTTCTGTGATAGACATGGCGGAAGGTAAAACAACTCACAAACAGTCAGCTTCGTTCGAAACTCTAAGTAACTCAATATATAGGCTAGCTACCTATGGTATACCTTTGTTTACTTTTACCAAGAAAACGCTCAAACATATTTAGTGATTTAAACCTCTGAATTTACCAACCTTGTGTTGACACATTTTAGCATGTCTTCTCAGATTGTAGGCATGCTTAAGGCTAGGGTTGCATATTTAAGGTTCATGCATCAGCTCTACTGTTTAGAAACAAGTTTATTTACATTTACTACTTTCATTGAGAGCCTTGTTTTGCGCATTTATTACTCATGGTTTTATAAACGTTTACGCTTCCGCACTGATTACATTGATAATTGTATAAGGTCAAATTATTATTTTAAATCACATATAGTGTCATTTGATATGACTGTTTTTAAGATCCTGGTTTGTCACACGCCTTGCGGTAAAACCCCGCCGTGGATTTTGAAGGTGTGACAGATTGGCATCAGAGAACTAGGATTGCATTTGCATCTAAACTATAGCCTTAGACACACACTACCATTGCACATACTCTTATCTGTTTATTATTTTTCAAGCATACATATCATTTCACGTACCTATAACGATATTAGATGTCCACATAATCATCTACCCCACTCATGTTACTAGCATCACCCCCAATCAACGAGGAGACTAAGGATCTCGCTCTCATACCTTCTTCATCTACAGTAATAGCCTCACCATCGAAGCCGAATAAGCATCAGCTGGAGCCTACTGATAACTTCAAATAACATGGAGTGTTGTTCAATGTTCAAGTCAGGGGAGATACACAACACTGGAAGTGTTCAATATGATTACCAGCTGAATTCAAGAGGAGCATGTACCCCTTCTCCTTATTGCTAACATAACTAATTGTAATCCTGCATCATCACTTATATCTTATTCGACTAAGCAGTCATTTTCCGCCCTTGTGGCAAGGTTAGATCAAAAGATTCACAATGTATGTGAAGCAACCGGTGAGATCACTGAGATACCGAAGCATTAGACCACCATTAGTGAATATCTGTAAACACTCAAGAAAGGCCTGGTGGAGACTGGCAAGAAACATAATACTTTTGTTGATGTGTTCGAGGAGAACACAAACAGGCACAATTCACTAGATGGTATAGTTAAGGGAGCATTGGATAAGATAAAAAGCCTCAAGGCAACACTGCAGGATATGCAGAAGAGACTAGTACTATCAAATTTGAGGGTAGCTGGGCTAAAAGCCTAAGCTATAGTTGCTACTGCATTTGTGGAATATCTGGAGGAGGAGAACTGTACTCGGAAAGAAGAGTAGAAGCTAGGAAAGGAATTTTGGAACATTAAGATGGTAGGATTAGATATTGAAGAATATACGACCCATTTTCATGAGTTGGTTGCTTTATGTAATGGTAACTCCAACCTACAAACATAATGAGAAGTCAATTGATGGGATAGCACCTCAAATTTAGGCAAGGGTCATTGTTGTTGATCCTATAACCATTTAGCATGCTATAAGGTTATCCTACAAGCTCATTTACTTGGTTATGGCATAGAACACTCTAGCTAAGCATGGCATTATTGATGGTTCATCTGATAGCAAGCATGAATTGGATGGCATGTAGAGTAAGTCATTCACCATCATGGCCAGTGTGATCATTATTGTTGCCAAAGATGTGGTAGAACGGACCATGTAGCCAAAGACTTTAAGGGAGAGTCAACGGTGAAGCAGTAACAAACCCTAGTAGCAATACAAGCTGAAGCATCATAGGGTTGCTCTGAATGGAACAAAGACAGGAAAATCAAGTGAGATTACCCTCAATTGAAGAATGACAATAAGGACAGCAACAATGGAAATGAACGATGGATAGAGTGTCAAGGGTCGAGCCTTTGAATTAGGTCTGGTAAGGAAAGAAACAACCAGAATGTGGTTACCGTTTAGCAAACTTCTAGATGTAGCTTCAACTCAAATGGAACCTAGTCATACTATAAAATTCTGATGGTAAACTAATTGAAGCAACTCATATTCTGAAGGTATGTACATTGGATTATCCTGACATAAGACAGATATAGATCTGTGTACTAGTTCGTAGTAGTGAAGTCTTATATGTCAAGGGTGACAAGAGTCTTGCGGTCTCAGACATCATTTCTTATATGAAGGCCAGAAGTACTTACGGAAGGGTCATATTGCCATTTTAGTTACAATCACCAAGAAAGCAACTGAAGAAAAGAGGACCGAAGTGATCCCTATCATTCATTACCTCCCCAAAGTTTTCATGGAAGATTTACCTGGTTTTTCCCAACATAGACAGATCGAGTTTCAGATCAGTTTGACATATTAAGTCACACCTATTGCTATAACACCTTACAGATTAGCTTCGAATGAACTACCAGAACTATCTACGTAACTGCAGAAGCTGTCGGATAAAGGATTCAACCAACCAAGCTCATCACCATGGAGAGCTCCAGTCCTGTTTTATCAAGAAAATGATACAACTTTACGTATGGTATTGATTACCATGAGCTTATCAAAGTAAAAATTAAAAACCGTTATTCTCTTCCATGCATTAATGATTTGATTCACCAGCTTCAAGGTCGATTTTATATCCTGAAGATAGACCAGAGGTCAGAATATTATCATCAAAGGTTCCGACACGATGACATATATAAGGCGGTTTAGAACTTGATATTGTAACCATGAGTTTCTGGTTATGCATGTAGGTTTACCAACGCACCAACGGTTTTCATGGATCTCATGAACCAAGTGTGTAAGCCCATTTGGATAAGTTTATCAACGTTTTTGTCGATGACATTCTAACATAGACAAAGAACAAGGGGAGCATGAGGAACATGATTTTGGAACTACTAAAACAAGGATAACTGTATGCCAAGTTTCTGAAGTGTGACTTCTAGATGAAGTCCAAAATTTGGGTTATGTGGTCAATGAGCAAGGAATGCCTATTGACTAGGAAAGAATAGAAGGCACTAAGAAATGGCTACCAACTAAGGTACAACAGTTTTTTTTTTGTTGGCTGGTTAATACCGACGAGTCATCGAAGGGTTTTCGAAGATCACACAACCTCTTCCGACATAACATATAAGGGCACTACAAAGTTAGGGTGACAAATAGAAGTTCATATTTCAAGTTATGGAACAAAAAGTCTGACTCTATCGATACTATCCCTATCAAAGGAAAACATATGATTTTGTGGTATATTGCGATGCTTCCATCCAAGGTCTCGGTTGTGTGTTGACGCAATGTGTGAAGGTTACCGAATACGCTTCCTTTCAGTTGAAAGTTCATAAGAAGAACTACATGACATACAACTCAAAGTTTAGAGTCATTGATTTGTACATAAGATAAGCTATTACTTGTACGGTACCAAATGCATCCCTACACCGACCACAAGAGCCTTTAGTATATCTATGAAAAGAAGGAGCTGAACATGAGACAACATCATTGGGTCAACCTATTGAACGACTATAACAATATGATGAAGTACCATCTAGGTAAGGCTAATGTGGTAGCCGATGCCTTAAGTCGAAAGTAAACACCTAAACTAAACCGAGTGCGAGCATTAAAGCTTACCGTTCATGCTAGAGTACCTGATCAAATCCATAATACTCAAGTTAAGGCTTTCAAGGATGAGAATCTGAAGGCTGAGTCCATGTGACACATGGAAAAGCAATTAATGACAAAATCCAAAGGAATTCGTTATTTCATAGGAAGAATATGGATTTTTTTGTTCATAAATTTATGATTGCTGGTAATGGATGAAAGTCATATGACTCGATATCCCATTCATCGAGGTCCAGCTAAGATGTACAGTGATTTAAAAGTTCTGTATCAGTTGCAGAATATGAAAGGAGATATTGCCATGCATGTAATCAAGTGTTTAAGTTGTTCTAATATTCAGATAGAATACCCAAGTCTGATAGGTCTACTTAATCAGCAAGAAATTCTTATATAGAAGTGGCAGCGGACATCATTGAATGTCATTTCGAAGTTACCCTGAAGTCTCAGCGGATGTGATACCATTTGAGTAATAGTAGATCGCTTGGTGAAATCCGCACACTTCCTGGATATAAGAGAGACTGGTTGAATTAAGAAAACTCGCACCTATCTAAGAGAGAAAGTCTCTCGGCACGAGGTGCCAATTTTTTATCATCTTCGATCGTGACACTCGATTCATTTCTTATTATTGAAGGTCATTGCAAAGTTCATTGGGAACATGATTGGATAGGAGCATGACGTATCATTCGTAAACTGATAGCAAGAAGGAGCGTACGACTTAGACTCTGGAAGACATGCTATGAGCATGTGTTATGGATTTCGGTAGTAGTTTAGAAACCCACCCATCCTTCGTTAAGGTTTCTTACGATAACAGTTACTACCCTGCGATCAAGGCAGCACTGTTTGAGACACTCTATGGAAGTAAGTGTCGATCACCTATTTGTTGGGCAGAAGTAAAAGGAAAGTCAATTTACTGGTCTTGAGCCTGTGCACAACATGATTAAGAAGATCTTACAAATTCGTAACCCCAGGGCAGCAGCACGTGACTGACAAAGGATTTATGCTAACACTAAAAACCCAATGAATACCAAATCAACAACAAGGTACTTCTAAAAGTGTCACCTTGGAAAGGTGCAAGTTATTTTGGAAAAACGAGGGAAGTTAAACCCGTGCTACATTGAATGTTTTGAGATAGTCAAAAGGGTTGGACCAGTAGATTAACAACTCAATGTGCCTAGAGAACTCAGTGGAGTACATAACGTGTTACACGTTTCAGACATGAAGAAATGTCTGTCAGATGAAACGATCGTCATTCTTTTAAATGAGAAACGATGAACACGCAACTGCGATTCATGACTAGTTGAAATCATGGACCAAGTGGTAAAAAACACTCAAGCAAATTGTACCTTTACTGTTAAAGGTAGTTTGAACTTTAAGTGTGGACTAGAGTTTACCTTGGAACACGAGAATCATAAAAAGGTGAAATACCCATGGTTTACCTGTTCAGAATTTCTGGGCGAAATTCCTTCAACAAGGGGATGATGTGACAACCCGGAAATTTCCCTCCGTTTTTACCAGAGTTGGTTAAATTTTGGGACGAAATTTCTTTCAACAAGGGGATGATGTGACACCCGGTATTTTCAGGTCACTTTCTGATTAATACGAACATTGTTTTTCCAATCATACATTCGTGCATTTAATGTTGTTCACTTAAATGCTTTATTTATTGCAAAAACATTTATGAACATTATACGTAACGGTAATTCGGAGAATTGCTGGATTGCATATGCGTATGTCCCTGAACGTTGGTGATTTGTCAAAATACTTTTCAAACAATCATAATTGGTATGAAATTATGTGTTATATGATTACATGATTAAATGTGTAGCTTGGTTGTGAAAATTGAGAATTTTCTAGCATTTATGCGTTTTCGCGAATTTTCGGCTTTTGATGCCTAATTATTATAAATATGCCTTTGAAATAGAAAAATGAATATTATCTTATGTTATTAATGTTTTTTTGATATTATATGAGAATTTGGAGGTTTCGGTGCAGAAAAAGTTCAATTGCATAGCGTTAAAACGATTTTTATAAAAGACAGGGGCTTTTCTTGTAAAAAAAAAAAGTATAAAACCCAACCCCCCAACCCTAATCACCATTTGGCCGTCCCCTTCCCCTTTCCCACTAGATTTTTCATAACAAACCAAACACACACACAAAGCACACCTTCTTTGATCTTGTTCTTGCATATTGGTGGTGATTTTCAACGTTTCTTTCATCAAACGCGTACTAGGGATCATCATCTAAGCATTTCAAGTAAGTTTTTATGTTTGATTTCATGTTCTTTGATCTTTATGGCGAACATGAACCCCAGATGATCCAAACAATTCAAAACTTGAAATTGATTGAAATTGATGATGGATTATGTGTTAGTATTTAATATAATGATGTTTGTACAATTGGTTTTGTGAAATTGTGTTGTTTTGATCAAAACCCGAGGCTTACTTATTAAGGAAACTTTAATTTGGGGCTTTTGTAGAAATCATATTATTTTGATGAAATTGGATTGAAATGATTGTTCTAGGATGTTAGTCGATGATCGTGGATTAAAATTCATGTTTCGAACTTTTGATTTTGGCTTAGTTTTCGAGTACTTTCCGTTATAGGAAACTTTTTGGGTAAGTTAGTTTATAGATGATGATTTATGCATGTGTTATGAGATGTGATAATTGTTATATGATGTTTAGGGCATAAGAATGGATTGGGAATAATCGAATGGTGAAACACGCTTCATATGCATGTGTTATGAGATGTGATAATTGTTATATGATGTTTAGGGCATAAGAATGGATTGGGAATAATCAAATGGTGAAACACGCTTCATATGAACATGCTAACTATTTATGAAAACTTTTGTGACTTGATGTGTTATATGATGAATTTGATAAGTGTAGAACATGTTATGGTTATGTGTTTGATGTTTAAATGATCATAGGAACATGTTAGGAGATTTGGATGAATATTATGCATCATGAGTTCTTACGTTTTAAATTAGGAAACTTTGGGAATGATAAAGTTTCTTGGTTATGTTAACATGTTATGGATTATTGTCGGATTTGTTACATGCATATTTAAGATGTTTGTTGTGATATGTTTTATAATCTTGAAATAGGTTACACATGTGTAACGATGTCATACTTTCCAAAAATAGATACTTTCAAAAAATATATTTCCGACATGAAACTTTATATGAACCATTATTTGAGCTATTTGAGCATGGCTAAACATTTTTTATTTATTTGAGTCACCAATGGGTCGTCGGCTCAGTCCAGTCAACTTTTGCCAAAAAGTTAAAGTTGTCAAAGATTTATCGAACACGCTAACAATTACATATTCTTTGGATACAACGGGGTTCATCTTGACCATTATGTATACATACTCATGGACCTATATTTGTTAGGTAATGATTAGCTTCCAGCTTTTACACTTCATGTATTCATAAGCATATAAGGTGAGTCTTCACGGCCCCACTTTTACTTACTTTCCTTTTTGGGGGAGAAGCAAGCAAATTATCTTTATCTAGGTTTCGTATTATCGGTATATCTTCTGTTATTATAGTGCAAACATTATCAAGCAAGTCCTTACACACTCGAACCGTTAATAACGAGCTAGCGAGGCAATTTTGAGTAGTACTATTGGGTTTGACAAACCCACCCCCGTTAGTCGTACTAACTCGACTGGAGGTAGAACGGGTGTTTAATTGACCTAGACACTTTCCATTGTACTGTGATAAGACATGGCGGAAGGCAAAACAACTTACAAACAGTCAGCTTCATTTCGAAACGCTAAGTAACATGATATATAGGCTAGCTACCTATGGTATACCTTTGTTTACTTTTACCAAGAAAACGCTCAAACATATTTACTGATTTAAACCTATGAACTCACCAACCTTGTGTTGACACATTTTAGCATGTCTTCTCAGATTACAGGTATGCTTAAGGCTAGGGTTGCACATTTAAGGTTCATGCATCACTGTACTGTTTGGAAACAAGTTCATTTACATTTACTACTTTTATTGGGAGCCTTGTTTTGCGCATTTATTACTCATGGTTTTATAAACGTTTATGCTTCCACACTGATTACATTGATAACTATATAAGGTCAAATTATTATTTTAAATCACATATAGTGTAGTTTGATATGACTGTGTCTAAGATCCTGGTTTGTCACACTCCTTGCGGTAATACCCCGCCGGTGGATTGAGGGTGTGACAACGGTAGCTTCGGAATATGCTTTTTCTCTTAGTGGTAGGATAATATCATTACGGAGAACAAGACTAACGTACTCCGGAAGCGCTGGAGATGAGCATTTGTTTAAAGGATCATATAGCGTGATGAATCGTATACAAGACTAAACAAGCCTCGAAGACGAAATTGCACTCGAAGTAAAGTACACGATGAAGATGTAGAAGAAGTAGTATCTTCTGGCATTTCCGACGAATAATTAGCATTTGATTGATGCTCTTGTAAAAAATAAATATTAGACGATAACTTAAATAAAAGTTTTATGTTATTTTTTATTGATTCATTTATGTTTTTTTAAGTTTTTTAAATAAATAAATGATGAATTTGATATTTATTTAGTATTGTTATAGAAATATATGACGATAAATTTAACGTTATTTAAAAATAAATGATGAATAATAATAATAATAATAATAATAATAATAATAATAATAATAATAATAATAATAATAATAATAATAATAATAGTAATAATAATAATAATAATTATAAGAATAATATGAATAATAATAATAATAATAATAATAATAATAATAATAATAATAATAATAATAATAATAATAATAATAATAATAATAATAATAATAAATAATAATACAATAATAATACACACAAGAAGAAAAACGACCCTGATATTGTATTCAGTTTTGGACCCGACCCAGACTCAACCCTACCCTAACCAGGTATATCAGGTGGGGTTTTGAAGATGATGAACCCGACCTGGGTTCGTACCCGGGTTCACCAATACCCGGGTACAAAAAACCCGATTAGACCTAACCCGGGTTGTACTTGGTTTCGGGTATGGCTCAATACCCGGTTTGTGTACCTCTACAAATAATACACGATTTTTTAACCTAGTATATTAATAAAACAAAATCTAACAATTATCTTTTAACACTTATACAAATAATAAAGTAATACTAATAATTACCTTCGAATCTTTTCTTCATTGATCTCGACTTTTTCTCCAAAAAAATCTTCAACAAATTAAGATTAACTTCATCATTCATCCGCATAATCATGATTTGTAGCCCCTGGTTAAATCCCAAACAAAAATCATTTCTTCCACCTTAATCGTTGGACCATTTACACCACATTTTTCGTTTTGATCCACTCCTTGATTACATAGGCTACTGTTTTACCAACTCACTTGTTCTTGATTGCCTAATCACCATCATGATGATAAATACGATTATCATGTTGACAACTTGTTTCTTCTTTCCTTATGTTACACAAGACATGATACAGTTGTTTGCATGCATCACACAAACATCTAAAAAATATTTTTGTTTGTCGTGACTCACATAGAATCACTTTACTTTAGACTCACACAAAATCACACAAATTTTTCCCTCTTAATCAACTCACAAAATCTTTGTGTTGATCACATAAATTCTCCTTTTCTTGGTCTTCTCCACACAGAGTCATTTTCTTTTGCTAACTTAAAACCATAGTTTTCTTGGCTAATACCAAACTTTTTTTTTCTTAGTGACTCACAAAGAATCTATGTCTTCTTGGTTCACGCTAAACCTATTCGATGGTTTTAATCTTTGCCTCACATAAAGCCTCTTCAATCTTCCTTTTTCTCGATCTTCACGTCTTTTTTTCCTCTCATGATTGTCTTGCAGACTCTAGTATCAAATAATGAAAATATTAGATCGAGCAAAAACGATAACAACAAATTTATAAAAACAAAACCACACAAATTACAAATGTCATACATTTTTATTTAGAGTAGACAAACTTGAGTCCTACATCTACTCTAATTCCTAATATAACTCAATATATTAATAAACAAACGCTAGCAATTATCTTTTAACACTGAAACAAATCATAAAATACTAATATTTTATCTTCAAATCTTTTCTTCTTTTATCATGACTCTTTCTCCAAACACATATTAAACAAATTAGAATTAACTCCATCCGAAAATACGGGTGGCAAAGGATAAAATTGAACTACAAGTTTTAGTAACAAACAAGGGTTAAACTTAAGATATTGCTATATAATGGCCTAATCCACCTATGAGCTTTGTTACGCAATTGCATGAATTATTATGTATTCAATGAGGTGTTTCTTAATTAAAAGTGGTTAAATTCTAGGATGTTAGGTGTACTAGTTCGAAGAGCAACTCGTAGGAACATAAGATAATAAATGAACCCATGCACCAATTAAAAGCATACATGATATGATTTGTGGACTGTGATCGGTTTATAAATCTCTATACTAATAATAGAAATTTTAAGTGACACTTCTCATTTTCCTATGTCTTTTTAACATTTTTTCTCATCTCTCACTCCTATTAATTATACAAATTTTCTTTAATTGTGTTTATAATATTTTGTGTTTTGTCTCTCTTCTATTAGATGATTTCTATAATTATTTTATAAAGTATTTTAAATTTTAAAATAATTATATGTTAGAAACTATATAATATTTCATTAATATGTAATATGAAAATCTCTATTACTAAAAGTATCGCCTTAAATTTTAGCAACCCGTGTATTACACGGGGTTTTTAACCTAGTTTGTAAATATATAAATGAGACACGATATAGGAACTACAAGTGAAAGAAGACGGAATAAGAGCGGCTTAGTGTGAAGTTACGACCCTCAGATATTAAAAAGAACAGTGATTAAGATTAAGAGCCCAAGGAAAATTAATGATACAAAAGAGGGGGGAGGGGTGATGCTAAAAAAGTTTATACCTTCACAAAGAAAACCCAAGTTTAGGTTGGGCAAATAAGCCTCCTTTTATAACTAGATATATTATGATGTTATTATGAGTAACTTACTTTTTGCATAAGTAGGTAACAAAACATAGTTAAAAATTATGAAATGTCAGGGTGTATAATTTTTTTTTTTATTGTTGGGTTGTGGTCCTTGTGGTCTGTGGAGACATTTCTCAAATATAGGCTTAAGTCCAAGTAACAACCCGGCTTTACACCCTGAAAACTATTTTTGAGTAACCCACATAGCCCACGCAATAATGATGGATCGATAGGGACAACTATGGGAATTGTGGCCCGTAATTCGGCCCAACTTTAGCAAGCTTAGTCCTACAACATCTGAATGGGCTTTGGCTCACTAACCTTAATAAGCTTGACTCACATAAATAAAAACAAACATATGGAAGTCCAATGTTGTTAAGAATTAGAATTTACCAAAGTGGAATCTATTAAGCTAGGTAGTAAACTATAAGAAAACAAAACAAGTTTATGATATTATTATGTATAGAAACAAAAGATACATACAATCATAATAACAAATATTAAATAAAATAAACCAATGAAATCTTGAGATTATTGATCTAATAAATTCATAAAAAGACTAAAAATAAGTTATCAATCAAACAACCTACAAACACATATATATAAGTTATACAAACATGTATATACATGAGTATATAATAAGAATTCATGCATAATTAAATTACCTAAAAATTAAATAAAACTTACTAACAACTACACAAAATCAACAGGAAAAATAATAACACTTAGAAACTTATTAAAAAATTACATGTATAGATACATACACACACATATATAATCCACACATATACTCACAAATACATTTATATGTACTTTAACATGCAGTAAAAGACAAATTATCTTTAAACCCAATGTATGAACCATAACCTATATCATATACATATACATTCATGCAACACACTCTCAAAATATATATATATACATGTTCAATACACACACATTACACTATGCATGCACACACAACACATATACACACACATACATACATGCATAAGATCTCTTGCAGGCATATCTACCTCACACGGGATTAATAATATGACTAGTCACATCAAAAACTATCTTACTAGTCAAATCACCACTTATTTTAACCAATACAGTTTCGTGGTTATCTACTAAATTCTAATTGCTTGCAACACCATCCAATAATGCAACAAAATAATAATAAAAATTTAATTAAACCAATAAAGTGAACCGACTTCTCCCTATTTCGCTTGAAGCCATGCACACACACACACACCCCTATTGGAAATCCTCTCAAAATTCACAAAAAAAGACTCTGAATCTCTCTCTTGAACCACATCTTTGAACTCTCATTTGAACACCATTTGAACCTACTTATTCGGGCCCCATTCGACACATCAGTCAACGACTACAAAGATCCATATCAACAAGCACAACTCCATCATGAGTTAGGTAAGAACACATACATTATCTACACTTTAATCCTTCAAAACTTTACTATTCTACTATCCATTATCAAACTTTAATCCTTTGTTTTGAGTAGCTCTCCCTTACTCGAACAATCCCACAACCCTCAAGTCCTACACAAGTTCTAGCAACGTCAAAGTAACTCAAAAACACTAATTCTATGCCAAACATCACGTATTGCCACTTTCGTGACCCTACAAACCCCATAACACCCTCTTATCATTTTTAACACATTAAGACATTTAAACATAATATTACAAAAGGCTATACGAATTTTCAATAATGAAGGATCATGTTCTATTAAAAACTAGTTAGCCCAAAAACCCTAGAGTTATTCGGAAGCCAAAAAGCTAAATTTCATTGTAGTGAAGTGGGCAATGAAAGAGGAAATGAAGTCGCTTGAGAAAAACAAGACCTAAATTCGTACAAAGTTTCCATTTGGAAAGAAAGCTCTTTAGAACAAGTGAGTTTTGAGGATCAAGAATGTCAAGATAGTACCAAATGGTATAAAGGCAGATTAGTGGTCAAGGGGTTTATTAGTAGGGAACTGTTACAATGAGATCTTTTCTTTGATTGTAAAGATGACTACGAGTAGACTTGTTCTCAGTATTATACCAGTAGGGAAATTGCATTTACTGTTTTTCTACATGTTGATCTTAATGATGAAATCTACATGACACGGCTAGAGAGTGTTTAGGTTAGAGGCCGGGAAAACAAGTTCTATATGTTAAACCAGAGTTTGTATCGTTTAAACAAGCACCGTAAATATGGTATGAATTATAAGAGGTTTGATGGAATTCGATGATTCGATTGACGTGCAGTAGGTACAGATATACATGAAGAAGGAGAATATAGAGGAGATAAAATAGGATCTACAACAACTATTTGACTATTCTAAATAATTCAAATTACAAATGCTATTTTAATATATTAAGCGGGAGATCACTTAATATGCCCCCGCAAGATGGACGTTTCGAAGATAAGTCCAATCTTGGATAGTAATAAGTGGAACCGTGTTTTGAGAAGGGGTTTGTGAGGACGCAGCTAGTTGATCGTCACTTGAAATGTGGGTTACCGGTAAAGATCCATCTTGAACCTTTTCACGAATAAAATGGAAGTCCAAAGCTAGATGTTTCATACGTGAGTGAAAGACCGGATTCGCTGAATATATAGTAGCACTTAAGTTATCACAGTAAATAGTTGGAACCCGTGGGAGATGAAAACCAAGCTCTTTTAGAAGAGAACAAATCCATTGAATTTCAGTTGCGGTTGAAGCTACTGCTCGGAATTCTGCTTCGGCGGAACTTCTGGCTAGAGTAGTTTGTCTTTTTGAGCTCAAGAAATAGGATTTGATCCGAGATAAACTATGTAGCCGGTAGTGCTTCTGTAATTATCTTTGTCGCCGGCCCAGTCGGCATCCGTAAATGCATGAAGATTTAGAGGTGAGTTGTGGCGTATTAGAAGACCATGATGAATTGTTCCTTGAAGATATCGTAACAGACGCTTGAGGGCTGCCCAATGAAGTGATGTGGGTGCATGCATGAATTGTGATAAACGGTTAACAGTAAAGGAGACGTCTGGGCGGGTTAGAGAAAGATATTGTAAAGCTCCAACAAGAGTGTGGTATTCGGTTGGGGATGGGTATGGTTCGCCACCATGTGACGTTAGAGGTTCGGAACATGTTATCGGTGTAGAAGTAGGTTTACAGTCACTCATTTTGGCTCTTGACATAAGATCACGAATACATTTTTGTTGTGAGAGAAGAAATCCATGAGGGTGTGGTAGAACCTCAATGCCAAGGAAGTATGATAAATGTCCAAGGTCTTTGAGAGAGAATTTAGAAGCCAACTGATTAATGAATTGAGTTAAAACAGATAGAGAAGGACCCGTAATTATTATGTCATCTACATAAACGAGAATAAAAATGGTGGAGGAAACAGTAGTAAGAGTAAAAAGAGAAGGGTCGGAGATAGTAGGGTGAAAACCCAGAGATAGTAAAAGAGTTTTTAATTCATCGTACCAAGCACGTGAAGCTTGACGAAGACCATAGATTGCCTTGTTTAGCTTACATACGTGGTTAGGAAAGGATGGATGAATAAAACCTGGTGGTTGAGCCATGTAGACATTTTCATTTAGGGTGCCTTGTAAGAAAGCATTGTTTATGTCTAATTGGCGAAGAGACCATCGTTGAGAAATAGCAATAGAAAGTATGAGATGAAGAGTTGCGGGTTTTACAACGGGACTAAAAGTTTCGACATAATCAAGGCCGGGTCGTTGATGAAAACCCTTTGCAACGAGACGTGCTTTTAGGCATTCTACCGACCCATCTGGATTATATTTTGTGCGGAAAACCCACTTGCACCCTACGAGATTAGGGGAAATAGTAGAAGGGACAAGGGTCCATGTTTGTTTTGTTCTAATGCGTCAAACTCGTCTGGCATGGAACGACGCCATGAGGGGTGTTTTAAAGCATGAGAGATGGTAGGTGGTTCAGAAATATTGGTCGTCGAGGTATTAAATAGAATAAATTCGGAGTTGTGGTATTTGGGGTTTGGCTTTGGGTTATTACGGGTGTTGGGTTTGGAAATAATTGGAGTGAGTTGATTAGTATTTGAAGGTGATGGGGTGAGGGCATTAGCATTGGTGGGAAGTGAGTGGTTGACAGGTGTTGAAGTTGAAGTTTGAATATTAGCAGAAATGGAGCTGGATGCTTGGGCGGAATTTTGGGGTGGGGTGTTTGAACTTGTGGGGGTTGTTGGAGGATTGGGGGGAGGGTTATGATGGGTGGATTAGGCTGATGGTTGAATAGGTAGAAAGAAGGTGGCCCAGTCGTTGGAATTTTGAGATTTTAATGTGGTAGAGTTTGTAAGCTTTTCATACGGAAATATGTTTTCTATAAAAACAGTATGTCTAGAAGAGTAAATTTTAGAAGTTGTAGGGTCAAATGAATAATAAGCACTTTGTGTGGGAGAGTACCCTACAAAAATACAATGTGTAGATCGAGAGTGAAGTTATGTGGAGAATATGGTCGGAGCCATGGATAGCATAAGCAACCAAAACTGCGTAATTTGAGGTAGTTTGGTTGTTTGCCGAAAAGACGATAAATAGGATAATTGTTTTGTAATGTGGGTGTAGGAAGTCTGTTAATTAGATATGTGGTAGTAGTAAAGGCAAATGGCCAAAAAATGACCGGAAGACGTGCATGTGAAAGTAGAGACAAACTGGTTTCAACGATGTGCCGATGTCTTCTTTCGGCATATCCATTATGTTCTGGAGTATGGGGTGGAGAAGTGAGATGTGAGATGCCACAAGAAGAAAAATAAGAGGCAAGTTTAATGTATTCACCCCCATTGTCAGAAAAGAACTGTTTGATTGTTCGTTGAAAATAATTTTCAACTAATTTTTGAAAGCGAATAAATGTAGAAAGGGAGTCTGACTTGCTTTTTAGTGGGTAGAGCCATATGTATTTAGTGTAATGGTCTACAAAAATGATATAATATTTGTAATTATCAATTGATTCAACTGGAGAACATCATACATCAGAAAAAATTAAATCAAGTGGAGCACTAGATGAGAGAGATGTAGTAGAAAAGGGCAAACGATGACTTTTATTGATATTGCAATCATTACAATTTTCATGAGATTTGGAATCAAAAGAAATAAATGATGATAATAACTTAAAAATTTTATTGTTGGGATGACCAAGCCGATGGTGCCAAGTAATGGAAGAAGTACGTTGCACGGAGTAAACAGACGGTTTGAGTGGACATTTTAGCTCATACATCCCGTGGATTGCCAGTCCCTGGAGTAGAGGGGTTTTGGAAACCCGATCCTAGATAATAAAAACAAATGAATAAAATTCTATTAGTATATTATAGTCGAGGCATAGACTAGATATAGATATAATATACGAGCTAAGGATGGGACACAAAGAACATTTTTTAGAGTGAAAGATGTGTGTGATGTGCGAATAAAAATAGAGCCAATATGAGTTATGGGTAAACACGAACCATCACCGATAACAAGCTCCTCCGTGCCATCATATGGTGCATGTAGAGATAGGTTGTTTAGGTCATTGGTAACATGGTGAGAGGCTCCTGAGTCAAAAAGCCAGTTTGTTGTAGGTGAACCGAGGATGTTCATCACATTTGCTTGTGCTCCATGAACCTGTGAATTTTTGTTATAAGATGGAACAGCAATACGTGGATTTACCTGTTTAAACGAAGGACAATTAGCAAGAGAATGTCCTCTTAGAAAGCACCACTGAGACTTTCCCAAGAAGGGTCGGTTTCCGGTGGATGCGTTGGCCGGTAATCCAGGCGATGGTAAAATTCCAGCGGCAGATGATGGCGTGTGAAACTGCCGAGTTGTATTCTGTTGGCGCGAGTGGTTCCATGGTTTGTTGTTTCCTTTGTTTTGAACGTAGAAAACTAAAGCTGGCTGGTGAATGCCACCATTCACGATCTATTGGGCTAAAGTAAGCTCATGATTAATGAGTTTTTCATGTAGTTCATTGAAGGGTATGGTGTTGTCTCTAGCATGCACGCCATCCAGTACAGGCTTGTATGCGGTTGCGTCGAGCCCATTGAGAACGATGTCAATCACATCTTCTGGATCCATTGGTTTTCCAAGGATTGCCAGTTCATCAACTACCGATTTAATGGCCTGCATGTATTCGGTAATTGATTGGGTTGGAGTTTTAGTAGATTGCTTAACACGGTGTTGCAATTGTTTGATGTGCCCCGGTGATGGTGAAGCATAGGTGTTTGCCAGAATGTTCCATGCTTCATAAGATGAAGGTGCGTTGGTGATCAGAGGTACAATTTGAGGAGAAAGGCTGCCTACCAGAGCACCGAACAATAACCTGTCTTGGCGAAACCAGAGATTATAGTCCTTGTGAGGAGAGGTCGAACCATCAGCTGCTTTGATTGGACTCGGTGCTGGATGTGTACCGTCTACGAACTTGTGTAAGTCAAGACCATGGAGAAGAGCTTCGATTTGAGTTTTCCACCCTAAGTAATTGGTAGGTGTGAGTTTTAGGGCAGTGGGGAAATTGACTATCGTGAGATCTTTCATCTGGTTATTGATAGTGATGGAGTTTTCGGAGTCTGACATATTTCTTTGAGGAGAAGGATGTGAGTTTACTGGAGTAGACGAGGGTGCAGGAGAATTGATCGTATTTGGTGATGCAGAGCCTTGCTCTGATACCATATGAATTATAAGAGGTTTGATGGAATTCAATGATTCGATTAATGTGCAGTAAGTACAGATATACATGAAGAAGGAGAATATACAGGAGATAAAATAGGATCTACAACAACTATTTGACTATTTTAAATAATTCAAATTACAAATGCTATTTTAATATATTGAGCGGGAGATCACTTAATATATGATACATGAAGTTTGATAACTTTACGAGCAGGGTTGGCTACAAGAGATGTGACATTGATCATTGTTGTTATATCAAGAAGCTTAAGGGTTCTTATACAATTCTATTAGTCTATGTAGATGATATGTTGATTACATATTCAAATATGATAAAGTAGCTTTGACTTGCTCACTGGTGGATCGATAGGCTTATAAATGATAAGCGACGGTTGGAAAAGGGCGATGGTCTCTCTCTTCTCCCGACTCCTGTCTAATCAGATGTCGCCACCAAATAGAGTGACACCTAAAGTAACATAGAAGGCTACCCATGAAATTGTCAAATTACCCTCCTACATTTTTTCTCCTGTCAAATACAGTAAAGGCAATATGTTGAAAATCGAAACCAAAATTTAAGTTGACACATCCCTCTTGCCTTTCTTCTATAACACACGGATGCATGCCCATGCGGGTTTGAATTTAATACAACTTTTAGTTTTTTGGTTTATATTTGTTTATTTTTCTATTTTTAATGTTATAATTAACTATTACATATTTAGTTTTTTCTCTTATGGATTTTAAAATATTACGTTTTATAAATTTCCCGGATACACTATTGTTATGTGTTTATTTTCATATATACTATGGTAATAAATTTATTCAAAATCAATCCTAACAAAATATAATATAATTTTTTTCTCAAAATGACGAAGTGTTTTTTATAATTCCAAAATATATTATCATGACGTGTCTATTTCTAGCAGCCACAACGCATAGCCAAAAGACCTGAGTTCATTATAATATAGGTTTTTTTTTTCACCCTAATATGTACTTCTGAATCTGCAAAGTGCCATGGAGTTTTTGTTAATGCTTTATTTGTTATATTATATTCATCTTTGAACACCTTTCCTTTTTTATTTTATAACTTTTAACATATACGTTCTATATAACTTCGAAAACGAAATTAGTTTGTGCATATATGTGATTTGTTCCTGAAACAAAGAGTAGATACAAATGAGCACTTGGGTTGGTGGTTAGCGCACCACCCGGCCAACTCGGTTCGATCCCGAACGCCTCAGTCCATCGGTTTCCTAATCTTTTTCTTTAAACTTTTTTTTAATTCTTTTTTTCTTTATATTTTAGGAAGTTATAGTTACTTTTAATGGCTCACTCATGCTGCCCTGTGTTTATGTATTATTTCCGTTTAATGGTTTTGTCATAGACATTAACTTTTCTTAATCTAACGGCAACTTTTTCTTTCTTTCTTCTAAGGAACTAATTGTAACAACACTTATTTAGACGTTTTCGTGAAAGATGTTAACCTTTTGTGCTTTATGAATAGCCGCAACAATGCAAGGATAACAATATTAGTTCATAATATATACTAATATATAGCACTCTTAATATTTTCCAGTACTAATCGTTAATGTATAAGAATGCCAGGGCCGGAGCTGAGGAGTGGCGACCGCCTGTGCCCAAAATCTCCTGAGGGACCCAAAATTTTAAATATTTTGTATTATATATTTATATTGTTTTTTTTTTAAATCTAGTATACAAAACTGGATTAAATCATTTAAATTAAACCCATTTTAAATTAAGCTCAATTGATACCCATTCTAAAACTAAAATTTTGTTTGTTTTTTGCTACAAAATCTTTTCCTTTAGTGATGAATTTTATAATTACTTTTCGTTTTGGGGCCCATTTTTCTGGCTCGGCACGGTCATCAAAATCCTTAGCTCCGGTCGTAACAAATGCAATAAAGCAGTTTATTACATCAAATCCTGAAAATTATAACAAGTTACAGCCAAGATAACACGGATGAGGATGCTAAAAATCTTGGGGTAACCCTTACTAACACATAATCAAAGATTCTTGTTGAAAAACTTATTAAAGCATGTTAATTTCACAAAACGTGAGCATATCCTTGTCGTTCTCAAACATCTCCATTCTTCTTTATCCAATATCACCAATGCTTCTATACCATCACCATCCGGAGTATCCATGAGCGCAAAACCAGACGTATATGCTACTTTTGCAAGTTGAAACGTCACACCTCTAGGCTTTCCCCACCCAAAATCCGCTTTATCGAAAGGAAATCCACATAAGCTTGAACCCGTATATATTCTTTTGTTAGGTTCCCCAAATCTTGGTCATTTCCCAATTTGGAAAGCATTGACTTCATGTTTTCAGCTGCTTGTTGCACACTTTGGATCCCTTCAAGTTGCAACTTCTCTTTCTTTATCTTAGAAACCAAAAAACTTAATGATGTTTCACTTGGATCTCTTGTGGGCACCATCATAGCAGACACTAAGTTTCCAACCGTAGTTTGTGGAAGTTTTTTGGCAAATTTGCTACGGATATCCACCAGAGTCAGCAAACATGATGAATCAAAGCAGCCAGACCGCTTGGTGGCTGCAGCTACAGCTGTTTTGTATAGTAGAGACGTCAATACTTCCACGCGTGTGGGATTGTTTATAGGTTGGTCACACCCAGATACCGCCAGGGCAATGACCTTGTTCTTAAGGTCATTTAGTTTCGAGTTGGGGAAAACAAATTTTCTTGTCACCCAATTGGGATAACCGTGATTGATAACATTAGATTGAGACTCTGGCGTACCAGAGTCTATAGGAATGGAGTGGATGTAATGTGGATTAAGTGGTTGTACCACTTTATGTTCTGTCGAGCCATAGCGCGCGACAGAAGCCCAATGGTTAACAAACCACCCAAGAGTACAAGCGTCACCGATGATGTGTGACATGGAAACCGCCACGGCCACTCCACCACAAGCAAAATGATTGAGTTGAACCCCTAGTAGATTCTTACTTTGAGGAGAGTTGTGACCAATAATATTATCACTAAAAGTTGATCTAAAGTTGCATCTTCTTGACTGATATCTTCAAATGCACGCAGCTGGCTATCGTTTTTGGCTTCAACAAACACAACACCCTGGTCGCTACACTCGACGTAAGATGGTTTTATGGGCGTCGGTAACCTTCCTGCAAAGGGGTAGTATTTTGTTAGGCTTTGTGACAAAGATTTCTTTAAAATAATGGCTTTTTCATGGGCAGTTAAACTGCAATTGACATCATGTGGGTACAAGAGAACTATAGGCATAGACGTATGATGGAACACTTGGTCAAGCTCAGAAAGATTATAAGTTTGGAAAATCGAAGGGGTTGGAGACGAGGGTTTTGATTATGTCTCGCGAAACAACGGTGTGAAGTTGTCTTCTTCCATATTGAAGGAGCTTGTTATTCATCATCTTGTCGTTTGTTTGTCGATTGATCTCGAATGTGCATTATATAATTTACAGTTATGGAAAGAAGGCAGGTAGATTACAGATCATAGATTCATTTGGGATCTGATCTATTCCATAATTGATGATTTACTCCCATTTTAATAATCAAAGCCATGGTGTCTGTAATTGAGACTTGTGTACAATCAAAGCTTAATTAATGTCAAGATTTTTATTCGGTTTGCATGTGATAACTTTATGAATTTGTCAAGTTGGCTCAACTCCGGAAGATTGGATCACGTAATTGTAAAAATTGAATAAATAATATAATAGATATTATAAATAATCCCATGCAGTTCTACTAAAAAAAGGCAAGTTGCAACAGTGAAAATCGTTAGGGGTAGCTCATTAGTCTTAGAGGCTTAAAGCAAATCAACACCTGGGGCCATTTTGCACGGTGATAATTAGTTTATCAGCCCTAACCTTTGTCAAGCTTTAACGACCACATTAATAATAAATGTCATTATGTATATAATTACTGATCTGAGTATTACTCGAGTTGAATATAATATACATAAAACTAATTATTTTTGACAATTAGGATATTATTATCAAATTAAACAAAAAATTATTTATTCAAAAATATTAACAAATTTGTAAAGTTTGACTTTATTGATTTTTCATTTATATTCTTTAAAATGAAACTTAAAAATTAAGGTTAAGTTTGAAAATTCTTTCATCATTGATTTTTATTTAATTAATAGGTTTATTTTAGTGATAACACATGAACAAATCATAGGTGAACATCCAAGCAAGAGTACATATGACAGTCAAGTTAGTCTTTTATTTATATGTATAGATAGTAACAAAGTTTTGAAAGTGTTTTAATTATATCACTAAAATTTAAAAAGTCTTTCGATTAAATCACTCAGTTTTTATGTTTTATTTAAATTAAAGGTTTTAACATGTCTTTTAATATGTTTTTCTTTTTGTTACAGTCAGAAAATATATATTCCTTTTAATTATGCAGACGTGGAGTGGTGACGTGGGTTATAGGTAATTTTTTATTTTTTAATATAATTAACATATTTTTAAATAATTTTAAATATAATTGTATATATTGGAAATCCCAACCCTATATCTTCTCCTACATTTCTTTCATGACTCATGATAATCCAATAATGACGTGATTTGATGATTTAGTGATTCAGTTTGGGCAAAATATATATAAGTGACTTAATTGGAACATTTTTGAAACTTTGTTATTATTTTGAATCATTTTCCTTTAATAATAAGCTAGAGTAATTACTATTTTCATCATTTTAGTTTGTACAAAGTAACCATTTTTATCCAACGATTAAAAATAATTATTTTTGTCAAATAATTTTGTTAAGTAACTTTTACATCCACTCATTTAACTCATTCATAAATTCCGTTAAAGCCCACTCATATGCCCCTCACATGAGAGACATTCTAGTCAATTTTAGTTGAGGAAAATACCTTTTCTGCCTCCGACCCTTACCATCGTCAGTGGAACCTATACAACTCCAAGTACCAAGCTTTTAATCTTCATTCAATCGACAACTTCATTCAATCAACTAGCCTGATTCAATCAATCGACTCATATCTCCAATCTGTTTCATCGCTTCGTTCGACAACTTCTCTTCATTTCTATGCGCGTATAGGAATTATATATCCAAAATCGCGGCGGCCCTAATTTGGTAGTTTGAGGAATCCTCATCTGATCGAGGGACAAAAAAAATTGATTATATAGTCTTCACTTCATAATAACAGTTGTAATGGTTATAGCCTTATTAGTAGGAGTTAATAAACAAGTGTGATTTCACTCTCGTTTGTTAAAAGGAATTGGTTAACTCATCAGGCTCATGACCTAAAGATGGCGCAACATATAACGAAAAAGTTCATACCGAGCATACAAGGCATAACATTAAGAACTTGGCTAAGTGGCCTAACATGGGCAGTGATTTATGAATATATATATATATATATATAATATATATATATATATATAGATATATATATATATATATATATATATATATATATATATATATAATTGTATTAACAAACCTAAGCAATGGGGGTTCCAAGGGGGCAACGCCCCCTAGCGGGGGTCCGGGGGCAATGCCCCTGGGAGTGAAATCCAAGGGGCGGCAAACTCTGGCGGGGGTCCAAGCTTTATAAAAAACGCACGAAAAATATAATTTTACCAAAATTTCACATGTGAAGGTTAAAACGTGTAATATTTTGATATGAAAACTACCACCGATAGTTTTCTTCCCTTCCTTGCAAATATTGATTTCAAAAGATATGGTCATTTTGTTCTTTCTTATGGTTCATGAAAATCACACACACAATATACTAATTCTTGATATCGTCTGAGTATATAAAATGATTGATTATTCGGATGTGAACCATCAAATAATTTTGATCTAAAAGTGATCTTCACAACTTTCAGATTATCCAAGTTTGATTTAAGTGTTCTATAAAGATCGAAATATCTGTTGAAGATAACGGACGAAGATTCTGTGAAAGACATGACAAGCAAATTCGCAAAACTGAACAAATTTGAAGACCAAGACTTTTGAAGATGGCAGAAGAAGATGCATTCCTGTTAACTACTCTGAAGGGTTGTGTATGTTCTAAGTACCCCCATGCAAAATTGATGGAAAATTAGGCTTTGGAACAGACTAGGAGGCGATGCAAATGGGGAGAACGATGACTACATCTGTCGTGGATGTCTGATTCCCTGTTTGATATTTATCAAAATGTTGAATCTACAAAAGAACTATAGGATTCCCTTGAATCCAAATATATGGTAGAAGATTTTGTGTAAAGAAATTTCGGTTAGTAATTTTATAAATTACAAGATGGTGGATTCAAGGCTTGTCTTGGAACAATATCATGAACTATTAAGAATTCTGGGACAGTTTGTTTAACATGATATGAAGATGGATGAATCCATCTTGGTTTCTAGCATAATGACAAAACTACCTCTATTGGAAAGATTTCAAACATACTTTGAAACATATGGAGGAATTGAGTCTGGTCCAACTTGGTACTCACTTCAGAATTGAAGAGTCTCTAAGGGCTCAAGAGGGTGACAAAGTTAAGGACAAAAACATGTGTTGGATCATATGAGGTGGTGTAATCAAAACAACACTTAGAATAATTTGAGTACAAGTTGAAGACGTCTTTCGAAGACAAAACTACTCTTCCGCAACTATGTCAAAGATCTTCCGAAGCATTATGTCTGAAGAGTTTCCGGAGGAAACTAAGTCTTTTGAGACTAAGTAGTTTCCTTCCAAAGTATATAAAGAATTTCCGAAGGATAGAACAAAGTCTTCCAAAGACTAATCAGTTCTCCTTCAAGTATTCAACAGAAGATCCAAGAAAAGTCTTCCGAAGATAAAGTCTTAAAGACCTGTAGAAGATTAGGAAGAAGTTGTCTTTGAAGTATAAATGGCCCAAGACTATGAAGCCATTTAGCTTCGAAGACTAGAACTAGTAAGTATTCTGACAGATGATAAAGTGTAACCATAGTTGAAGTTAAAGTCATATACAGTAATCTTAGTTGGTAAGAAGACTACCTTATCTAGGATAAATATCAGATAGCAAGTATGTCTAGTAGTGATCCAATGTTTTCCAAGTATCGGCTATAGATAGTAGTATATATAGTTCTCATTGTAACTTATGTAGTATGAGCATAAGAGTCTTGTAATACTGAGTTGAGAAGTAATATATACAAGTATCTGAAAACCCTTCTCTTGTCATTAACTTCGTATAATTATCAACTCTAGTTTGAGATTCTGTGTTTCATCGATCAAGTGAGACTTAGTGTGTTCGTGTTTAGGTCAAAACCGATCCTTGCAATTGGTATCAGAGCTTTAGGCTCTTGATTGTGAGATTTAACCATCCCAAATCACCCTTGTTTCTTCACACTCACTCACCCATCTCACTTTAATAGATCTTAACTAGAAATTTTCTGAGTCCGAAATGGAAACATGACTAAGGCTCCTATCATCACTCCTGATGATTTTGGAACTTGGTGTAAATGTATTGAAGGGTTCATCAAGTACCAAGATAGCTGCATGTGGAAATCTATCACTCATGGTCCTTACGTTCCTAAGGTAGCAGCCCTAGGGGGTAATGGTGCCATGATAGAGAAGGCCATTGAAGACTACACTGATGAGACTTCAAGAAAATAGACATTGACTGCAAAGCAATGACTGTTTTGCTAACAGCCATACCAAACTCCATAATGGTTGGCTTTCAGCAATACGAGTCAGCCAAAGAACTCTTTGATGCTTTGAAGCTGATGTACTCTGGTTCCACTGAATCCAAGAAGTCCAAGAAGGATGTACTAAAGCAGAGTTTGAAAACTTCACTATATCGTTAGTGAGATCTTGAGCCAATAATACTTTAGGTATATGAACTTGATCACCTCTTTTCAGTCTATGGGAGTGGATCTTAGAAGAAAAGACATTGTAAGGAAATTTATGAGTGCACTCCTCATGAATGGACTTTCTATTTTGTTTCTATCAAGAACTGAGAACTTAACACTCTCATGATCACTGAACTGTACGGAATCCTGATGGATACGTATGGAGATGGAGACTCAGAAAAGCCAACAGATGAACCGACTCTCAAATCCTGATGTAAGCAATGCTAACATGTTGCTGAAGGATCAAGACAACCTTAGTTGTACCTGAACTATCCCCAACAGCCATCATCTTCCTCTGGGCCATACATCACTTTTCCTGAGACACCTAGGTCTCAACAGGCTCAACACACTCCTTTTCAGGATAATTGTGCCTTGTCTCAAGAAGTGAACACTCTGGAGATTTTCAATTCTGCTTTGATGATCTAGAGTGCTTTAGCCCAGATGACATTGAGTACATGGACATTGTCCAATAGATGACTCTCCTGACCTACAGAGCAAAGAAGTTCTTCAAAAGAACAGGAAGGTAGTTCCCTCAGAATCCAACCAACAGCAAATTTGGATTTGATAAAATCAAAGCCAAGTGTTACAACTGTAACCAGCTTGGTCACTTTGCTAGGGAATGTAAAGCTCCAAGATCCAATCCTGGAGCAACTCAAGCCTCCCAACATCCTACCACCTCAAGGGCTGCACCAAAACCTACTGAACAGCAAACTACGGTTGTTTCTCAAGAAGTTGACTGGAGCTTCATGGTGCAAGATGTCACTCCTGCTCAAGCATAGATGGCTGGAATGAAGATAGCAAGGTATATCAAAACCTCTGTACTCCGGCTTATATTGCTAAGGTTAAACTTTATCAGGATTACAACAGGGAAATTAAATCTGATATTAAGTCCTTGAACATCCTAAAATCTGATTTCAAGAAGCCCTCAAGGACAACAATTGGATTGAAGCTATGCAAGAGGAATTACTTCAATTCAAGAGGCAAAAGGTATGGAACCTATGTCCTTTGCCACCTGGTCAAGTCCTATTGGCACCAAGTGGGTGTTCAGAAACAAAAAGAGAGATAGAGGTTTGATCATCAAGAACAAAGCAAGACTTTTTGTTCAAGGATACACATAGGAAGAAGGCATAGATTACACTGATGTCTTTGCACTGTTGTAAGGCTTGAAGCTGTGCGAATCTTCCTTGCTTTTGCGGCCTCCAAGAACTTCACAGTCTATCAACTTGAATTAATGTGCATTTTTGTATGGGAATATAGACAGAGAATTCTATGTGTGTCAGCCACCTGGATTTGAAGACCACAGCATCCCAACTATATGTGCAAACTGGATAAAGCTCTTTATGGGCTACATCAAGCACATGCTTATGAGACTTTGTCTCAGGTTCTCCTCAAAAACGGCTACACTAGAGGCACCATAGACAAGACATGTTCATAAAAAAATCTGGGAAGAACATGCTGTTTGTTCAAGTCTATGTCGATGACGTCATATTTGGTTCCTCAAATGACCAAATGTGCAAAGACTTTGAAAGCATCATGAGAAAGAAATTTGAGATGAGCTCCATGGGAAAGATGGATTTCTTCTAAGGATTCAAGTGAAGCAGATGGAAGAAGGATTCTTTATCAATCAGTCTAAGTATGTCAAGGACATCTTAGAAAGATTCAAGATGAAAGATTGTAAGACAGCCAAGACACCAATACCCGAAATCATAATTTATGTCCTGATTCCGAAGGGGAGGATTCTGATCAGCATCAGTTAGGGCAATTATTGGATCTCTGATGTATCTCACAGCTAGTAAACCTGATATCATGTTTGCAACTTGCATCTGTGCGAGATATCAGGCTGCTCCAATGTGTCTCACCTAATTGCCTCAAAGGATTCTTAGATACCTCAAAGGAGCTCCCAAACTGGGTCTCTGGTATCCTAAGAACAAGGATTTCAATCTCTAAGGGTACTCTGACAGTGATTATGGTGGTTGTAACACTAACAAGAAATCCACATCAGGAGGATGTTAATTTCTTGGTGGAAGGATTATTTCCTGGTAATGCAAGAAGCAATCATGTGTCTTTACATCAACTGAAATGAATACATTACTGCTACGAGCTGCTGCTGTGCTCAACTGCTATGGATTCAAAATCAGATGTTAGACTATGGATTCAACTTCATGAATACTCCTATCCACATAGACTACACGAGTGCTATTTCCATTACAGAAAATCCAGTCAAGCACTCCAAGACAAAGCACATTGACATCAGGTATCATTTCATTCGAGATATTCATGAGAAATACTTGATTAAACTAGTAAAAGTTAATTCAAATGAACAATATGCTGACTTGTTCACCAAAGCCTTTGATGAACAAAGATTTAAATACTTAATCACAACTATTGGGATGATTAACATTGACTAGTTTATTTCTTTTGAAAACCTTTTAAAATGTGTATTGTTTATGTTGTCTAATTACAATCTAAGCCCTGTTACTAAAGTTTTTCTTCTAAGTGGAAATTCTTTCGAAAAGAAATTTACTCTCGGAAGAGATCTTTATATCTTCCGAAGGTAATTTCCTTCATTTTAGTACTCTCTTCCGAAGAATTTTTACCCTCGGAAGCAAATTTGATCATAGATCAAATTTACTTCCGAAGGCTATTAACTTACTCTCGGAAGAAGTCTTTTCTCTTGGAAGCAACTTTTCCTTTGTAAGAAAACTTTTATTATGTAACGGAAACCTTTGGGCCCCACTGTGTAAAGATTAAGATCTTTTCGGAATATTTTAAATTATCTACCTTGCTACCGTACTCAATTACACTCCCAAACTGTCTTTTCACCTTATCGGCATGGTCTTTTACCCCCTATTTAAAACTTCCGAGTCTCTTTCTTTACCCATTTTACCATCACTGAAACCTAATACTCCCATTATCATCTTCACTCTCACTCAAAATTTCTTCAATCCAACCATACTTTCTTACAATGACTCTTAATCCTCAACATAACCAAGTCGCCATCCTTGACTCTTCTAAGGATGCTGACTTTGCCGCCATCATCAATTTTCTGTTTTACTCCACATACTTTACCGCCCTCACCGTAAACCCACCATATACTCTAATCACATGACAGAATTTTGGGCAAACGGTCATTGTGAAACTCTGAAATGAGAGGGTCATCAGGCCGAGAATCAACGAACAAGAAATCATTATTTCTGAATCTACCATCAAGGAGCATCTGGAGCTTCATGACGAAGGCACCCTAACTGAATTCCCCAAATCTGAGCTAGCAAACATATACACTCAAATGGGATATGGTGGTGATATGCACAAGTCCACTGTCTACAAGGTTAATTTCTCTTACAACTAGAAATTCTTGTTGCACATCGTTCTACACTGCCTATCCAACAAATCAGGGTTGGGATCAAATCCCTTATGATCTGGGATGCCTAGTCCATGGAATGGTTAAAGGCCTCTGCTTCAACTATTCAAGGTTTGTGCTGAACAATTTGCAAGGAAATCTTACCTGGGATTCATTTTTTATGTATCCCCGTTTCATTCAACATATCATAAATTGTGAGCTGGACCAGAGTAGACTACTACATGAAGACACTCTCATGGTCCCACACATGAGGTTGGGCATCTTCAAGACCTTGAAGAAGGTGTCCACCAATTTCACATGGAGATTCACTGATCTTCTCCCAGGTATGCTTGAGCTAACGGCTCCTGGTGACATCCCTGCAAGCCTAGAAGGCGATGAACCCACACCAGACCTCCCCACTCAAATGCCAATTACTTCTTCCCACCCAATTAATTTACATACACCAGATCCTAAGCGAACCCCTGATTAATCTACTCTGATTGTCAGGTCTCCATTATTCACACCAAAAAGGCTCGAGTGGAACTCAGGGCTTCCACTTAGCCAGAGGTCACACCTTTCTCCACCATCGACCTCAATATCAGTGTTGAGTCTCCTCAGTCTCAACCTGATGAGCCCAAAACCCAAGCCATTATCCCTCAGGGTGAGTCCCAACACTCCCCTGAGCAACCAAAAAGGGACAGCCACATCATTGGCACATCTGCTATTGCAGAAGAGACATTAGGTGCTGACTGAGGTCCCGAGTCATTAGAATTAACCACTCTATCCTTCATGACCTTTTAATCAAACCTGATGAGGAAGTTATGTTTCGTCAGGGCCATGATGTTGATCTACAATACATCTCTCAAGATCAATTGAGCCTCAAGGAACCTTTAATATCTAGCCAACGCAGTTTAGCCAAACTGAGGTGACTCCAATTGGTGTGGAGGTGACTCATATAGGCTCAGCTGCCACTACTAAGAGTGTCTCACTGGCGTCTTAGGAAAGTGGTGACATTAGTGAGACTGAGTCTATGGTCCCTTGCCATTGATGTTCCTAAAAAGGACATCAGTAGGGAAGGGTATCTAGGGCGCCGAGAAACCATAACTGGTGGTGATGTTGAACATGCCAGGCATGTTATCTCATCTCCCTATGATTCTTCAAAAGAAGATGAGGGTAGATGCAACTCATTATCAAAGACCTGATTTCTAAAGTCTCAAACCTTGAATCAAAGGTTAAGACTTTAGAGGACAGGTCTGCCACTCAGCAACTTGAGATTGAATATCTCAAGGCTAAACTAGCTGAGACACAGATTGGGAAGTCTGTCAGGCACGTACCTATTTAGGTTTCTTTAAGTTCTTCCTCCATTTCATCTACTTATCAAGATGATGCTACTAAAAAGGAGGAGAATATACAGAAACAACATCATGAGGAACCCACTTACCCTATAGCAACAACCTCTCCTGATACCTTATCTATCTTTTACCCCCAACAGCATCACCCTACAATAGTCTTCCCTCAACCAGCTCCTATTACCTTTCAAGTGGACCAAAGGATGCTCATAGATCTCAATAGGTTTCTAACCAAATTTCTATTGAGCTCCTCCATTGAACAACCCTCCCTTGATCTAGCTATCGCCTACTTTGGAGCTGAAGACCTTCAAAGGCTAAATGCACCACCTACCTCTAAAGAGGAAGTTGGTCAACCTAAGGCCTCTACTGAATCCAAGATTAACTTCAAAGGGGATGTACAGACTAATGGCCCAGCAACAGATTTGGATGGGACAGGTGATGCAGCTCCAGTTACTTTCAAGGCAGAAATCCAAGCTACCAAAGGAATAATTGGATTGTTTTCATTGTCTAGTGATCTGTTCATCACAGAGGCAATCCTTGAACTAGCCTATGAGATTAATAGTGAGGACTTCCTTACAACCCCTCTCTTACAAGAACCACCACTTCAAACACCCTCACTCCAACCCGAATCTTCTGAACCCGATTCCCAAAGGATGAATCTTCCTCTGATCCTAAAGGGAAAGAAAGCTTACTGCTGAGGAGCTACTAGAAGAGGAAAGATTGGAGAAGATAACAAAGAAAGGCAGACTTGATACTGGAAACTTGTTGGCTGCAAGTAGCAAAGCAGCAACAGCCGCCCAAGCAAGTCTCAACAGTAAAAAGAGGGTGGAAATCATTAACAGGCTCATCAGCCTGGGAGTAGCTAACGAGGAAACTCTTCTACTCCCAACTGATGAGGTTGTGAAACTAGAAAAGGCAACCTTGCAGAACAAAGAAAAGGAAGAAGCAGCAAGGTTGGCCAAAGAGGAGGAAAGAAGGAAGAAGAAGGAAGAAACCATGGAAAGGGAGAGGATGGAGAGAATAGCCTTTCTTTGCAATAGAGGCTATTCTTAAGAGGAGCTGGCACCTTACCAAAATGACATGATCTTGTTTCTTTTTCACAACAAACAAGATCTAATCAACAAGGAGATGAAGAAGGCTGCTAGGGAGAAGTTGAGAGAAAAGATAAAGAAAGAGGAAGAGGGAAACTTGCGGCTGCCAAGAAGGAGGGAGACAAGGATTGGATGAAATCCTATCTCCTAGCTCACGGCTTCTCTGGCAGGCAAGTGGGTCCCATGTCGATCAAGACCCTACAACGACATGTCAGCGACATCAAAGCTGACATTCGCTTAGGAAGAAGGCAGGAGGATGCTCAAACTCCTAGTGTTCAGAGGATGGCACCCAAACCAACACCCAAACCACTACCCAAAACACAACCTACACCATCTCCCTTCCCCATCAAAATAGAACCTTCTCCATTAACCTTACCTATACCATCACCCACTGTTTCCCACCAACCACCACTACCACCTATCCTACTACCCAAAACACAACCAAGAATCCCCTTAAAAACTAAACCATCCTATGATCCATCAAAACCCCTAACCTTGGAAGAATTCAAGGAGATAAAGAAGAAGCTCACAAATAGCACAACACTGAGTGACATCTCTTGTAAGGAAGAGTCCATCCAGCTAACTTTCATTGATGGCTCTTCCAGTTCCCTCATAAGATATGCATTCCTTGATCTTCCTAGAGGAACACTGGACCAAGCTCTTTAACTTCTTGCAACAAATTCAGATACTCTCATGAAGTAGAGAAAAAGTTAAGAAGAATGCTGGTGACTCGGCTGGACACTAGGAAAGGGGACAAACTACTAACAAAACCCCTCTATCCTAGAAAGCAAATTGTCCAGTGGACGTTCGATGAAGATTCCCATAACTTTGCTGTGGAAAGGGAGAATGGTGAAGTTACCAGGGCTGACACTTCATCTCTACTACATTCCAGTAGATCTGACATTACTGAGTTAGCAGTGAAACCATTCTCCAATCCCTCCAACTCTGAGATAGCTGCTCACATAAAAAATCATTTAAGCAGCCCTCATCTAGCCGAGCTCACAAAGAAGGCCAAGATTGAAGAAGAGTTGAAAAAGAGAGCACAGGATGCTGAAGAAGGCACAACCATAAAAGGGAAGACCTTTCTATAGATGGTTGAAGGCTCCACTTCAGATCCTATAGTTAGATGGGAATATGACTACCTTTCCTATCAACTAACTCTCTTCAAAGGGATGCAACAAAGAGTACATGTCATTCAGAGCAATCGACTGGATTTATTATCTACAAATGACCTGTACAAACTCCTCACCACCACATCAGGGAAAAACAAAAAGATAGATAGATATTTGCTTTCCCTGGTGTTGAAGGCCTTGAAGAGCAAGAGGAAGTGAAGTTTTGGTAGCATCATCCTAGGGGGAGTTTGTTGGATCATATGAGGCTGGTGCAACCAAACAACACTTAGAACAATTTTGAGTTCAAGTTGAAGAAGTCTTCCAAAGACAAAACAACTCTTCCGCAGCTATGTCAAAGATCTTTCGAAGCATTATGTCTGAAGAGCTTCCGGAGGAAAACTAAGTCTTCTGAGACTAAGTAGTTTTCCTTCCGAAGTATACGAAGAACTTCCGAAGAATAGAACAAAGTCTTTCGAAGACCAAGCATTTCTCCTTCCGAAGTATTCACACTTAAAAGATCCAAGATATAGTATTCCAAAGAATAAAGTCATAAAGACCTGTAGAAGATTTAGAAGAAGTTGTTTCTTTCGAAGTATAAACGGCCTCGGAAGAACTTATTCTTTCGAAGCCATTTAGCTTTGAAAGAATCAACTATGAACCAGTGGATAAAAGTATGGTCTGTTTGACAGACTCTAATACACTACATGGTGCTTTTCCTAACCCATGTAATTGACCATACTTTAATCCACTATTCACCTTTTCAACTTAGTACAGATACCATCCTTAGTTGGTGCCAAAAGGTAAGTCATAGACCTATCATGACTACCTTATCTAGAATATTATTTTTATCTTAGATACTTTACTTCTAGCAATCTAGTATTTGTCTAGTAGTAGATTCCAGCTGATTTTCCAAGTATAACCGGCTGTAGATAGTAGTATATATAGTTTCTTATTATAACTTATGTAGTATGAGCTTAAGAGTCTTGTAATACTGAGTAGAGAAGTAATATATACAAGTATCTTGAAAACCATTCTCTTGTTCATTAACTTCATATATTATTATCAACTCTAGTTTGAGATTCTGTGTTTCATCGATCAAGTGAGACTTAGTTAGTTCTGTGTTTAAAGTCAAAACCGATCCTTACAACATGGCTGGACCTTCACAAGTGAACATGGTGGAAAAAGTGAGCCATCCAAGAATGCCAACAAGTTTAAAGGCAAACAAAAGTTTAAAGGTAATAACAACAACAAAGGCTCCAACAAGAAGCCAAAGTTAGCATGTTGAAAGTGTGGCAAACCAGGTCATTTCAAGAAGGATTGTCGACCTCGTAAAGGCAAGAATGATGCTGATCCAAGTGGATCTAAGGATCCAAGAAAGGAACAAGGCATATTTTAGTTCCAAATTATAATTCGGGTGAGAATTATGTATCACTAATTTCTAAATCATTTTTTATGCAGGATGATGATGTTGCTTGGTGGGTTGATTCAAGAGCAACTAGTCATGTGTGTAAAGATCTTTATTGGTTTAAGGACTTTTAACCAATTGAAGATGGATCATTATTAAAAATAGGTAATGTTGCAACCAAACCAATCAAGGGACTAGGAAATATGAAGCTTGTGTTTACTTCTGGAAAATGTTTAGTATTAAATAAAGTGTTGTATGTACCCGAGATTTGAAAGAATCTGTTTTCTGGTATTGTATTAAATAATTTTGGTTACAAACAAGTGTTGAAAAGTGATAAGTATATCTTGTCAAGACATGGTACTTTTGTTGGATTTGGTTATCTATGTAATGGTATGTTTATGTTGAATTTGGATATTTCTTTTACTAATGAATCTGCTTGTATGGCTTCAACTAGTTCTAGTAATAAGATAAACAAATTGGAATTATGGCATGCTAGACTAGGAGATTTTCATTATAAAAGGCTAAAAGACATGTCTAAAATGAGTTTAATTCATGCTTTTGATATGAACAATGAAAAATGCAAGACACGTATGTTGACTAAGATAACTAGACAACCTTTTAAAGATGTTAATAGGAAAAGTAAAGTTTTAGATCACATACATAATGATTTATGTGATTTGCATGCTACACCATCGTTAGGTAATAAAAAGTATGTTATTACATTTATTGATGATGTCTATAGTTATTATTATATTTATTTATTGCATGCTAATAATGAAGCTCTTGATAAATTTAAAGTTTATAGAAAAAGAGGTAGAGCTTCATCAAAATGGGTTAATTAAAACTCTTCGTACTGATAGAGGAGGTGAGTATTATGATTCGTGTATTTCCAATACACTAGTATAATACATCAAACTACTGCTCTTTATACACCACAACAAAATGGTGTAGCAAAAGAAAGAATAGAACGCTGAAAGAAATGGCTAATTCTATGTTGTCCTATTCGGGTTTGAGTGAAGGATTTTGCGGTGAGGCAATTTTAACAGACTGTTATCTATTGAATAGAATTCCTAATAAAATAATAAGACTACCCCATATGAACTTTGGTACAAAAAGCCCCCAAACTTAAGTTAACGTAAAATTTGGGGGATGTAGAGCTATTGTGAGGCTTATCGAATCCAAAAAGAAAACTTTGGGTGAAAGAGGTATAGATTGCATCTTTATTGGATATGCTCAGCATTGCAAGGCTTATAGGTTCTATGTCATAGAACATAATGATTATATATCTGTAAACTCGATTATAGAGTCAAGAGATGCAATATTAATGAAGACAGATTTACTTCTATACCTAGACCAAAGGATGTGATTTCCAACGTTTCTCAACTGATAGTACATTTGGTAGTAATTCTATTAATAGCAAAGATGTACCTTCTACTAGAACTGAATCAAGGAAAAGTACAAGAGCAAGAAAAGCCAAGTCTTTTGGTGATGATTTTCAACTTTATTTAGTTGAAGGATCAAGGAATGAGATTGGATCTTAATATCAATATTGTTTTAATATTAAGGAGGATCCAAAGACTAATAGTGAAGCTACGGCTTGGAAAGAAACAAGATGAGATGGATTCCATTATGCAAAATAATACTTGGAAGTTGATTGATTTACCTCCTGGTTGTAAACCATTGAGGTGTAAATGAATCTTTAAAAAGAAAATGAAGGTGGATGGTAGCATAGATAAGTTTAAAGCTAGGTTGGTTATCCAAGGTTTTAGACAGAAAGAAGGTATTGATTTCTTTGATACTTATGCTCCTGTTGCTAGGATTTCTATTATTAGATTCTTATTAGCACTTGCAACTATACACAATCTTTTGATTCACCAAATGGATGTAAAAATGCATTTTTAAATGGTGAATTGGATGAGGAGATTTACATGAAACAACCGGAAGGATTCGTTATGCCTGGTAATGAGAATAAAGTTTGTAAGTTGATAAAATCTTTATATGGTCTGAAGCAAGCACCAAACCAATAGCATCAAAAGTTTGATGATGTTGTGTTGTCTAATGGTTTTGTGCTAAACCAAGCCGACAAGTGTGTATATTGCAAGTTTGACACTTTTGGTAAATTTATAATTTGCTTATATGTAGATGACATGTTAATCTTTGGTATTGACCAAAGTCAAGTTGATAAAACTAAAGAATTCTTGTCATCTAAGTTTGCTATGAAAGACATGAGGGAGGTTGAAGTGATCCTTGGTATAAGGATCAAGCACGAGAACAATGGTATTTCAATTTCTCAATCTTATTATATTGAGAAGATTTTGAAGAAATTGTACTTCAAAGATTGTTTTCCTGTAAGCACTCCTATAGATCTTAATTTTAAGCTTCTACCTAATAAAGGTATTGTAGTATCTCAACTTGAATACTTAAAAGCTATTGCAAGTCTTATGTATGCCATGATTAGCACTAGGCCTAATATAGCCTATGCTATTGGAAAACTTAGTAGATTTACTAGTAACCCTAGTTCACATCACTGGCAAGCTATTAATCGAGTATTTAAGTACTTAAAAGAAACAATGAATTATTGTTTAACATATTCTAGATTTCTTTGGTTATTGAAGGTTATTCAGATGTAAGTTGGATTATAAATATGCAAGATCATTCTTCCACAAGTGGATGGACATTCCTACTTGGAGGAGGTGCCATCTCTTGGGCATCAAAAAAAAAAACTTGCATTACTAACTCAAAAGTGGAATATGAGTTTGTGGCATTAGCAGCAGTTGTTAAAGCAACTGAATGGCTAAGAAACTTGATTTATAAAATTCCATTGTGGCCCAAACCAATATCACCTATATCTGATAGATATGATAGTGAGGCTGTATGGATCATCATATATAATGCAAATTGATACCGTGAGAAGAATGCGGAATGTAATCGCTCACGGTGTAGAGATTGAATGAGTAGAAGACAAGAACAATAGAATTCAAGCAACAAAATGTAAATAATCTTCAAAGTATATTGCTTTGTGATTCAAAGTGTTTACAAGTGTGAACAAAATCAGGAATTCTAGAAATCTACTTATTTACATCAAAAGCAAACTATTTATACTAAACCCAAAAAGCTCTTGCGTAGTTCTCGCACGGGTCAATAGTTCTCGCACGACTAGATCTGCATTATCTTCATTTGACTTCCCAAGGATCTAGGTTCAATCCCTACAATCTCCCCTTAGGCTTGGTGAATCAACTCTTCAGAAGTCACGTCTGTAACTTTTTAACTACCCCCATAAGCATACATCTTGTTATCCAGGGGCTTCATGATCAACCAACCAAATTGTGCTGTTAACAAATGAACCAATTCATCAGCTGCAATTAGATAAGCCTGCAACTTCATTAGATCGTCTCTTCCAAATTTGAGCAGATCCACAAGGTTGATGATACGGTAATCTTTATCAATACAATGTATCGTAGCGTGTCCAGTCTCCTTTTCACAACTCCACCACATAAGCTTAGCCAAGTTTTTAACTAGTACCAGAGCGTGAATAGGGATCTTCCTTGCATATTTTGGATGCTTGTAAACCCATATCTTCATAGGCATGTTGGTATTCGGATCTATACGAGTCTCATCCTCAATGACTTTAGGTTTAGCAGTCTTAAAGTCCTTGAAGTTGGATTAACTCTTCCTCCATTTCATATTCCTTATCTATTTAGCCTTCCCATAGTTAACCAGATTGATGAACAAAACATGACCCGTGGCATACATATTAGAAGCTCTTAGTGTATGAAAGTCATGCTCATCTTGAAAGTACTCTATCGCTCCAACTTTTCTCTTTATCACATACATCCTTTTCTCACCATCATAAGCCCAACTAATGATTGGCTCTAAATTTCTATACCTTGTCAAAGGTTTGAAATATCTAAGGCTGGTGGAGGTGGTGCATAAACTGTAATATTCCCAACCTGACGTATTTCGCTTTGACCTGCAAGATCCTTAGTCTTGTCAGCCATTTGCTTTGCACTTGAATCATCAACAATCTCTCCTTCTTTAACCAAGATATTTGAAAATAAGTCTTTCGGACTATTTCCAAACACATCCATGTAATCAACATGTCCTTTAAACCATCAAACGATCTAAAATCTTCATCAGATTCTTCAGCAAGAATTTGTTGTTGGAAGGTATAAAACTCTTTCTCGTACATCTCCTCAGTAGCGGGATCCAAAGGAACATAGTCATCTGTATCATCAGGTCTTGGTCTGGAGACATTAGTAGAACCCAAAGAACCAGAAAGACCAGCAGTCGAATCCATATCTCCGCCCTGATCATCATCACCATCTCCTTTTTTTTACCCTTATCATCATTCCCATCACCACCACCTCCATCATCATCATTAATTATCATCATCATCATCATCATCATCATCATCATCATCATTATCACTGATCTTATAATCCACCAAATCAAAGGCATCATCATCATTATCATCATCATAAGCAGGCTCAGTAAATGGTATGTCATGCTTAAGCTCCATAAACGCCTCTCCGGTGAAAACTACAGGTTGATTGTCAGTAACCTCATCAGGAAGTGCGTTAGTCAGTTCTTGATCAACATCGGTAGTTCTATTGTTTTCTCAAATGCAACCAGATCATCAATGGGCTTGGTAGCATTAGAAGGATTAACATCAGCATTAGGACCAGCAGATTGCTGTCTGCTAGACTCTCAAACGTCAGTAGTACGTTGCTATGCAAACGTAAAAGGAACTCTAGAAGTGAGGTCTCGAAAATTTTGCTCTAGAATATAAATATAGCTAAATATAAACTATTGCTGATGTTCAAGATTCTTGATCCTCTTATCCTTCTCAAACATCTGCCTGTACAACCCATCAATAGTCCTAGTCTTTTCCATCATCTCTTTCTCCAATGTGCTTATTTTTTACTCAAGTGATACCCGTGTGGGTGAATCAGATGAACTCTCAGCATGCTGTGTAGGCTCAGGAGTAGTATTTATGAAGTCATCCATACCAAACATCTCATTAGGGCCTTGATCCTCTAGAGGTGTACTGATCACATCATCAGTAGTGGGCATAGTAGATGACGTTACAGTTTTAGATTCTGTAACAATCATTGGTATATCTTGGTGAATAGCCTCACTAACTATGACTTGTAGCTCAAACACAAGAATATCAGTATCAGTACTCATCAACACAGTGGTCATTGGGGTCCGACGCTTTCGCCGAACACCTCGCCCTCTACCCCTCCCATGTGGACTATTTCTAGACTCGGCTCATTTTCCTGGCCATTTTTTTGTTTCTCTTCTGAATAGTTGGTGAGTCCTCAGGAATAAAATCATATCTAAATCCTCAGCAGTGCGCTTAGTCGCTATAACTTACACTGTGGGTCTCTCTTGTAACACACAAGGAACTTGTCCTATCCGTTCACTGTCAGTATCATTGTCAATGAACTAGGTATTCACCTCCTTCTCAATCATCATCCTAGTAGTCTGAGAACTTCCTAGAGCATTATTAGGAGTTCTAGATAAGGGACCAACTTCATCAGTCTACTGAGTCTTAGTATCATGCTGTTGGTGTGAGGTCTGATCATCCACTTGATAACCATCAACGAATCTACCAACTTTGGCAAAATGAGCTCCCTTCCATACATTCTCGTGTGATCCTATCAGATATGTAAGTATGTCTTTCTTCATCACAATGACAGAATAGGTGGTAGAATCAGCTAACTGAGCATGAGCAGCGTTCACAATCATCTGGATGAACCGAGGATACATAATAAACTTCTTCTCGACAACAACAATAATGTTCTTCTGCATCTCTGCAAATATAGCATTGGATATGCTATAAGGTAAATCATCAACAAGTGATACAAGCAGTGATCCAAATATAGCACTTAGACTATCTATCGCCTTCAGGTTACTCAGACAATGAATAACCACGTGAAACAGATACTTCCAGAATGAAGGTAAATGCTTCTTCTCCAATGAAGGATATTTTTGATCATACCCCATCCTCGACAAGCAATCACGTGCAACGTTATCATCTATCTTCACATGAGCGTTAGGCTGATCTTCCAACAGTAAGGCACTGTTGATCACCTCGGCAGTAATGACAACTCTCTTTTCTTTGACCGTAGCAGAAATACATGGTTCTCCCTGTGAGTCTCTCTCACATCAGTGTAAATGGTAGGGTTTGTTGTAATAGCATGAAAGATACGAGAAGTCTTTAACCTGTCAATAAGTGATCTGAACAACACCTTATCGTAGGGTGTATCTCAATGAAATGCCACAACATTATGGTTTGTATTGAAAACCATTAGTCTTGCCATCCAATAATTAGATTAAACAGACGTATATTAGTAACACCAATTAAAATTTTCGACTTAGAAAATTTTTGAAATGTTCAAAACTTAAAACTTTTCACACATAAACAAACTATTCGCATGTGAGTGGTTCAGATTTAAATACAACTTCTCACGCGACTAATAAGTAATCAATGTATTTAATTTTGACCAGAAGTCAACCTTTCGCGCGACAAGTCAAAGATTCCCATGCGATTAGTTTGTGTGAATTTGAAACTTCTCACGTCTTTTCATATTCTGAAAAACTTTTCGCTTGCGACAAGTCCAATTTTTCAGTTTTCAATTCAAGACATTTCAGGATGTATTAACTGTTGAAATAGGTTCATTTATTAAGGTTCAATATATTTAATTTTTTCCAATTTTAAGTTTTTTGTCCTTTAAGATTCGGTTATTAATCAAACACACATAAAACTAAACAATGATCATCAAAATACCTTTTCATACACTAATGTATCAATAGGCGAACCACAATGATCAAGTATATCAACTGTGCTTTATATAACTTTTTGACTTCTCGCGCGATAAGTCAGAATTCACACATACTGACTTTTCGCAAAGTTCAATTTCTTTTGAAAATTTTTCAAACTTTTCAATTTTATTTATTTTTTTTAACATTTGATTTAATCTTTTTCATATCATGTTTAACCATTTGTTAATCATTAACCAGAACCCCTCAATTTTAAGAAAAATTAGGTAAACCAAAACAAACCACAAATACACACAACAAAAAAGACAAATTGAAACAAAGTAAATCAAATAAGAACGAAGACTTATAACCTAAAATATATTTGTAACATTTCAAGTATAGGATATATTTCTTTGAAATCGATTGTTAACATCGTCCAACTGTATTTAGAATAAAACTGGTTAAGCTGATTGTCAATATCATTTATCCAAATTAAACTCAAACTTTAATTTTTACTTGGACACATATGCTATGATTGTTATCATGTTTTACTTATTTGTATGAAATTAATGGATCCCACAATCAAAAATCCCATAGAACTCCTATCATGCTTCAAGACACTTTTTAGATTTCAAGTCACCCTAACTTGACTTAAGCCTTTTACTCTGATTAGTATTCTCAAGATTATTATTTTTCTTATAATATCTATATAGAGCATAACTAGCTTGAGAAACGTTTCTGAGCATAAAATATTAACAAGTTGTAGGATTTATTAATAGCCAGCAGACTTATGTTTTGCCCTTGCAAGATGTTTAGGACTTATATGTCAATTCGGACTTACATGCCCCATCTTTTGATTTTACCTATTGTGTCAGAACATGTTCTCAAAAAAAAATATTTATCGTATAGTATGTATGTATTTGACATATTTTTTATTATTGTGCATCTTGGCATCTTTTTATTCTTATATGGCTATTTGACATCTTTTTGTTCTTTGTTAATTTTCTTTTGTTTTGGCTTTTTGCATGATTTTCATCTTTATCACTTTATATATATATACGCATATATATATATATATATATATATAGATATATTATATATATATATATAGATTATATATATATATATATACACACATACATATATATATGTACATAATATATATATATACATACATATATATATACATACATATATATATATACATACATATATATATACATATATATATACATACATATATATATGCGTATATATATATATTCGTATATATATATATATGCGTATATATATATATATATATATGTGTATATATATATAATATGGTTCAAATGAGAACCCTTAGTTTTTGTAAGAACCCTTTAACCTTATTTGATCCATTAATTTGTTTGAGATAAAAAGATCATGACATGTGTCAATTTGGTTTTCTTAATAAAAAAGGGTAATTTGGTCAACTATTAATCCAAAAAATCAGGTTGAATATGATGGTAACAAGTGTTACCACCTAAGTTTCTCTCTCCTCCTATATATTTTTTTTTTATAAAAATCACTTTACACCTAATTATTTTTATGCATTCATAACTTTTTTATACTATACTGTTTTTTTATAAAAATTATACCATTAAATTCGTATCATTTTTCTCATTAATTTCATATAGTCTCGATAATTTTTTTTATGCTTTAGTTCAGATGCCTGCAGTTACATCATTGTAACTAGCATTTACAACACCTAAAAACCATTTTACAACACCTAAACCACATCTCTACACCAGTATAACAAAACTACATCATTGTAGTCAAACTAAACCATGTGTTACACCACCTAAAAACCATTTTACAACACCTAAACCAAGTGTTACACTAGTGTAACAAAACTACGTCACTTTAGTCAATGATTTACATCTATAATGTAACTGAATTACTTAGCTATAATGATTTACATCATGTTCTTTGAATGTAAGTCCTAATGCTTATAATGAATCACATCATATTGTAATTACTTACAGTAAATTATATTAAAAAACATTTTGCTCGTACGTAATTACATCAGGTTACAATGTTATATACCAATTTAAATACACCACTGTAACGAAACTACATCATTGTAATACTAATGTTTTTCCAATGTAAACCAATAGATGCACTTACAAAAACTAAACCTGTTGTAAACCAATGTAAAACTTGTCTTATTCACCCGTACGTATTTACATCATATTACAATGTTACATTGTTGTAACATGTAGCAAAGCTAATAACCAAACGACATTAAACCATGTAACTACAACACTGTAATGAAATTTCAATACTGGAACAAAACCAAGTGTTAGTGAATGTCCGCCGTGGACACTTAGGCTGTCCGCTGTGGACACTAAACATTCAAGTGTACATAGCGACAGCCTAAGTGTCCACAGCGGATATTCTAGAATGTTTAAGTTTCCGCTTTGGACACTTAGGCTGTCCGCTATGGACACTTGAACATTCTTAGAATGTTCGCTGTGGACACTTAGGCTGTCCGCTGTGTACACTTGAATGTTTAAGTGTCCCCATCAGACAGCCTAAGTGTCCACAACGGACATTCTAAGTATGTTTAAGTGTCCACAATGGACATTCTAAAATTTTCACACAGCGAACATTCTAAATGTCCACATCGGACATTCTAAGAATGTTCAAGTGTCCACCGCGGACAGCCTAAGTGTCCACAGGGAACATTCTAAGAATGTTTAAGTGTCCATGTGGACACTTAACATTCTTAGAATGTTCGTTGTGGACACTTAACATTCTTAGAATGTCCGTTGTGGACACTTAGGCTGTTCGCTATGTACAATTGAATGTTTAAGTGTCCACAGTGGATAGCCTAAGTGTCTATAGCAAATTTCACTAACACTTGGTTGTTAGGTTTCTGAAGTCATGGAGTTATAGTTACATAGTTTAATATCGTTTGTTTTACATTTGTTTTACAGATTGATTTACATTGGTTAATGTTGGTTTACATTAGTTAAATCAAGATCTGGGTCACCATTATAGGTTATGTTCAGTAGTCGTTAGATGATGAGCTATGTGTTGTTTGGTTCACCTCCATGAACCATAATCAAACCCACTGGTGGGGTGTCTATTGCTGGAGTGGCAGTGGTGGTCAGAATCGGTTGTGGTTATTGTGTAGACGATGATGAGGTCGGTTGTTGGGTTGTGGTTGTAGTTGATGGATAATAAATAAAAGAAGATACTATGGTTTAAGGGTGGATAGTATAGTAGGTGAATAAAAAATAAAAAAAATACATTCTCGAGATTGTACCAAAAAGATGACATAGAAGATTACAATTTTACCCCTTATATGATCTTCACCATTAAAATGGAATATTCTATTTTGATGCCAAATGAATGGTGGATACTTGGGTTAAAGAGTTTCCACAAAAATGGAAGGTTTTCACATGAACTCAATCCTATATATATATTATATATATAATGCCCATGAAAAATTATTGATGAGAAAGTAACTGGCTTGAGTATGACTAGACTGTAACTCTCAGTCTATTTTAGCATGGAATCGGTGTTACCCCAAAACCTTGATGCGTTACCCACTTCAGTCATAGAGAAATTAGTTTAAGTGCATCACAAAGCATAGTGCTTTTCATTTTTGGAAGTCAGGCCTATTAACATATCAAACATAATCCAAGTCAGTTCCTTTTTAAGCCTTAGTATGTAATATATCAAAAACAAGAAATGTACTCTCATTTCTTATTTAACATTAAAAATTCTTTTTTTAAACTTTTGAACAAAATGTTTTTGTAATTTTTTAAACTTTGCTCCCCTAATCGTTTTTCAAGACATTTTCAAATTTTACCCCCTAAAATTGTGATTATCTACCTAGAAAATAACATTTAAAAAAAATGATAGAAGAATATTTTTGGAAGCGGATGTATGATTAAGATTAACCAAATTTAATCATTCTCAGAGATTGAACTAGAAAATCAAATCGAGAATGATCAAACGGCTTGGTAAACAAATCAGTAATATATTTTCTGATTTGACTTGTTCAAGATAAATAAGCTTTCTATTAAAACAATCACAGATAAAATGTATTCGGATGTCAATGTGTTTTGATTTCAAATGTTGAATAGGATTATTCATGACGTTTAGCACTGCAGAATTATCACACCAGATTTTGTTGTTGTAAATGTTAAGACCATAATCAAGAAGTTATTGTTGAATCTAATTTGAGAACAACAACTTGATGCAACCACGTACACCATAATCACTGTCAGTATAAGCATATAAATTCAATTCAGAATTTCTAGAATACCAAAGTCCAAGTTTTTGTTGGCCCCTAAGATACTTGAAAATACGCTTGAGAGCTTTCATGTGGACTCTTTAGGATTACTTTGATATCGTGCACACTGACAGACTGGAAGGCCTGCGGGCAGTGAGATACATTAAGGACCCAATCATTGATCAATACAAATGTTGATCAACATCTTCACCCGTGAGATCAGGAGTTAAAGTAGGATGAGAATACATCAGAGTTGGTACAATCTTGGAATCTTGAAATTTGTACTTATCCAAAATACTATGAACATACTTCTCTTGATGTATCAAAATACCCTGGTCATCTTGTTTAACTTGAATATCCAAAAAAAAAAAGAATTTTCTCCAAGAGAGCTCATCTCAAACTTCTTCATCACTGCTTCAAATTCCTTGCATAATTATTCATTAGTAGATCCAAAAATAATTTCATCAACATAGATTTGGACAAGAATAAGATCATTACCAGTCTTCCTTAAAAACAAACTTTGATCAGTAGTACCCCTATTATAACCATTTGCAAGCAAATGTTCAGTAAGTGTGGCATACCAAGTATGAGGTGTTTGATGTAATCCATAGAGTGATTTGTCAAACTTGTAAATATAGTCAGGATGATCTAGATCCTCAAAACCAGACAATTGACAAACATTGGTTTCCTTTTTGATTTCGCCATACAAAAATGTAGTTTCGACATCCATCTGATAAACTTGAAGTTCATGTATGAAGCATAAGTATACGTATAGCTTCAAGTCTTGCAACTAGAGCATACACTTCTTTATAATCAAGACCTTCAACTTAATAGAATCCTTGAACAACAAGTCTGGCCTTGTTGCGAACAATAACACCTTTCTCATCCGCTTTGTTTCGAAATATCCATTTGGTTCCGATCGGCAGCTTATCCTCTAGAAGTTCACATAAATGCCAAACATTTAACTTCTTAAATTGCATCAGCTCGTCTTGCATGGCCTCAACCCAACTGTTCTCTTTCAAAGCCATTTCTATATTCTTTGGCATGATTTAAGAATGAAGCAAGTATACAAGCATGTATTGATTGCTCCGGATTGACTTCGAGTGCGAACACCTTGTGATAAAGGACCAATGATTGCTTCAGTTGGATGATACTTATGGGTTTTCAACTGAGGAATGAGATCTTCAGAAATAACTTCATCTAAACTAGACATAGGCCAACAGGTTCTTCAGTAGTATTTCTGCGACACCCGGCATTTTCAGGTCACTTTTTGATCAATACAAACATGGTTTTCCGATAATACATTCATGCATTTAATGTTGTTTACTTAAATGTGTCATTTATTGCACAAACATTCACGAACCTTTTACGTAACGGTAATTCGGAGAATTGCCGAATCATACACGTGTCTATCCCCGAACGTTGGTGATTTGCCAAAATAGTTTTCAAACAATCATAATTGGTGTGAAATTATGTGTTATATTATTATGTGATTAAATGTGTAGCTTGGTTGTGCAAATTGGGGATTTTCTAGCATTTACGTGTTTTCGCACGTTTTCGGCTTTTAAAGCCTAAAAATTATTAAATGACTTTGAACTAGGAAAATAAATATTATTTCAATCGCATAGCATTAAAATGATTTTATAAAACATCAGGGGCATTTTTGTATAAAATGTAAAAGATTAAAACCCAACCCTAACCCCATTCCCTACCACGGCCGCCCCCTTCCCTTCCCACTTGTCTAGTTTGAACACACACACATATGAAAACATACACACCTTAATTCTTCCTTGCAATTGATGATGATTATGGATTGTTTTTGATCAAGAACGTATTAGCTTGCATCTATGAATCATTACAAGTAAGTTTATGTTAGATTTCGTATTCTTTGATTATCGTGATGAACATGAATCGTAGTTATCCAAAGACGAATCAAAACTTGAAATTGAATGAAATTGATGATTGATTATGTGTTAGTATTCAATATGATGATGTTTGTATGGATTGGTTTTATAAAATTGTGTCGTTTTGATCAAAACTCGAGACTTACTTATAATATAAACTTTAATTTGGGGCTTTTGTAGAAATTGTATGATTTTAATGAAATTAGATTGAATTGATAGTTTTAGGATGTTAGTTGATGCTAATGGATGAAAAGTCATGTTCTGAACTTTTGATTTTGGATCGGTTTTCGGGTACTTTCCATTAAGGAAACTTTTTGGGTACGTTAGTTTATAGAAGGTGATTTATGCATGTTCGATTAGTTATAATGATTGTTGTATGATGTTTAGAACCTAAGAATGGATTGGGAAAATTTGAATTGTGAAAAAATGCATCGTATGAACATGCCTGCTATTTATGGAAACTTTTGTGCTTGATGTTATGAATGTTGAATATGATATGTGTAGAACATGTTATGGTGATGTTACTGATGTTGAAATGATTATAGGAACATATTAGGAGATTTGGATGAAATTAGTGCAACTTGTGTTTTTAGGTTTTAATTTAGGAATCTTTGGGGCATGATGAAGTTTCTAGATTATGTAACATCTTATGGATGATTGTGGGATGTATTTCATGCATATGGACATGTTGGTTACGATAAGCTTGATGATTTTAAAAAAGGATTACACACATGCAACGATGTCATACTTTCTAAAATAGAAATTTTCCAAAAATAGATTTCAGACATGAAACTTCATGTGAATCATTATTTAAGCTATTTGAGCATGACTAAACATGTTTTTATTTATTTGCATCACCAACGGGTCATCGGGTCAGTTCAGTCAACTTTGGTCAACAAAAGTCAACTTGGTTAAACTTGTCAAACATTTCACGAACACGCTAACAGTTACTTTGTTTGGATACAACGGGGTTCATGACCATTATGTACACACACTCATGGACCAACATTTGTTAGGTAACATTAGCTTTTGGCTGTTACACTTCATATTTTTCCTATGCATCTAAGGTGAGCCTTCACGGCCCTAGTTTTACTTACTTTCCTTTCTGGGGGAGAAACATGCTAACTATTATTATATAGTTTTAGTATTATTGGTATATCGCCTGTTACTATAGTGCAAACATTATCACACAAGTTCTTACACACTCGAACCGTTAATAACGAGCTAGCGAGTTAATTTTGGGTAGTACTACTGGGTTTGACAAACCCCACCCGTGTTAGTTGCTTTAACTCAACCTGAGGTCAAACGGGTGTTTAATTGACAAAGACATTTGCCATTGTTTTGTTATAAAACATGGCGGAGGGCAAAACAACTCACAAACAGTCATCATCGGTTCGAAACGCTAAGTGACTCGATATATAGGCTAACTACCTATGGTATACCTTCCTTTAATTTTACCAAGCAAACGCTCAAACATATTTATTGATTTACACATGTGAACTCACCAACCTTATGTTGACATAATTTAGCATGTCTTCTCAAGTCGCTGGCATGCCAAAGGCTAGGGTTGCATATCTAAGGCTCATGCATCATCTTTATTATTTGAAAGCAAGTTCATTTACATTTACTACTTTTCATTGGGCTCCTTGTTTTGGGCATTTATTACTCATGGTTTTACAAACATTTACGCTTCCACATTGATTACATTGAAAACGTTATTTTACTCTAATTTAAAGTCAAACACTTATTTTAAATCACATATAGTGTCATTTGATATGACTGTGTCTGAGATCCTTGTTTGTCATGTGTCTCGCAGTAGAACCCCACTGCTGGATTTTAAGGGTGTGATAATTTCCTCCTTCAAGTTGATAAACAACATGTTCCTCTTAAGTGAAGTCATTATCAACAGATAAATATTCAAATAGAACTTGAATTGTATCATTTGGAACATCATGTGTAGAAGAAGAACTTGGATCGGAAGCCTATGGAGCTTGTTCAACTACTGGATCAACCGGAGTTAATTCAGGTATAGAGACCTGATTTAGATCAGAATTAGATTGTTGACACATCTGATATAGTGGAAGAAGAAGGTACGTATAAAGATATTCCTTTAGTCGAATATGAAATAAGTCCAACGTCATTACACAATGCATCTTGAATTGACGATGTCAAAGGTTGAGTAGCTATAGACATAACAAAAGATCGATAAAAAGTTTTAAACAATGAAGCATAATCGTATACCCAAGAAGGAGCAGATCCTGCATTTGTTTTTGTTACATTCATGCCAATCTATATCAAATAAATCAATTATTTGTTTTTTCTTTTTATTATAAGCATTATATGCTACTTTGTTAGCTGAGTATCCAACAAAGTAACATTCATCTGCTTTTTCATCAAATTTTGATTTTGAATCAAATATGTACAACAAAGTACAATAACATCCAAATGTTTTAAAGTATTTGTCTTCGGGTTTATGTTTAACAAATATTTTATAAGGAGTCATGTTTTGTTGTTTATTGAGTAAGACACGATTCTAAACAAAACATGCAGTGTTAATAGCTTCAGCCCAAAAGAATGATGATAATTTGGCTGCTAATAACATTGTTCGAGCTGCTTCAATCAAAGTTTTTTTTCGTCTTTTAGCAACTCTTTTGTTGTGGAGTTCCTGCAGAACTGAATTGTCAAGCTATCCCCTTTAAATCACAAAATTCATTCAGAATATGATTGCAAACTCTATTCCATTATAACTTCTGATGCACTTGACGGTTTTATCCATCTGATTATCCACAAGAGTCATGAACTTTATCAGCAAATAAGGCATCTCATCCTTAGTTGCTAAAAATAAAACCTAAGTAAATCTGGAGAAATCATCAGTAATAACCAAACAATATGAATGACGTCCAAACTTAAAACACTTAGCAGACCAAACAAATCAATGTGTAACAATTGAAGGATTGATTCAATTTTGGTATGAGCAACTGGTTTGTGAGGAAGTTTATGTTGTTTGCCTTTTTAATGTGACAGACGATGTTCATAAAGTTGAAATTCTTTCAATGGTAGGCCTACAACATGATTTCCTCTAACCAACTTTTTCATATTCTTAATATTTACATGGCCAAGACGACGATGCCATAACATTGAAACACTCTCTGAGGCTTTTGATAACAAATAAGATGCTATTACAAATGAATGTGAACCATTCATATCTAACAAATATGTGTCTTTATCACTCAAAGTTCTTAATAAAATCCACTAATCTGGGATTACAAAGCTAGGTTTTAAAATAAGACATTATTTTTTAGTAAAGTGTGTTGAATACTGTTTGTCATAAATTTGAAAAACACTTAGCAAATTATTTTTTAATTCCTCAACAAAATTGACATCTTCAAAACTTAACACACCATTAGACACTATACCTTTCTTTGTAATTTTACCTCCTCTATCTCCGGCAAAAATAACATATCCTCCATTGTAAGGTTGCACGTTGTTAACAGTGATATGTTACCCCTTATGTGCCTAGAACAACCGTTATCAATATGCTATACACTGTTGATGACTTGCCTTGGTTGTTCCTACACATAAGAATGAATTTAATCAATTTTAGGAACCCAAGCCATTGTTGACATGAGCATATTGTTGTCATCCAAATATGATACAAACTTAAAGATCCTATCTCTTTTATCATTGAAAACATAATCTTCAATAATATTAAGCTCTAATTGTTTTTCCTTGACCTTCCATTGTTGAATTGGTTTAATCAAATTTTTAAGAATCTTCTTCAATGTGTTTTGCACTAGAATGAGATTCCTTTCATCAACATCTGAAGATTTCTTATCTAGCTTTTCTTTATTCAAATCAAATTTTATCTGAACATTTCTTTTATCAGTAAAAATGTTTGAATGATTTGTATTCTTATTAAATCTTGCATTTGAAAAGAATTATTTTCTATTATTTGAAATGGATCTATGAAATCTTTGTTTGCTTGTTAATTAATGTTGATAAATGCAATTTCTAGCCATATGATTTGGCTTGCCACAAACATAACAACATCGTTTATGATACTAATTTTGCACTCGTGTATTTCCCGCAAACTGTTTATGATAACCACCAAAGTTATCATAGAATCTTGCTTTAGTATTTCTTTGGCTTTATGATTCTTTAATAGTCTCTCATTTCTTTCATTCAATAATAACATTCCTAGCTGAATCCGAAAGAATTAAGGTAACTTTCTTTATAGATTGATTCATTCCTAAATCGGATGCATGCACAATAGCTTTAACCTTTTGAACCATAGGTACTAGAATAGGACCAGTTTCCTTGATACCTGATCTACACATATCTTATTTCATAGGGTTAGCAGTAATTGGATTTTTATTTTTAAAGAAACAAACATTTGTTTCTTTAAAAATATAATCTTACCTTATCTATATTGTCTTTTTGAAACAAATTTATTCTTGAAATCAATTTTCAAGTCAGATACTGATGTTATAACATGTTTTCTTTCATTTTCTTTATGAATGATCTTTGATTTTGGTTCATGTTGTTTGTTTGACGCATTCGAACAAGTATTTGTAGAAACAGACATATCAAACTTTTCATTAACAAAAAGTGATGATTTACAAGAAGATTTTTCAGTACAACTTTTATTATCATTATCTGAAAAACTATTTCTTTATCACTTTCCCACTCCTCAATCAAACCGTCTATCTTAACACATTCCGCAAAAGAATGATCATCATTAAGTTTACTTTTGATTTTTGTGATAGGGTCAACACTCAATGAAATGTTGACTGAAGGTTTTAAGTTAGAAGTTGGTTGAAAACCTAATCCATAGTTCTGTTCTTCATCTATAGTGGTAATGGATGAAGGCAAACATGTGTAATCATGATTAATTGGTGGTGCAATATTGGAATATCCACTCCACTTTTACCACCATTAATCTTCTGAGTCATTTGAGACTTGATTATACCTTCAACCATGTTTGAAGATAACTCAAACTTTTCAACCGTTAGTTTCATAGACAATAGTTCACTGTTAAGTTTATTAAATTCTAAAGTTAGATCATTATTACTGTCACACCCCAACTTAACGGCGGAAACGTCGAGATGTGAGGGTTAAGATTGTTCACAACCACATAACACTACCATAAATTGTAAATGTAACTCTTCATAAGTTGAAATAAACATTACAACCAAATATCTAACAAAATAAAGTAAACAAAGTTCAACTTCCAAGTTTCAAGATATTTTATTTATTTTTCCTAGGTCCAAATCCTAAGTGTAAGCATGCCTCAAAAGATAATCATCAACCTTGTGTATTTCCTGAAACATGTTAAAAAATAAAGGTCAACTTTGAAAGTTGGTGAGTTTCCATGGGTTAGCATACATATATATATATATATATATATATATATATATATATATATATATATATATATATATATATATATATATAAGTTTACAAGTAGCAATTCATGTCAATGGTTACAAGTAAAGCAAGTTTATAGATAACATATAGCTACAATCAAACCTTGACCAAGAATATCATTTACAAGTTATAACGATTAGCTAAGTGTACTTGGTTCCCATGATGAACAAGCATACATCAGGATCTGGCAATAACCTCGGCTTTAGCACCAAAATAGGCTTGTCAGGCCCATAGATCTATGACGTCACCAGGCTAGCAATAGTTATAATTGTCAACATATAATGTCCATCATATAAGACTCATAATATTACAATAACCATGACAAAAGTAAAGATGAATTGCATGTGCATTTACAAGTACCAAGATGTTTACTAGTGCAAGTTTATAAAGTTATATGTCTCACCCCAAAAGGTGTGAAATAAAGTAAAAGAGGGGCATGAAAACTCACATATTATATTATAAGATGATAACAAGAAATAAACGATGCTCCAACGATTCCTTTTACAAGATACCTAACATATATATATTTCAATATTAAGTTTAAAGGTAATATTAACGATTAAACGTGTACTAGGGTTTCAATAGGAATTTGGGGTTGTTAAATAAATAAATAAAATATGTTTTAATCCAATAAAAAGAAATATACCATCTTGGTAATTTAATATGGAGAGGAAATAAAATCATTTATAATGATTTGTAAAGTTTAATTATAAAATGTAAATAATTTTATAATTATCATGATTAAACTATTATTAAGGTAACGTGTTGACCAGTAATAATTTAGTGATTTAAACTATTATTTAAAGTTTATTTTTATAAAAATAAACTAAGTATAACATTTGTTAAAATATTTTATAAAAATTAAAGTATTTAAAGTAATAAATTTACAGAAAATATTTAGGTGACTTTAAAAATAAATAAAGTTTACAAAACGGATTTTTTAATTTTAGAAATTTTCTATAATTTTTTTTAAAGGCTGAAAAGCCCTAAAAAATGTTTGAGGTTGCCCGGGTTCGAACCCGGGACCTCTAGGTGGACATGAGTGTGGTTTACCATTAGGCTAGGGGGAAGCCTTGTTAAGAGGTGGTTCTTAAGTTTTAAAAACACAACAAAGAAACACCCAAACCATATGAACCCTAGAACGATTTGAAGCAAATTGAAGATCAATTCGTTATTATTAACGCTTATGACCATGGGCTTTTGTTCCCCATGTAAAATCGAGTATGTAGATGGGTTTAATTACCCGGTTGAAGACGAACTGATGACGAGACAGACGACGAACAGGCTGCGACCGAAGCTTGATTCTGTTTGACGTGCAATTGGTGATGATAACCAAATTAACTTTGGGTGAAGCTTCAGATGATGTTCTTGATTCTAAGCCCTCAATCAATTGAGGTTCAGAATGCCCGGATGGTGATGATCTCTTGGTTGCAGGTCACGATGGAAGTAGGGATCGAATGCGGGGTTTGTGTGTTTCTCAAATGAAATTGCAAGTGGTGATAGATTAGGGATAGTTAAACGATTGTTCAAGTTTAATTAATTGGATTATTATTGAGTCTTGAATGTCGAACGGCTCGATTGATAATGGCGACGGTTACTCGGGTCATTCGAGTTCATAACCATTGTTTAAACGCGATTAAGGTTCTAAAATGGTTTCGAATCATGCACAAGAACCGATTGGGATAGTTTGGTGTAAAAATACGAAGGATTTCGGGCTTTTGGCCTCGCCGGAGAGTCGGCCGAGGGGTGGCCGGAGTTGGCCGCCGGATTTACGGGGAAAGAGGGAAGGGGGGTTTGGGTTTTAGTATTTTACACAATTGGTCCCTCAACTTTGAATTCTTGTTATTTTATGCTAAAACTTTCATTTTAAGTTTTCAAATTGACATTAGGCCCCCTAAACTTATTTAAAGTTATATATATATATATATAATATATATATATATATATATATATTATATATTAACTTACTTAACTTTTATAAATTATTTTATTATTATTATTATTTTTTATTATTATTATCATTTAGGGTAGAACTTATAATAATAAACAAAAGTTATAATTACAAGTATTATTGTTATTATTATTATCATTATTATTATTATTATTATTATTATTATTATTATTATTATTATTATTATTATTATATATAACAATTTATTAACTTGTAATTAACAAGAAATCAAACATAAATGGCCCACATAATTTCATAAATGACAGAAATGGTCCTTACAACTGCATAACAAAGTTAACTTTTATTTAACAAAACACGAAAGGTTACAATTACATGAAGTCAAATTATTGATTTTACAATTTATATCATCAAGATTTAACCTTGATTGATAAATTGATTTGTTTAAACCTTCTATCTTTTCTTTAAAAATATTTTCATCCTTTTTATATTTACGAGCTTGATGTTGAAGTTTTTCAACTTCTAAAATCAAGTGCTCGCTGTAAATTCTATATCTTTGAATCTTTTCAACACATGCATTAGTACAGAGATTGATGTATATCTTATTTGTTTCTTTAGTCTTTGCATATTCTCCTGGCATCTCTTTCACCATAAATGCCTTCAGAATTTCTCCTTTCTCTACTTCAGTTCCTGGAGTGATCTCGACAATATTAATAACATCAGTATGAGTAGATGCTGGAGTGTCCTCAACAGCAATGACTTTCTCTTCATTCATAGCTGGAGTAGTCTTAACAGCTTCTTCTTTGCTTCCTTCTTTACCTTCTTTAGTTTTTAGTTCTTGTGCTGGAGTAGTCTCAACAGCAGATCACTAAGCACTTTCTTATCATCCATGATCTTTTCATCAGCAAAAACAGCCTCAAGTAAATTTCCAGATACAAACTCAGCAAATAAATTTTTTCAATCACTTTTTCACCATCCTTTATCTCTGCTAACAAAGCTGTAGATAGCTTGATATCCAAGATCTCTATTTGATCTGACCAATCATACTCTCTACTAGTCTGAGAGACTAATGTTCTGTTGTTTGAGGCACTTGCTTTATCTCCTTTTGCTTTAACTTTGATTGACACCATTTTCTTGCCACTATCAGTTTGATTTGTCTTTGCCTCAGTACATTCGGTGGCAAAGTGACATGGTTTATCATAGTTATAGCACCTTAAATTTGTCTTGTCAAACCCGATCTTGCTTGAATTGTTTACTCCAAACATTTTTCTCCCCGTTCTCCTGGCAAAATATTTAGCCCCGTACACCACCATAGCCATCTGGTATTTAATGTCATTTTCTTTAACATCGTCTGGATTGACTTGCTGCAAGTCATTAACAAGGATGTTTGGTGCACTCAGTCTTCCTGTCATGAATACTTCATAGTTAGTCATGAATGTTGTGAATAGAGCCAAATGTTCTTCAGTAATTTGGATTGTTTTTTTGGATGGGTTAGAGTTGACAACAAAGGCTTGTTGAGTGGATTATGAGGGTTTGTTAATCCAAGGATCGATCAGGAATTATCAAACTTGATTTATACAAGTATTGATCGCGGAATTATCAATACTTGTTGATTTAACGATTAACCAAACAAAACACACGAAAAGAATAATTACGCAAATAAATTACTAATACGATGATGCTCTTGCTCCGATGATGCTTGCTAATAATCAATATATTGCTGTAATGCTCTATATTGCTCTATATTTCTTTTTGTGTTTCCAGAAAATTGACTTCTGTTCTTTTTTTTTTAATGTTGTTGATCTCATGTTATATATAGAGATCCTATTCTGTTCTGATCTATTGCTAACTTATTGCTATAATTAAGCTAACAATATTTATTCGAATCCTCAGTCACATTTATCGGCATGGGAGTTCGTATTTTACAATGATTCTAATAAAGATAAGATTGTTGAAGTGACGTGGAATATTCACTTGAATCATACGTATTCAATCTTCATTAATGTTGTTGTTGCTTTGCCACGTTGACTTGTTGACTTTGGATTGACCACTTGATGATGTGTAATACAAGTGTTGATTTTAGTCTTCCGTAAGAAAATACTCTTCCGCAGGAAACTAGTCTTCCGTAGCAACTATTCTGTTCGTGCTTCCGCAGCAACTTATGCTTCCGTAGGAGTTATTGTCTTCCGCAGCAATTCCTCCTCCAGTAGCTTCACTTGGTCTGTTCTTGTTCAGCTGAAGTTGTTCTTCCACAGGAAATTCACGGATGTACACTTCAGTTATGTTCCTAAGAACATCTACGGAAGAACAATTTACTCATCCGCAGTTGTTCCAATACATATAACCATAACATAGAACTTGTAATGTTAGTTAATCATACAATGAATTATTAAATAAACATAATCATAAATAAATATTCATTGTATATCATTAAAATGATGATTACAATTATGATTACATAGAGTGATTCATCATCTAAACCTATACATAGAGTTCTATCCCTAACAGTACTCCCCCTTAGGTTTAGACTCTAGTAATCATTGGTTTAAGACACTGAGCTCTTGTATTCTAGACAAAATCCTAGACTTAAAGTAATCTAAGGCCTTTTGCTGATCCTCATACTTGATCTGAATTGGCCTTCTGTTTATTCTCTTCAGTGTCTTGTATTTCAGACCAAGGACATCCTCTTCTGTGGTGAGTGTTGCAACAACACTATTATTGGACACCACTTCCAGTTCATCCTGATCTGAAATTCTTAGCTCTGTGTTAGGTTTGATTTCTGATCCGATCAACTGACCAGCTTCATATCTTCTTCTTTTATGTGCCTTGGCATGCTGTTTGTCAATGACTTGGACAAGATGTACATACAAGCATAGGTTATTCTGAGATTGTTGATCTTGCAGCCTTGGGAAAAATTTATCATACAGATATGAAGTGTAGCTTGGGTGCAGAAGTTTGATTTCCACAGGATCAAATAATCTGATGCTTTGGCCCTTTTTCTGTGGATCATTCCTCTGTAGCACCAATTCCTTAGTTTTCTCATCATACCCCCATTCTGTGATTGGGCAAGAAAACTGATTTCCTTCTATCACTTTTACTGATGCATTAGCTGGGTCTTCAGCTCCAACTCTCTTCAAGAATTCTTTATCAACCAGTCGAGATTTGGGCTGAGACTTTCTTTGCTTTCTCTTCAGGTGCTCTGCATCCACCATTCTGGCTTCCCTGAGAACATCTCCTTTGAACTTGTGACTCAGTTTGGTCACAAGTCCGGAGAAGTCTCTTCCTCTTGGACTTATGGGGTAATTGGTGATGGAAATGGTTCTCAATGTATACAGATCTACATCTGGCAGTGCTAGTAAATGTTCTACTCGTGGAAAGTATTGCACCATGCCAGATGCCCTTTTAACCAGTGCACAGTCCCATTCACCATCATATTTCCATCCAATGATTTGATTCTCTTGTGCTTCTTCAGGTTTTGTGATGAGATCAAAGAATTGTATTAATGTACATTTCTGTTCAGTAATCTCCCTCACAGCAGTTCCTAGAGGCCAAATCTTGTGAGGAGCGAGCTCCCTTGGCACTCTAATCAATTTTTCTTTATCCTTGTGCATGTCTGCTGCTTGAACCACAGTAGGTTCAACAGAAGTTCGTGATTGTTGCTTTTGATATGCAGGGTTGGGGGCTCCGGTTCTAAATCTTACTCCTGTTTCCAGTTCAGTCTTCATAACATGTTCCATCATTGCCCTGAGTTCTCTAATGGATCTGCTTTTAAGCTCATAGGACTTGAGGTTGTGACTCTGCAACCAGCAGGTCATGTTGTATCTTGTTAGCTTTGCTGTGTCATAGTGCCCCAAGTCCTTTCTAATTCTCTCCATATTCTTGTATATGCTGAAGGTCTCATAAGTACAAACTGGGAGCATCAGTCTTGCAGCATCAAATTCTTTGAAAGTTTGAACCAACTCTGACATGTTCATCCTTTCTACCATGTCATATGGAAACCTGTTATTGATCAGTTCCATAAACAAGGTAGATTGGGGCCTCTCTTCTAGTATGTCTTGGTTGTCAAGAGCTGTTCTTCTGCTGCTTCTTTTCCTTCATTTTTCTTCTTCTCAGGGTCCTCCTTTGTCAACTCCTCCCATTCATCATCACTTTCTTCATCTGCTTCTTCAACTGTGGTGCTTGCTCTGGAGAATCCAGTTTGGATTTCTTTGATGATTCACCCAGAGCACCAGCAACTTTCCCAAAATATTTTCTCTTTCTACTGTAGGTGATTACAGTTGTATCACCTTTGCTCTGTTCAGCTTCAGAAACCATCTTTCTCAACCTCTCTACTTCATCATCTTTTGACTTCAGCATTGCTGATTGTTCATTCACCAAGTCAAGCAATGCATCAATCACTTTATTGTTCATCACTGCATCTTCTCTTAATCTTCTCAGTCTACCTTGTAGGCTACTGATTGTGTCATCTTTATCATCCAGAAGTGCCTCTTTCTCATTCAACTCTTTCTTCAATCTCCTCAATTTTGCTAGCTTCTTGTTTCCTTTAACCACCAATTTGTTGTACTCAGCCACCAAATATTGCTTACTAACATTGATCTCATCCTCTCTCAGATCATTCTCACATAAGCAGTGATTTCAACATATTCACCCTCTTGTTACTTCTCCTTCAACCACATTCTCCTCTTCAGTTTCCATACAAATCTCTTCTGTATCTTTATCATTGACAACCTCATAAGCATCCTCATTTAAGTTGATTTCCTCAGTTGGTGTTGGGCTGTCAATGGGTTCAGTGGGGGTAGGTGAGATGATTGGTTCGGTAGGTGTTGGGGAGGTAATCGGTTCAGTTGTAGTCGGTGAGTTGAGTGGTTCTATTTGAGTGGGAGAGTTGAGTGGATCAGTGAGTGTGGGTGAGAGTGTGACAGTTCAGTGCCCTCAGTTTTAGCTGAGGAAGCTGATTTGGCAGATGAGCTGGATTCACTTGAAGTGGTCAAGTGGATGGGTGATGATGGTGACTGTGACTCTTGTTGGGGTGATTTGGGTGAGGTATGCTGTGGTGTTTGAGGTTGGGAGTTAGCAGCAAAAGGGGCTGATGAGCTTGAACTTTCTTGCTCCTCTTCCCATCTTAATTCTTCAGGGATGTCTTCTTCCTCATCCAGAACATGAGGGAACAAATCCACTCTACCTCCCTCATACTGTCCCTTTAGTTTGTTCAAGATGGACTTATTGAGGTGTCTTTGCACTCCTACGTCCCCTTCCTTCTCCACTTCAGGCATTTGCTCTTCGATCATCAGCTGAATGAACCTCTAGAACATGAACATTTTGTTCTCCTTTTGTACTCTTATGTGGTCGCAGAGGCAGTTCATTATGTATTTGGCATAATTGTACTTTCTGCCCTCGAATATTCCTATGATTCCTAAAGATATGTGCTATGAGAACCTATCCAAACTAGACTTTCGGTTGGATACACACTTCAGATAGGTGTGGCACAAAAATCGATAGGGTTTGCACAGTCTGCCCTTCTTGATTTCTCCATGTTGGTAATCTCCGTCATATCCCATCAACCCGAAAACTTTCTGGATGTATTCATGGTTGAATACATCCAGATGCCCTTCTTCCTCCTCCCCCAGTTCCAATGCACTCCGAATTGTCTCTTCATTCACCCAAAGGGGTAAATTCCCTACCGTGGCTATAATGGTCTGTCCTCCATCGCCTTCTTCAATTCTGGCTGTGTTCCAGAAGTCCATCATGTGTGAGAGATAGATGACTGGATCTGCGAAGAGTGCATAGAAGAGTCGAGACCTTCTTAGGTAGTGAATGATGGGTCTGCATTCATCTTCTACCCGGGGTCTAGGAATGCACATACATTGTGGTCCCGAGAGAATCGATTAGTCATGATGAAGTAGTTAAAGATCCTGAGGATGATTGCGAGTCAAGGGATTTCTAGGTTTCGGTAATTTTTGGTTGAAGGAAATTTGGGTGAATTTGATGAATAAGAATGCGGACAGTCAAACTGTGCATATATACCTTATCGGACAGCCTGTCAACCATGTGGGACCCAGTTGCACTTTTTCGAACAAGGTGTCTAATATGTGTGACCCGCTTACACTTTCTACTCTTCCGAGGATGTTTACATTATTAATTAACTATGTAATTATAACTCAACTAATTAATAAAGCAGTAATAGTGCAATTAATATCTAAGCAGTTCACAGGGATGTTTCTTCCGTATTTCATCTACGGAAGACTAAATTTCTGCTTTTTATCTACGAAAGACCAAGTTTTGTCTTCCGCAGAGAAAGTTTAACCTCGAATGAATCAGACTAAATTTCTATTTCTGTTGGACCTTGTGACTTTGTTCATGGCAGTTTTGGCATAAGCAGATGCATGTATCACTTATCCTACAACCTGCAGCCAAGTTAGTGCTCAGATTCCAATTTTCTTCAGCTTCAACTCAGAATAAATAGTTTGGTTTCTTGAAATGATCACTCCCCCTAAATTTGTGATGAATCATGAATTTATCAAAAATTTATATGAGAAGGCTATGAATTCATAGTCATTATTATTAACTAATTATCATAAAATGGCAATTTTATGCATAGGCAAGGATTGGATAACCTGAGGGATCATACTACTGATCTGCCACACCCCTTCATTTGTATGGTAAAATCAGTTAGCTACTGAGCTAGTGCAGATTGCAAATATTGGGATCCGCACAAATTCAAACAAGAGTATATGTCTAGTATGTCATGCTAATTATCATGTTTTGGTGAGAATTTAAGAGCAACTCATATGGATGCATCATATAAGGTGGCATTAAAGTCTGTCCCTTCCAGAAGGTGCTTAATTCATCACCTTAGCACACTTAACCCATGTTCCGTAGATTATAAGCTCTATCTTAAGATTTCTTCGAAATCTTATTAATGCTGATATATATATATATATATATATATAGCTCTTTCAGTATGATATACTTGATCCTTTTTGAGATTTTTTTTTTGGATTCTTTTTGAGAGCAGTTCCAGTAGGAACATTTGTGATTAGCATCAGGACACCAGGTCTTTACTTACATAAAACAGAGGTGTCCATTGACTCAGGTCTTTGCTTACACAAAACAAAGAGTCAAGATGCGCAAAGATAGAGGTTATAAGGTGTTACAACATAGTACGTGTGCATGTGTAATGAGTTGTGCACTTCCGTAGTAGAGTAACTTATGTCTCCTTACAATGACTTGACCAACTAAGTTATCTGAATGTTAGGTTAGGCATGACAGACCTTATCTTTCACTCAAGCTGAACCTATTTATATATCCAACACATCTGTTCAGTAGATACTAGTTAAAGTGAAAGTAGGGCATATGGCAGTTATAGCATAATATCATTTCCGTAGATTATCTGATCCCTTACACAGGAGTTGTGATATTTATATGAGAATAATTGGCGGGCTCCTATGTCTGTTGTTTAGACGTTGGATTTATTCTAAGTTCATCATTCCTAATGATTCTATTAAGAAATTAAATCTTACAGAGTCAAAGGCCTTAGTGAATAAATCAGCAAGCTGATTTATTGTGTCTACTTTGACCAACTTAATTAATCCCTTTTCTGAGCAGTCTCTCAGAAAATGATATCTAATTTCTATATGTTTTGTTTTACTATGTTGGACTGGATTAGCAGTTATAAACATAGCAGCTGAGTTGTCTATATGTATGGGAGTGTGAAGAAAATTATACCCATAATCAAGTAATTGGTTTTGTAACCATAAAACCTGAGAGCAACCTGCTGAAGCAGCTATGTACTCAGCTTCAGCTGTTGATACTGATACATTGGTCTGCTTTTTGCACTGCCATGACACAAGTCTTGGTCCTAGGAATTGACATCCACCAGTAGTGGATTTCCTGTTATTGTTGCAACCTCCATAGTCACTGTCTGAGTATGAATACAATTTGAAGTCTCCTTCTTTAGGATACCATAATCCGAGTGCAGGTTTTCCTTTGAGGTATCGAAATATCCTTTTAACAGCATTTAGATGTGACTCTTTTGGATCTGCTTGGTACCTAGCACACACACACACAGCAAACATTATATCAGGTCTACTAGCAGTTAAGTACATTAATGAACCTATCATAGATCTGTACAATCTCTGGTCAATAGACTTCCCTGTTGGATCTGGTGTAATTTTGTCTATGGTAGAGGCTGGTGTTTTGCATGAGGAAGAATCGGTCAAATTGTATTTCTTCAGTGTTTGAAGTACATACTTCTCCTGGTTAATGAATATGCCATCTGGTTTCTGATGAACTTGTAATCCCAGGAAGAATGTCAGTTCTCCCATTGAACTCATTTGGAATTCAGATTGCATTAGTGACTCAAACTCTTCACATAGTCTCTTGTTAGTTGATCCAAATATAATATCATCAACGTATATTTGAACTACTAAGATATCTTGATGTTCATGTTTTAAGAAAAGAGTTTGATCAATTGTTCCTCTTTTATATCCATGTTTCAGCAGAAACTTGGATAATGTCTCATACCACTTTCTTGGCGCTTGATGTAGACCATATAAGGCTTTGTCAAATTTATATACTCTATGAGGATAGTCAGGATCCTCAAAGCCTGGTGGTTGAGAGACATACACTTCTTCATCAATCTTTCTAAATAGGAAAGCACACTTAACGTCCATTTGATAGACTATGAAATTCTTGAATAAGGCATAGGCTAAGAAAACTCTGATTGCTTCAATTCTTGCTACGGGGGCAAAGACTTCATCATAGTCTATGCCTTCCTCTTGTGTGTATCCTTGTGCTATCAACCTTGCCTTGTTTCTGATAATGATTCCTCTGTTATCCAACTTATTCTTGAATAACCATCTGGTGCCAATGGGATATTGGCCTTCAGGGAGATTAACCAGATTCCACACCTTTTGTTTTCTGTACTGCTGCAACTCTTCTTGCATTGCATCAATCCAGCTGTTGTCCTTCAATGCCTCGGTGATGTTTGGTGGAACTACTTGAGACAGAAACCATGAGTACAAACAAATGTTTGCTGCCCCTTGTTTTCTTGTTGTTCTGCTGTTCAGGTCGCCTATCATGTTATCAATTGGGTGATACTTATGAGTTCTAATAGTTGGGACATCAATAACTTGGATAGATGACTCCAGATTGCTGATGTTTATTTGTTGGGATGGAGTTTGTTGAGATGGTGAGTTAGTGAAATAATCCAACTCATCTGGTATAGCCGACTGTGGTTCCGTAGGTCGAGTAATGTCTTCCGTGGGTGTAGGCATGCTGTCCGTAGGAGGTACAAGTTTAGCTGTAGGCTCTGGTATGGGTATATCTGTATGTGACAATGGTGTTGGGATGTTTGTAAACACATTCTGATTTTGGGAACCTTTCTGTGTATCATCTGCGAAAGGTGACACTTCTACGGATGTAGATGGTATTTCTGCAGATGTAGATGGTGGCAAGGAGGTATCATCACTACTTGTTTGTGCTGATGTACCAGGGTCACGCTCACTGATTTTCTCTTGAGATGGTACTCTAGGTGGATCAGCTGTTAATGGTACACCCATGTTTGGAGGAACATAGGGGTAGCATGTATCTGTAGCATCTGTTTCATTAAGATAACCAGAATTAAATGAGTAAATAAGGATTCATCAAAAGATACATTAGGGGTTTCGTCTACTATGTTATCATGTGGAATGTATACTCTATATGATTTAGAAGTTGATGAATAACCAACAAAGAAACCATCATAGGCTTTTTCAGAAAATTTTCCTAATTGTTCTTTTGTGTTTAAAACAGATACATGACACCCAAAAGCTTTAAGATATCCTATAAAAGGTTTTCTTTTAAATAACAGTTCATAGGGTGTTTTGTTATGTTCTTTCACTATTAAGGTTCTATTTTGAACTGTGCAAACAGTGTTCACAGCTTCTGCCCAGAATGTTATTGGCAAATGTGAATCGGCTAGCATTGTTCTAGCTGATTCAATTAACGTTCTGTTTCTTCTCTCAGCAACTCCATTCTATTGTGGAGTTCTAGGTGCACTGAACTGTCTGGCTATACCTTTTTCCCTGCAAAAAGAGTCTAAGACATAGTTAACAAATTCAGTTCCATTATCACTTCTTAATATCTTGATTCTTAAATCAAGTTGGTTCTCTATTTTAGTGATAAACTCCATGATAATTTCTGATGTTTCACTTTTATTCCTCAAGAAAAATACCCATGTAAATCTTGTGAAATCATCAACAATCACCAAACAGTACTGTCTTTTTCCAATGCTTAACACATTAGTTGGGCCAAACAGGTCCATGTGCAGTAACTTGAGCGGTGTTGTGTTTGAGTTGATTGTTTTTATTTTATGAGAGACTTTATGTTGTTTTCCTTTGTAACATGATAAGCAATGATTAGAACAATAAAACTCCTTTTTCGGCATACCAATGACTAAGTCATTTTTCACCAGTTTATTCATGTTCTTTATGTTGGTGTGTGCCATTCTTCTGTGCCACAAGTGTGACTCATCTTCTGAAGATTTAGATAACAGACACGTTTCCTTTGTTGTTAAAGATGTGTTGTTCATGTCCAACACATATGTGTTACCTTTTCTTGGTGCTTTAAGAAGAATGCAGTCTTCTGGAATTTTGAATCCTGGCTTAAGGATGTAACAGTTAGAATTGTCAAAGAAAGTTGTGTAATTTTGATCACATATTTTAGAGACACTTAGTAAATTAAATTGCAAGTTTTCACAAAAGTTGACTTTCTCAAATTTTAGAACTCCATTTGTTACACTCCCTTCCCTAGTGATTTTACCTCCCTTCTTATCCCCACCAAATGTTACATATGTAGCAGTCTTATAAGCGAAGTCCTGCAGGAGAGTGCAGTTTCCTGTCATGTGTCTGGAACAGCCACTGTCAACATACCACTTGTTGTCAGCCCTCCTTGGATGTTCCTGCAAAACAAAATAAGCTCAGTTAGACTTAGGAGCCCAAGTCTTTATGGTCTTGGGCTTGTTATTATTATCTAAAATAGAAACTTTCTCATGTAAGAGTCTTGATTTTTCTATGTTGGATTTGTTATCTATTTTTCATTGTGTTTTGCTTTGTATTTGAGTGACTTTGGGGATAATGATGAGGTTGTTTCATCTTGATTTGTGCTGACTTGGTCAGTGTTTTCTTTCTTTTTAGACTTCCTTTTTGTTGTAGATGATGAGGATTGTCCAGAGAATGTTTCTGAATTCTTTGATCTAGACTGAGGTACATGATTCCCTTTGTCAAAATGATCAAAGAAGTCATCCTCATCATTAAGTGCTACCTTTTTATGTGGAGTCTTTCTTTGAACTTGCTGTTCTTCCTTCTTTTTGTTTATTGGAAACATTGTGTCTGTTTCATTAATAACCCTTTGTTTTTCTGTTTGTTTCAGTTGTTTTCCTCTAAGTTGGTCTTCATCTGATAACTGTGAAGTTGACTCAGAGGTATCTGCTTTCTTTTTCCTTATAATCTTTGTTTTGTTTTTCTTATTGATGAAACACTCCTGTGTAGAGTGATTGTTTTTGTTGCATATTACACAATAGTTGTTAAAGTAACAATCACTAGTCATGTGATTGTTCATGTTGCATATTGAACAGTAACTGCTGAAGTAGCAGTCTTCTGTACTGTGATTGTGCATGTCACACCATTTGCAGTACATGTCTTCAACTTCACTGTCAGATACAGCTTTATCCTTAGACTGTTTCTTTGTACTGGCTTTATGCAGCTTAGTCTCTCTTTTTATGGTTGATGATGATGAATTCTTACCACTTCCTGGCAGATTGTCATATTGTTCTTGTTTACTCTGAATTTTCTTGTGCTTAGTTTTGAGTTTATCAGATTGTTGTCTGTTCAATATGATTTCTGTTGCTTTTAATGATCTTTTCCGTGGATGATTTGCTGAGTTCACATGGTTTTCTAAGGTTTCTATTACTAGCTTCTTTTTTGTTTGCTTGATTTGTGCATGTACACCCTCATTTAATTGTTTTACTCTTGTTTGGAGTGTTTTTAGGAGGTTTCTTTGTTTAGGTGGATAGGGTAATTTATATTCAGTTAAAACCTTTAGAATTGAGTATTCTTTCATATCTGTTTCTCCCTTATACAAACTTTTATGTTCAGTTTCATCATTATCATCTAGATCATCACAGTTGTCATGATCCAATTTTGATGTGTTTGTTTTGAAAGTTCTGAGTCTGATGATTTAGAATTATTAGTGTCATTAGTTAAATTGTCATTTGACTTATATTTAGACTCAGACATGTTACTAGACACAAAATGATTCGATAAACCATTTGTCATGGATTCTGGTAGAGAGGCATAATTATCGTTTATTGGTGGTGGAACTACATGAAATCCCAGTCCAGTTTTGTCTTTAGCTTCAATATGAGAGTTTAACAACTTCTCATACTGTTGTGCTGACAGTTGGAATTTTTACAGCTTCACCTCCGTAGATGCATGATCCGACATGGATTTAGTTAACGATGTAGTCAAATGCTCAACTTGTGCTTTTAAGTTATAATTTCCAGACACAAGTTTATCCAAGTCCTTTTGTAACGAATTTATTTTGACTTGATAAATTTTATGTTCTCGTACATGAGATTCATTTAAAAGTAAGGTTTCCTTTACTTTATCAGCCAGCTGTTGAGCATGTGATCTATATCTTTCTACCTCATCTATACAAGTTTGAGAACACAATCTTTCTCTTACCTCCGCAGACATTGGTGGAACTTTGTTCTCCATGTTGGCCATTAATGCTTGATTTTCAGGCAAAACTTCTTTCTCATATAAGCTCCAGTCACAAGTACCATCCTGCAAAATAATTAATCCAGTTTCTTTAGCATTAAATTTACTTGTGTTTTATTGTTAGCTAATGGTGGGGATTCAGTATTGGTTAATTGAGGTAGTGAGAAACTTCTTTGAGTAGGTTGTCTTTGTTCAGCAGCCTGCTGTTGATGGTTATTGCACTCTCTTGAAAAGTGTCCGTATAGATTGCATTTAAAGCATCTGACTTTGGACTTGTCTACTCCAATCTTAGTTGATCTTCCTCCTACTGAGAGTCCTTTGTTTCTTTTCATATACATCTTGGCTCTATATGCAATCATTGCTATTTGCCATTGTAAGTCCATCTCTTCCACTTCATCAGGGTGAAGTTCTTCTAAATCTTGTTGGCAGAATTGGGCCGGAGTAAGAGTGCTTCCCAAATATGCCTGAAAACTGGAACTAAACGCTGCAAAGGCTGCTTTCTGTTCTTCAGACTCCAAAATCACAGTAAGTGGTTCTGTTTGTTTGTTTTTCTTTTTCTTATTTGATTCATCGGTTTTGGATTTGGATTTCCTCTGTTGATGACTCTGTGTGCTTGGGCTAGAGGTCTTGGCAGCATAGAAGCTTGTCTCTTCATCTTCATCACTTTCATCACATGAGTTATCTTCAGTTTCATTGGATATGAAAGCACTTCTAGTGTTCTTCAATTCCTTAAATTGATAAGGAGCTATAGGTGCTTTCACACTCTTGTTCCTTGTCTTCTCATCCAATTCCAGGGCTTCTACCTTTGCCACTAGAGTATCTAAACCTATTGTTTTTAAGTCAATGGTGTTTTTGAACATGGACACTGTTTGCGTCCAACTCTCCAGTAGGGAGTGAAGCATCTTTTTGTTGAGCTTCGTTGCTGTACTCAAGCTCAAGGATGTTCATCTCAGTAACAAGTTGCATGAATCTGTGCAACTGTTGAGGAACTGACTCACCAGGAATATGATGGAATGTTTCATATTGAGCTCGGAGAGTATCCTTTTTAATGCTTCTAATCTCGTCACTTCCTTCACACAGAGTGTGCAGGATTTTCAGCATAAAGAGTGAGCATGCTATATGCCTTGATGTCAATCTTGACTTTCTTGGCATCATCAGGTGATAGATTCTTAAGACTTATGGGTTGATTTTTGTCCTTGTAGTCTGCACCCAATGCCGGTGGAATATAAGGACCTTTAGTGATTGAAGCCCATAGGTCTGAATCTGTGTAATTAACATGATTCCTGAATCTAATTTTCCATGTTTTGAAATCAGACTTATTTTCAAGTTTGGGAGGTTGATATGCACCAACTACCGAATTACTCATGTTAATTGATGTAATGATTATAAACAAAATCATTATACTCAAACCAAATTTGATAGATCAATTGATCTGGATCAATGAGCACCAAGCTCTGATACCACTTGTTAATCCAAGGATCGATCAGGAATTATCAAACTTGATTCAAGTATTGATCGCGGAATTATCAATACTTGCTGATTTAACGATTAACCAAACAAAACACACGAAAAGAATAATTACGCAAATAAATTACTGATACGATGATGCTCTTGCTCCGATGATGCTTGCTAATAATCAATATATTGCTGTAATGCTCTATATTGCTCTATATTGCTTTTTGTGTTTCCAGAAAATTGACTTCTGTTCTTTTTTTTTTTAATGTTGTTGATCTCATGTTATATATAGAGATCCTATTCTGTTATGATCTATTGCTTACTTATCGCTATAATTAAGCTAACAATATTTATCCGAATCCTCAGCCACATTTATCGACATGGGAGTTTGTATTTTACAATGATTCTAATAAAGATAAGATTGTTGAAGTGATGTGGAATATTCACTTGAATCATACGTCTTCAATCTTCATTAATGTTGTTGTTGCTTTGCCATGTTGACTTGTTGACTTTGGATTGACCACTTGATGATGTGTAATACAAGTGTTGATTTTAGTCTTCCGTAAGAAAATACTCTTCCGCAGGAAACTAGTCTTCCGTAGCAGCTATTCTGTTTGTGCTTCCGTAACAACTTATGCTTCCGTAGGAGTTATTGTCTTCCGCAACAATTCCTCCTCCAGTAGCTTCACTTGGTCTGTTCTTGTTCAGCTGAAGTTGTTCTTCCGCAGAGATCTACGGATGTACACTTCAGTTATGTTCCTAAGAACATCTACGTAAGAACAATTTACTCATCCGCAGTTGTTCCAATACATATAACCATAACATAGAACTTGTAATGTTAGTTAATTATACAATGAATTATTAAATAAACATAATCATAAACAAATATATTCATTGTATATCATTAAAACTGATGATTACAATTATGATTACATAGAGTGATTCATCATCTAAACCTATACATAGAGTTCTATCCCTAATAGGGTTGACTGTGTGAATAAGAGTAAGTTTGTGACTGAGAGTGCATAGGAGAAAATTGATTTGGATTAGGAGCTTGGAACTGAGGAACGAATGTCTCTTTGACAGTAGGAATAACAGGGTTTGCTAATTGCTGTTGCTGATATATTTATGAGTAGCTGATATAGTAATTAGGATTACTTGCCATTTTGGCATACAGTGCAGAGGCTTCAGCACCCATTGTGTTTAAATGATTTGTCGCTTGTTGTTTGTCATCCATCTCATATGATTTGATTGTAGAGATCAGATCACTGAGAGACAATATAAACAGATCTTTGGTTCTCTTGATTGTAGTGCAGTTGTTGTTCCAAGTGTAAGGTATGAAATTAATAGCTTCTAGTTGACAGCTATATTTTCCAAAGATACTCCTGCACTCTTTATCTTAATGATCAGTTTAACAAATCTTGACATTTGAGCTTCCAATGTCTCACCCAACACATGGTTGAATATGTTGAACTCTTGGTTCAACATATATTTTTGGCTTTCCCTCATGTCGTTGTTTCCCATGATCTGTTCCTCCATAGCATCCCATATAACTTTAGCTCTTCTAAACTCTTTGAATTTCTGAGATATCTCAGTAATGAGTGCTATCGTGATTGCTGCATAGGCTTTGTCATCGAGTTCAAGCTTCTTCATATCCTCTTCATCCCATAAATGTTTAGGTTTAGGAACCATCTCTCCTTTGTCATTGGTATACACAATAATATACAGTCCGGTATATGACATGGTTCTCGAACCTGTAAACCCAATCTGGATTATCATCTTCACTGGGAAGTCTTGGAGGTTTGGTGCTTATGCCAATCTCATTGTCAAGGTTTAGTGTAGTAGTAATGCTCTTCAGATTTGCCTTAGTTGAAACTCAGGAGTTAAACTTTTCAAAAATTCTAGAAAACTGAAGTTATCGCGCGAACAGGGTTTAAAACTTTTCGCGTGAACTGTTCGCAACAACTTTTTGTGCGAAGATATCTGTAACTAACTTTTGTGATTAGATGAAGTTCTCATGCAAATGGAATATTTTTCTAACAAACTTTTACGACTTCTTAACTTCAAGCGCGAATCAAACACTTTTTGCGTGCGAAAACCTACCTTTCGCATGTTCAATTTCGTGTAATTTCAAAGTTCCCAACCTCAATCTTACCACCAATTTGTCCAAATTAAGTGATTAAGCTTCAAATTAGTGATTTAAGTTTAAATTTGATTCAATTAAGTTCAATTAACAATGTAAACACCTTCACTTAATCAATCGAACTTGTTTTAGCTCTTGACGTCTTCAACTGATAACAAATTACAGAAATCAAAAGAATCTTCAATAGTAATCTGAATTTGTAGCTCAAAACACTTCAAAACTCTTCAATCTTCAATCCAATCGATCTTGAGCATACCAAGCTCTGATACCAATTTTAAGGATCATCATATACAATGCAAATTGATCTCGTGAGGAGAATGCGAAATGTAATTGCTCATGGTGTAGAGATTGAATGAGTAGAAGACAAGAAGAATAGAATTCAAGCAACAAAATGAAAATAAACTTCAACGTATATTGCTCTCTGATTTAAAGTGTTTACAAGTGTGAACAAAATTAGGAATTCTGGAAATCTACTTAATTACATCAAATGAAAACTATTTATACTAAACCCAAAAAGGTCTCGCGCGAGAAGTAAGTTCTCGCACGGATCTATAGTTCTCACGCGACTAGATCTTCATTTTCTTCATTTGATTTCCTGAGCCTCTAGGTTCAATCCCTACAGAATCCACTTTAGCTAAAGATTATAGTCAAGTGTATAATGAAAAGTCTAGACAGTTAGATGTTAGACATAGCATAATTCGTGAGCTCATCATGCATGGTGTGATATCTGTGGAGTTTGCGTTAAGTCAACATAATTTAGCCGATCATCTAACTAAAGGGTTAAATAGAGATCTTGTGCACAGGTCAGCATTAGTGATGGGATTGAAGTCCACCTAAAATCTCTCATGTTAAGATACTCAATTTCCATCTAGTATAACACTAGATGCTGAATTCAATATGGAAAGCTTAACATCAAGAGATTGAAACGCATTAGTAGAAACATCCCAAGCAAGTTGAGGAGGTTGAAGTCTAACTTCTTAATAGTTCTTTTTAAAAATTGCATATGCAGGTGCAAGAAGAAAAGATCTACCTATAAGAGCCTGAAGTTTAGCTGCTTAAGAAACTTGGACTTGGCTTTGATATGCTTATGAAGGATAATGACACAAGGCTAGTAAAATATAGTGTCAAGTAAGAATATATAAGTATGTAAACTTTTGTGTATATTATCTTCATGTATTCATAATGAATAGCAAGGGTTCAATCCATAGCAACACCCTGATATTCGAATATTTGGAATGTGTATTATACTAAGATGAAATTTAATCGTCACGATATTTCATTTATACATAAGTTTGTTATTTGTGTCAGTTTGTTTTAGTTAATCAAGGATTACATAAAATGAGGGAGGAATATTAGATATTTTGGTATAATTGGATTGACTAACGACCAATTTATTCATAATATCCATCAAACAAGTCAGGGTGCGGAGTGAACACACTTGTTGAGTTTATTGTGATCTTTAAAATTGAAAACCTTATTAGGGGCGAAGCCCCTAAGCAATGAGGGTTCAAAGGGGGCAGCGCCCCTATGAGCGGGGTCCAAGAGGCGGCAGCCCTGGCGGGGTCAAAGTTTTTTAAAAAACGCACGGAAATTTGATTTTACCAAAATTTCATATGTGAAACTTAAGGGTAAAAAGTGTAATATTTTGATATGCAAACTGCCACCGGCAGTTTTCACTCCTTCCTAGCAAATATTGATTTTGAAAGATATTGGTCATTCTCTTCTTTCTTCTTGTTCACGAAAATCACACAACACAACATACTAATTCCTGATCTCGTCTGAGTTATATCCGATTGATTTATTCGGGTGAACCACCAAATAATTTCAATGTGAAAGTGATATTCACAACTCTTAAATTATCTAAGTTTGATTTCAAGTGTTCTAATAGGAAAGATGGGGTTTGACAACGTGTCACTTGTACTTTTGTTTCATATTGGATTTTATGCCCAACCAAGCTTCATGTTGGGAATTCCACAACCGCTTTGTTGCGACATTGATGGCACGTTTGACAATGTGATGAGATGACATCATCCCTAGATTTTATTATAGATTTGAAGTGGGCGAGTATGCATTTATATCCAAAAATTATTTGTTTTCTTTGGTTGATGGTCTATCGATCAAAATATCCACAATTTAACGTATATTCATGCATCCAAGAATAACTTGTTTTGTGATCAATGGGTTACTCTGATATTTCAATATGCAGGTTTTATACTTAGACTATGTATTTCGATTAGCAACTACAGATATGTTTGTTGTATGATCGTAATCGTGTAAGGGTTAAACTCACAAGTCACATCACAATAGTCTCTATGCTAACAAGTTACCCTCAAACATCGTCAAATGTGATTAATAGTTGGTAAGGGCACTTATATGTTGATGATTGTAATTTTTCGTGTGCTTAAAGAAACACTTGTAATTTATCAAAAACATCAATCCAATTTTGCTCAACAAAGTTTATAAACACATCATTGTATATAACACACTTCTTGACTAAGAAAGAAGTTTGCTTTATTTTGCTCGAACTGTGGTTATTATAAGAAAACTTTCTCAAGGTGTATCCACTTGTACTTTAAGAAGATCTCATCACACTGTAAAATTGCTCTTTTTTTCTGGTTGATTATTATTGAACTTAAACTTGGATTATATGTTTCTTTCTGTTAAAAATCCCACTTATCAGTGGGATCAGTGGCTTCTTTTTCTTGTTCTTCAGAGAAGGGTGTCTTTCCAGCATCGTTGCATCACACGACTGCATCATAACATGTTCAACCAAATGCGGCTTTGCAAATGTCACATAGCGCTTCTTCTGAAACTCGACTCCAGAATGAGTTGTATTCACTTCAACATCTGGTATGAATTTAAGATCCTCCTCAATGACCTTTGAGCCCTCTTTCAGTTGTTGCAATTCGTGTTTGGTGCGTTCCAGCTCTTCTTGTAGGGAAGAAAGACAAGTCGCCATTAGCATTTGATCTTCTCGAGCCTCCTCGAGTCTTTGCTTGGTTTCCTCTAATTCTATAATGACTGGTGCAGGAACATTTTCGTTCTCTTCGTTTTGTATCTGAATTAGAATAAAAGATCAACAAAACAGTGTAACCACAAGCATTTCGATCATTATAAAACTAGCTATTGGATATTGGGTATGTACATTTTAATGAAGTGTAAACCATATAGTTGTCTTTAATTATATATATACATAAACATTATCATCCGTAAGTAACTACATATACATATACTTTATGCAATAAAAATGTTTATAATGTTTGTCAACAAAAAGTCTAAAAGTATAATGTAATAATGCAGACCATAACTTATTTGATGGTTGATGTTTTAGACAAAGTATTTATAAATTATAATTATTATATTTTATAGTAGCAATTCCTTTCCCGCGAAGGGGGCAAGTGCGTGATGGATCCAGTCAGAAATGATGCCTTCTCTAACTTTCAATAAATTAATCTTTATATGATCACAAGTTTTAGAAGAAATAGATTATAATTTAATCTTAATAAATAAAATCCATAGCTAAAGACTTACTTTTCAATGAAAATCATAAATAAAATTATAATTGAACTTTTTACATGATTTGTAACAATTTTTATAAAACCTGACCAAAACCCAACTCATTTTTTTATCTTTTACTACATCGTGAAAAAGAATATACATTAGATTTTGTATTTTTAAAAAAAGGAAATTATGAACGTAAAATAATGTTTGAAAATTGTTTTTTGGTTAGAAAGATCTAATGGTATAAGTGTGTTTTCATTGATATAAATGTTTAATGAATTTAATAAAATACAAGATTTATGATTTTCTTAGTCGTCCTTGAATTCTATCATGTAAATATTCTGCGGGGGTTAAAATTGGAGTCCTTATTTATTTTACTGTTCATTGATGCTGGAGCTTTGGTATTTACTTTACTGTTCATTACTGGAATAATGGTATTCAGTTACGTAGTTTAATTACTTAATGAGTTAAGAAAGTGTTCTATCATCAATTCTACGTTCTTATAATCATAACATTGTATTAGTTTAGTCAATGTATAACAAAATAAAGTTACTTATATGAGGTAAGTGGTAGTGGTATGAAAGGGTGTGATAGTAAAAGATGATGTTAGGTAGGTAGACTATATATAAGATGAGTTTAATAGGTATGTGATAGTGATGAAGTTAGTAGATTTTGAAGTTGATAAAAGATGCATTTATGTGGTTGATCAGAAAATAAAAATAAAAATAAAAATGCTAACTAACACTCACGCCGGCCAGTAGGTTCATATTCTTGCCTCAAAAATTCTATCAAACATACGGGGACATTGTTAGTGGCGTGATACGACTTGATGGCACCCTATCACTCTCCACTACGAACGCATTAAAATAATGCTATGATTTCCAAAAAAAAAGAAAAACGCTGAGTAAAAGAATAACTTACTGTACTAAATGTAATTACTTATACCAAATAATCACATGAAAATACATACAAACTTTGATTTTGTCTCAAAGCATATTCATATAATAATAAATAATAATAATAATAACAACAAAGTGAAAAAGAAATGAAGTAACCTCTTTGAGTTTGTTTGCATACACTTCGCCAGCGAGAACCCTCTCACCGAACAACGCAACAGCCTCCTTGACGGACTTGAAAGGAGCACTGGTATCGATCTCCGATCTGCTCATAATTAATGTGATTACTGACTGAAATATTGTGTGTGTGAAAGAGAGATGCAATGCATGTGAAGATATTGTATGGAGAAGAGAAGCTTCGTTTCTTCGTGGCCACTTCTTCTGTTAACTTACAGGTGGCGAGAGGACAGTTTTTTTTCTATTTTTTATGTTATTGTTTGTTACACACGGTGCTCCACTATTGATATATTCCTTGCTATATAAATGGGGTTATTGAAAAGAATATGGTGCTTTTTTTCTGTCAAGTATATTCTTATTGTGGTTTTAATAGTGTTTTATTATGCTTAAATGGTCACTTGAACACATATCGGGTTGTCCAGAAAAGACTGAAACCCAACCCTAATAAAACTCGAGACTGGACAGATTTGCAATATACGTTAGTATTCGCTATCAGTTAGTGTTTTTGCCTAATTCGACCTCATTGTCAACAATTGTATGATGTTATTATTTTAAATAAGAAGAATTAGATGAAGGCTTACAATCTAGTGGTTAAGAACGAGGGGCAATCGGTTGTAGAACCGAAACAGAAGCTATAGTAATCGTACACTAAGACAAAGGAAGATTGATGATAACTAATGTGACAATATGATGTAGAGGCTCTTTAATTATATATATCACTAGAGAATAGCCACCAATTTGGGAAGAACAATACGATGTGTGTTGTAAATTGGATCCCTAAATAAATCAAATCCCCTACAATATGAAAGAAAGGGAACATGCCATCTTTAGCCCTTCAATCTCTTTATTTCTTCAATATGCATCGAAACTTTATCCTCCCATTTATTACCTCACACAAATATGAAATAAACTAAGTTTAGCATGCCCTCTCTCAATTCAGAAGCAAATATGTCATATAAACATCATGGTACAGAGAGAAAGCATTCAAGTTGAAGAAAGGTAAGATTTTTAACTTTGATCATCATAGATTTATAATAGTATGGTGTTTATAAGTCGAATTAGGTGCCACAGTTAGTATTTTACACATGCATGATGTGGATCCTGGGTTGTCACCTTCTTGGCCTTCTGGTGTGGTTACTAGATTTACAAAAAATATGAGTTTTAAATCATCACTTTTACATGTTTGATGTTATTTGGGGTCTCCTCAATACAAAAAAAAAATAATAATAAATTGAGTATTTGATAATCCCAAATCAGTCTCTAATATCTGTCAGGGATTAATTTTGCTAGTTCAAAGTTAGTCATAAATACTCAGTCCTAGTTACTTACATTATTAACCATATTTCAGTCTCGATTGTATAACATCAACAGGACAACGAGGACTAACATCTCCTAGACACAAATCAATCGCTATGTACCAAGTAATTCAATCTCGAATACATTGCATCTGTGACTAAAATCAATCTTCAGTACAAGGCTTTTGGAGGTTGAAAAATTAGTATTAAGCCTTGTCGATTTTGTCCCAGATATGTTTAACTGGACTCGGGTTCCATCACAATTTAGTCCTTAATAAGACGTTGTAGAGATCGAGAATTAGTCCCTAATAACAAACCATTCAGTCTCCACTATTTTTTTAAGGACTAAAAAAAAACTTAGATGCTATATTTTTTAGTCTTGAATATGTTTTTACCGTCTAAAAATATATAGTTTTTAAGAATTATTTCAATCTTGTATATGGTTTTGTAGAAACTACTAGTTAGTCTTTGGGAACATACTATTTTAGTCTTTAATATGTTTTTTTTTTATTGAAAACTAATCTTAGATGCAAGGCCGGCCCCAAAAATTCTCAAGAGACCCTGGCCCCCTACGAAAACAAAAAATGAGTTTTTATAAGACGACGTATAAAAAAATTTAAACCGAATACTTATATCTAAAGAATTTATATTAAGACGATAATTGTTGGTATTATAAATGTCATATTTTTTTATTTAGTCTTTGATACTATGATTTCTCCCGCATCTTAATTATTTTATGACTAAAAAATATTCTTCAATATTATATTCGTTAGTATACAATATGTGTTTACAATTCGTAATTAAATTACTTTTTAGGACTAACAACTCTCTTCAATACACTTTTATTTAATTCTGAATAAATTTAATCGATAATACCATAACACTTAAACATTAAAATAGCAAACTATCAAATATATAAATAAATAATGATACTCAATTGATTATTAATTCTAAAATTTAAGACAATAAAGAACCAAAAACTATAAAAAAATATGTTTTAGCTAACATACTACATCAAACTATCACGAACATTGTCATTGAGTTTCTCATCTAAAGTCGTTGCTCAATACTCGCAGCTGCGGATACTGCTCCCTCAAAATCTAGAAACTTCAAGCTCAGGAACTTCAACAATATTCATACTTTTCATGCTTTATTTCAATTTTTTTCAAGTGAAGCAACTTGATTTCAAAGAGTTTCGGTCTAGCTTGAAGGTTATTGAAAGGATTGAGCTTCCGATTGTTATCCACCAATCTTTTTTACTGAAATCTGGTCTAACGCCTACCATCGATGCATATTTTCTTGTATTCTACTTGGCACACACGCTTTTAGTTTCCTTTGTTCTAGCATGTGGTGCAGGGTGGTTGTTATAGTCGTGCTTTCTGTAATTAACTTCATCACCGCCTCCTTTTTATGACAAATAAGATTCTTCTAACAAAATAATAGATATAAAAATATAAAATTAAAATTTTGAAAGTATAATCAAGTTGACATGATCCTAGAGAGTTATAATTTACATATTGAATGTGTGCCTTATCATTTTCCCTTTCTTCTTTTTTAGCATTAAAATGTGACTTGTGATACATTGTTAAGGGGGTAGAGTGTGTATGAGTCTCACGATTTGTCTATGATAACAAAAATTAACAACATTAAATAAAGATTGATAAATATACTTTTCAAAATATGAAACTAGAGATCAAGTTGCATAGATAAAGTTAAGCTCACTAGTTGTTTGGTCTTGAACTTACCTAGAACAATGAATAAATACAAAGTTAAGTTTCCTAGATAAAATTAGTCGTACTATACACATGTGTGTTTATATGTATTTTTGTGTGTGTATATACGTGTGTGTATGTATTTAGGTCATTTGATAATTAGTGACACTTTAAGTTATACACAAACACTATGTGCGGGTTTCATACAAATGATACAAGTCTAATGTACGGGTTTCAAATATTAGTCAAAAAGAAATAGTGGGTGCTAAAATAATTTACTAAATCAAATAAAACTATTTAAAACTATAAATCTTTATAACTTACCATGTGGCCTACATGATTAACTATTGAGCGAGAGTCGCTTCTACTTGCAATTACTTGTTTTCAATAATTAACTTACATCCTATGAGACTAGCATGGTTAATTTTAACTTTATAAGCTCATGCTTGATTAGAAAAACGATTTGGGTCTGATGAATGTTAGAATATAGCTAAATTTCAATTGTAACCTTTTACTGCTAAAGAATGATTGAATGTGATTCAGATCATGCTAAAGTATAAACTATCTGGGTGTAACTAACGTCAGTATTTGAGTTATAAAAGTTGAAAGTAGAGATGGACGCATCTCTAGTTTTGAAATCATGTGGCTTGTAAATATGAATACGATCATTGTAAAATGATATTATGAATCAAAATATGATTTAGGTTTTTTTAAGTTTGATTGATTTATAAAATAATATTACAATATTGTTTACATATGAAAGTCCACTGCCACTAAACCATTGATAATGATTTTTCTAAATAAAATAATCAAACGATATTGATTGGTCTACACAGCCTGAGGTGACTCACCGGGATTGTGACAATTTTTGATCCTATTGATATACTACAGATTGAAAGAGTTGATTTCAAGGTCTTACTAGAACAACTAATTAATGTTAAAAGTATTTACAAAGAATAGGCAAATGTATATATGAGGCTATGAGCAATCGAGCAACAGTTAGAGTTTTTGTATCATTACCCTAGTAGGATATTCTAAAGATTATAAAAAGTTGATGGACTCAAACGATCTAAGCTTAAAGACATACAAACCTATACTTGTGCCCGAAAGTATGATGCGGGGAAAGAGAGTAGCACGAGAAAGTGTGAGTTTCGTGTGCAAGTTAGAAGTTTGTTATCTTAGAGATATACAAAATTTACATTTTGACCATTTGCGCTACAAAGGTCAATAATGTAATTAGTTTTTGTTAATGACAACAATTTAGGTTATTATTATAATCAATTATCATTGATGAATATCATAATATGATTGTTCTAAATATATTCTTGAATATTCGATTGTGATCCACTGTTGTTTATTTTTCCTTGTGTCACACCCTAATCTATATCAAAATTATCGGGATGAATGAAGATGGATTGATTGTTCATAGCACATGATATTTTAAGTGTTGAAATAATATTAAATGTAAATTTCATTAAATAAAAAATTCCAATGATTGTTTTACAAAGATACATAGATTAAATAAAACATAAGACTGGTCTCTTTAGTACCTAGGTCCAAACCCTGGATGTAAGAATACGTGATGTCAAACTAAGCTGTATTTTCTGAAATCATGTGAAAAATAAAGTAGCCAACTAACGCATTAGCTGGTGAGTAAACACAGATTTTCATACTTAGTTATATTGAATAAAATGATTGCAATAATTAAATTCTCATGTAATGCCAAGACATATAAGGCAATAGTGAAATATATAAGACAAACAATACACTATCAAACCTAGTGACTGAATTAAATCGATACGCACACGAAGTCTTATGATTAACAAACATGTATGAATCTGGTTTCAGTCACCCTCGAATAATCAAATGGAGTAGGTTTGTCAAGCCAATAGATCTATCATTGTTCCCGTGGTTTGTATAAATTAATGATTTTACAAGCATAAATATCCATCTAACTATGAACACATATTGCATGTTATAACATACCATAAACTTATTTGCATTTTAAAAAATGAATAATAAATAAAAATTTATTGAATATAAATCACAAGATTTTTCCTAATTATAAAAAAAGGGAAAAATAAAAGAGGAACTGAATACTCACCTGTTAATGGCAAGTGATTTGAATAATAGAATGCTAGAATAGACGTCAAAAATTTCCCCACGGGTTAACCTAAGCAATGGTAGCTTATGTTAATTAATAATATGTTTAAAATCTAAATATTGATTCGAGAAGCTAGGGTTTCAATTTGGGATTTGGAGTTTTACAAATGATTTATAATAATGTAATTGATTTTTGTTGTATACTGGATAAAATAGAATTGTAGGGATCTATTTGAAGAATATGAGGCTGATGCAACCAAAGATGTTCCAACATGCACTAAGAAACAATGATGAACTTGTTGCGGAAGCTTTACACTCTCTAAAACTCTAGGTGTAAAGTCTTCCGAAGCCAAAAGTTCAGAAGAAATTACTTCGGAAGCTTTACACTTAACAGAAAATATTCCAAGTGTAAAAACTTCCGAATCCAGAGGCCAAGTTCTTTCGAAGCCAAAGATGAAGTCTTTCGAAGCTTCAAAGACAAAGTTTTCCGAAGCCATTTTGCTGTGAAGACTGATTTTTTCGAAAGACAGAGAAAAGATGCTTTCTCTGATCTACTTTTGATAAAGCTGACCAACTTTCTGCTACAACTCTGATAACTCACCAACTTGTATGAGCTGGTGAAACTTCCATGCTTTAGTGAATAGTAGATAAAGTCTTTGTCTGTAATTTTCTTCTTTTGTTCCTTTAGACATTTTTGGGTAATTGAAAAAGTCAGTGAGCTATGGCATAGCATAGTCACTAGTCAGAAGGCAATCTGCATTTTGACTCCAGATTGATCTTGTTATCTAGATCATTCAATTCCAACTGTCCTTCCAAGTATTAAAGGTGTAGGTTGTAGTATAAAAGAGTCTCAGGTCCTTGTATTTTACATTATGATTTGAACACTTGTAATAGAACTTGAGATAAATATACAACATCCTTAAAAACTAATACTTGTGTTATTGTTCTAAGTTCTGTCTTATTGTTACTTGTGTTCTTTGTATCTTCAAAGTTTCCTGTTCCCTATTTAAACTGTTAAGTGATCTAAGATCTCTCCTCTTGTGAAACTAATTGTAGTTAATACCCTAACCCGGTCCTGCAATTGGTATCAGAGTATTCCAGACTCTTGATTGTAAGATCTCACTATCTTAAATCCTCTTAGTTTCACACTTTACTTAACTTTTCAAATGGCAGCTATCTCAAAGGATGATATGGAAACTGAAACTATGACAAAGTCCCCACTGATCATTCCTAAGGATTTTGATACTTGGTGCCAAAGAATGGAATGCTTCATCAAGTCTCAAGATTCTAGGATGTGGGAGTCTGTTATCAATGGACCTTATATACCATACACCACTTCAGCTGCTGTTGGTGGTGGTATGATACCAAAGGAAAGAGATGATTTTTCTGAAAAAGATTGGAAGAAAATTGATGTTGATCAGAAAGCTATGACAGCCCTTTAAACTGCTCTTCCTAACTCCATCTACAAAGGTTTCAAGAAGTGCAAGATAGCCAAATAGTTATGGGATGCACTGAAGCTGATGTATGAGGGGTCCAATGAAGCCAAAGAGAATAAGAAGGACCTCTTGAAGCAGCAGTTTGAAAATTTCACCTTCAAGAAAAGTGAAACCATGACTGAATAGTACTTCAGGTACGTTGAGATAGTGGATACTCTAGCTGATGTTGGGGTAACCATTGAGAATAGAGATATTGTTAGGAAGTTCATGTCCTCTCTTCCCAGATAATGGACCCACTACTGTGTGGTCATTAAGAGGACCTCAAGACTCTTACTCTCACTGAGTTATATGGAATACTCAGTGGATACCAGATCGAGATAAACATGTAGAACTCATCTGGTAACTCCAACACTCATCAAAGTTCAGCCCTTCATGTGGTTGAAAGGGATTGCAGAGAACCACAACACCATCTCATCTGCTACCCGGACAAATCACAAAGGGGTCCTTACATCACCTTCCGGGAGACACCAAGGGAAGGCTACATCCCTGGAAGCTCATTCCAGGAGACAAGTTCTTCACAAGCTTTTGTGTCTTCTGATGAAAGTTCACGCAACTTTCTCTTCACTCTTGAAGACCTAGACTGTATCCATCTAGATGATCTGGAATATATGGAAATAGTCCAGCAGATGGCTCTACTCACTCATAGAGCCCAGAAGTTCTACAAGAGGACTGAGAGAAGGTTTCCCAGCAATGCAGCAAGTGAAAAGTTTGGGCTAGACAAAAGCAAGGTGAAGTGTTACAACTATAACCAGATGGGACACTTTGCCAGAGAGTGCAAGGCACCAAAGTCAAATGGTGGCCAAGCACAATCCAGGCCAAACTATACTGAGGGAGCTCACCAGAATGAGAAGCCAAGATAGCAAGCTACAGTTGCTGTTGAAGAAGGAGGCTTTGACTGGAGCTTTCAGGTTAAGGATGCTTCTCCAAACCAAGCACTAATGGCAGACCATGATGAAGCCAAGGTATTGGAACATATTTTTACTCCTGAATGCATTGCTAAAGTTAATAGATATAGGTCCTATAACTTAGAGTTGAGATCTGATCTTGAGTCCTTAAATATCTTAAAAGCTGACTTTAAAAGAGATGAAAATGATTATAAACTTAAGATAGAAGATCTAGAGAAACCGTTTCAACTCTTAAGCATGAGCACACAAACTACAGGACTCAAATCAAAGATCTCATCTCTAAGTTAATTGAATGCCATGCTGAGCTTATGATCAGCAAAGCCAGGGTAGAAAAATGTGTTCTTGAAGAAGAGACCTTCAAGAACACAATATCCTCATCCCTACATGCAAAAGTTTGTTATCAGAATAAGCAAGGACTGGGATCTACTGAGATAGCTCCTCCACACACTCTATTATCTGTAATATCTCTAAGGTGTGGAACTTGTGAAGATGAGCTTCCCCTCATAGACCGTATTGTTGAAGAGGATGAAAAGGAGATAGTAAAGGATGACTCTGAGAAGAGTGAAGAAGATCATCCTAAGAAGGGTCACTATTCTCCTAAGGAGAGGAAAGAGTCTGGAATGACCAAGTCAAAGAGAACGAACTTGATTAGAACAGCTAAGAGAAGATCAAAGAAGGCTCAAGAAATCAAGGCCACTTTTGACTCAAAGCAGAAACAAGTGTTCATTTCTGTAGGTTTTGAAGTGGTAAAAACTGAAGACTCAACTATGAACTCTAGTACTAGGAGTTCTAGTTTAGTTCCAAATCATTCCAGCAAGAAGAAGAAGATTGACCAGCTGTGTACCACTGCTACACAGCCTGAACCATCCAGCTCTAAGAGCAAGCCTCTCCCTAAGAAGCTTGTTGCATCATCTGTAAAGATGAAGATGGAGAAGAAAAGTGATCAAACTTAGTCTTGCTCTCAAAAGAAGACTCTCAGAAGGAAGGAACTCGACCATGTCATGTGTGGTAATACTTCTCATCTGGCTAAGGATTGCACGTACAATCCCAAAAGTACCATCCACATGACAAAGAAGAACACTTTCTGAGAAGAAGAAGGAACAAACAGCTTCAGAAGGAAAATATGTTTCCTTCGGAAGCTCCAAAATGAAGAAGACAAGTGAAAACTTGCCTTTGGAAGAAAAGTTGGTCTCGAAAGAAAGGAATGCTTCCTAAGTACTGAAACATGCTGTAGTGAAAGCAAGATCTTCCGAAGGTATTGATTGGGTCTCTTATGTACCTAACAGCCAGCAGGCCTGATATCATTTTTGCCACATGCATTTGTGCAAGATATCAAGCCAACCCCAAGATGTCAGACCTTGTTGCTGTCAAGAGGATTCTTAGATATCTCAAAGGTGCTCCCAAGCTTGGCATTTGGTATCCAAAGAGTTCTGATTTCAATCTGTATGCTTATACAGATAGTGACTATGTTGGTTGCAACATGACTGTAAAGTCTACATCTGGGGGATGTCAATTCCTTGTTGTAAGGATTGTCTCATGGCAATGCAAGAAACAATCCTATGTCTCTGCATCAACTGCTGAGGCTGAATACATTGCTGCTGCAAGTTGCTGTGCTCATGTGCTTTGAATTCAGAATCAGATGCTGGACTATGGATTCAACTTCAAAGAGACTCCCATCCATATAGATAACAACAGTGCTATCTTCATTATAGAGAATTCTATGCAACACTTAAGGACCAAACACATCAACATCAGGTATCATTTGATTAGAGATTATTTTGAGAAGGGATTAATCAAATTAGTCAAAGTTAACATAAATGAACAATATGCTGATCTGTTCACTAAAGTTTTTGATGAACAGAGATTCAAATATCTTGTATCACCTGTTGGGATGATTAACTTTGAGTATTTTTTTTAAAAAAACTTAAATCAACTTTATTTCTAAAATTTGTGTGTCCTAAGTTATGTATTTTATCACCTTCATAAGCCCAGTTTACTTTGGAAGAAAAACATTAATGATATTCCTTAGATTTTTGAAAATTTTTCAAAACATATTTTCCTTCGAAAGATTTCAAGTTGCCTTCGGAAGAAATTTATGTCTTTAAATCAAGAACTACTTATAAGAAATTTACCTTCGGAAGAAATTCTGAGAATATCTTCCGAAGCTTAAATATTCTTCTAAGTACTTGCATGTATTTGAAGGACAAATATCTTCCGAAAGCAACTAAGTTTCAGAAGATTTATTCTCTTTAGAATAAAATTCCCAAGACTTAATATCTACCGAAATCAAACATGTGTCGGAAGAAAAACTCTCTAAGTATTTTTCTTCCAAAGCCAAATTTTCATATTTCTTAAAAATATCTTCCGAAGCCAAATTGGCTTCGAAAGCTTTTTCTCAAAACTTCCGAAGCAAAAATTTACCTTCGGAAGATTTTCAACTTCCAAAAAAACTGCCTTTGGGCGCTTTTTCAGAAGTGGGACCTATTTTCGAATTTCAAAGTTTATCCTTTTGTATTAACTTTATCTTAAATTCATTCCATATATATTCTCAACGGTTCCCCTTCTTCTCACTCTCTTCTTCTTCCATAAATTCTTGACCTAAATTCTCCTAAATTAACCTTCTTATTCACCAACAAACTTTCTTCATGGCAAACATTGATCGACGAAACCAACCGGGTTTTACCATGCACCTTCACAGACAACACAATCAGGTTACTCTGTTAGACTATAAGAATGATCCTCATTTCTCAGAGGTCTGTCGATACCTTTCTGCGTCTCACTACTTCACCTCCCATACCATTGATCCTCCTCTTTATGAGGATCAGTTACTTGCATTCTGGAGGACCTGCCAACAGGTCACCATGGAAGGGGAGAAGGCACTATCTGCTATAATGCAGGGGAGGACAATCTTCATTACTCCTTCCATCATAAGCTCACAGCTTCAACTGGATGATGAGGAAGGTGAGTTGTCCTTTCCGAAAGCTGCTGTCAACCATTCTTTTCAGCAGATGGGCTATAAGGATGACTTCTCAATCAAAACCTTCAGGAAGGGGAAGGTCTCATCCAAATGGAAATACCTCCTCCATATCATCATACACTGTCTCTCCAACAAGCATGGAGGATGGGATCAAGTTCCAGATGACCTCTCCTTCATAGTCCATAGAATGGTTCAGGGGTCAAATTCAGGTACTCTCAATTTGTCTATACAAAATTACTTACTAATTTAGACTCCTTAGAATACTACATGTTCCCGCGATATGTCCAGCACATTCTCAACTATGAACTGCGCTCATAGTTGAGGGGAACAGGTAATATTCTTAAATTGGGACAGATGAAGCCCAGCATCTTTAAAATATTGAGAAAGCCTACTGTTGGCTTCTCCGGGGTAGAAACAGCCCTGGTTCCAAAAATGTTTAAGCTCATTGCTCAGGTGGGCAACCTAGCAGCACCAGCTAGTGTTGAACCCACACCCTCTACCTCAACTCCACCCCCACAGCCTCAAATTACCATCACCTATAAAAGAAAAACCAAACAAACCCCTACACCTACTACTGAGCATGTGCTGGTCCCCATATCACAACCCATATAGGAGGAAGTGGAATCTCGAGCTCCCACTTCCCCTGAGGAGCGAACCACTCCCATCTCTCAAATGATCAGTGCTGAGGTTCCTCATGCTCAGCCTGATGAGCTCACATCCCTAATAGCCTTAAGCTATCACTCTGAGTCTTAATACTCAAGTGATCAGCCTTCAAGGGATAGTTACCACCCTCAGTCGCTAAACTTAAACCACCCAATTCCTAGCCTTGATTTCTATAATGATGAGGACTTGGATTTCAGTTAGTACCATGAGTCTCTCCTCTCTTCCCACACTCAAGGATAAATGAGTACTCCTGACTCGCCCAGGTTTAGCCCACATCATCTACCCACAACTGAGGTGGGTCTTCGTGAACATGTTCAGGAGATCCATATGGAAGAGGCTCTCACTTTAGAAACTGATTACATCAGTATGACCTCAACCATGGCAACCCAGCCTCTGGACAATTCTCTGGAAGTTGTCACGATGCAGGGGAAATCCAACAGCTAAGAACACTATGCTGGTGATGAGGAAGAAGACTTTGGTCCAATTCTCTCATCCCCCAGTGATTCTTCAACTGAAGATGAGGGGAGTCTGAAATATAGGGTGCACAAACTAACAAACACCTGCACCTATCTAGTTTCAAAGATAGTTCACCTGGAATCTCAGGTGACTATCTTACAGAAGAGGGTCAATGACCAGCAACTTGAGATCACCGATCTCAAGGGCCAGTTAGCTGAGAGACCCTTAAGGAGGACTCAACCAGGTCCACAAGAACCTGTGCAAGTGATGGACAACACCCCCAGCTCACCTATGCAAGAAGGTGATGCTACCAAAAAAGGGGAGAAAGTCCTCACAACCACAAAACCTAAGAGTTCCTCCCAGAGTATGGACATAGAGGAGTCACCAACCTCTCTTGCAATTATCCAGACTCAGCAACCTCCTCAAGTCATGAACATAGACTTACTCATTCAACACTTGTTTGGGGAAGGAATTCAAAGAGCAATGTATGCTCCCTCTGAGAATCCAATTATAGGATGGGGGTATGACACCTACAAAAGAGCTCTTGTGATCTCTAGAGCTCAGGGTCAACTAGAAATCTTCAACTTCTCACACCTGATTTTCTAGGAGTAAATCAATCTGGTGAATCTTCCACTCGTCAACCCAAGCCACAACAGACAAGCTGAGAGATTAGCAGACCGGATTCAAGATAGGGTGCTAGAGGAATTCAAATTAAGATCAAAAGTATATAGACAGAGGCTAGCAGGTGAGATCTTTGGTCAACTGGATGTTGAGGTGGACCCTAAGATTAGTTTCGAAGGGAAAACCTTGGTTGAAGGCCCAGAGGTTAAGCCTGTGAACCTTGAGTCAGGATCTCCCTCTACACCCAGTACCCTTAGTGAGGCACTAGCTGGTGAAGGTGTCTCACAACCTCTCTCTGGCCAGAGCTTGACTGCTGAACTAAGCAATGAAGGCCAAAGTTCTCTCCACCCCAAGTCACCAAGGCCTGTGTTGACAAAGGAAAAAGGAAATTTACTCCTAAGGAGATGGAAGAGGAGAACAGAGACAGGAAGAGGAAGCTGAGGGGAGAGAGTTCAAGTAGGTCCCCAGGCTTCATGGAAGCTGCAATCTGGGCTGTCCATAGGCTAAATACTCAAGAAGATGAGTTAAGGATAGCCAGGCTAAACTACCTGGGGACCAGGAACTACAACATAGATGAACTCATCTCTCTCCCCTTAGAAGAGTTGAATGAGCTGGCTAACACTGAGCTGTCAAAGGAGAGGAGGGTGGCAGAGGATGCAGCATTGCTTCTCAAGGTTAAGGAAGAAAAGAGACTGAAAAGGCTCTACAAATAGGCTCTACAAATAGACTCCTGTCCTCTCCCTAACTCAAAAAAGCCTTGAGACAGAGGATGTGGCAATTGCACAACCTTAGGTAGACAAGGAATCTGATAAAATCAACATGATCAACTACCTAAGTGCCACAGGCCTCTATCAGGCATCTGCACTTCTTCCCCTATCCCATGAGTATATAGAGTTTGAATATCTCAAGCTACTTGAGTAACAAGTTATGAAAGAAAAAAAGGCTGCTAAGAGAAAGCTTAGGGAAGAAGCCGAAAAGTCAAGAGCCATCATCCACAAAAGCCAAAAGAAGTCTGCTAACAGACAAAGGATGATGAGCTTCTTGAAGCTGTATGGATTCTCCGGAAGGAGGCTTGGTCCTATGTCTCTATCCGCAATGGATGAGCATATAAGGGTGATCAAGTAGAAGATCAAAAGGGGAGAGTTTGTGGACTTACATTCTCCACCAAGTCCAGCTCAACATGAAGTTGAGATAAAGGTTGAACCCACTAAGACAACACAACCAGAACCTAGAGCTGCATCTCAGCCAACTTTATCTTCTGATCCACAGCAGGGTCCTCTTCTCTCTCCTTTTGAACTTGTGAGAGAAGAGAACCCAACTGAGAAGGACACTACTGAACAATCTGTCAGTTGAAATCAATAAATCGGAGAAAAAGGATGGCCAGAAGAACCCTTACAAAGAAAAAGAAAACTAAGACATCCACCTCTACACCTCAGGATGAGTCAAAACATCCTGAGAAAGTGCATGAAGAGGCTGCTCAACCAACTACCATCAGAGTAGAGCCTCTTGCAGTTGGAAGACCCATCTTATCTTGGAGTTTTGCTGACAATCCAAATAGATGGTATGTCACTAGAGATCAAGGAGGTCAAGATGTCTACTTTCAGCAAGACATGCTTGCCCTTCCTCTGCATGATCTCTATGACATGAGAAGATTCTATGAGAGTCTGAAGGATCCTGACCATATGATGAAGAGAGTTCTATAAGAGTCTGAAGGATCCTGACCATATAATGAAGAGAGGTTTGCTGCTAATCCTAATGAGGACTATCAACATTTGAAGAATCTCTCTATTTTGGTAGCATCAGCCTAGGGGGAGTTTGTAGGGATCTATCTAAAGAATATGAGGCTGATGCAACCAAAGATCTTCCAACATGCACTAAGGAACAAGGATGAACTTGCTGCGGAAGCTTTACACTCTCTAAAACTCTAAGTGTAAAGTCTTCCGAAGCCAAAAGTTCAGAAGAAATTACTTTGGAAGCTTTACACTTAATAGAAAATATTCCAAGTGTAAAAACTTCTGAAGCCAGTGGCCAAGTTCTTCTGAAGCCAAAGATAAAGTCTTCCGAAGCTTCGAAGACAAAGTCTTCCGAAGCCATTTTGCTGTGAAGACTGATTTTTTCGAAAGACAGAGAAAAGATGCTTTCTCTGATCTACTTTTGATAAAGCTGACCAACTTTCTGCTGCAACTCTGATAACTCACCAACTTGTATAAGTTGGTGAAACTTCCATGCTTTAGTGAATAGTAGATAAAGTCTTTGTCTATAATTTTCTTTTTTTGTTCCTTTAGACTTTTTTGTAATATGAAAAGTCAGTGAGCTATGGCATGTCATAGTCACTAGTCAAAAGGCGATCTGCCTTTTGACTCCAGATTGATCTTGTTGTCTAGATCAGTCAATTCCAACTGTCCTTCTAAGTATTGACGGTTGTAGGTTGTAGTATAAAAGAGTCTCATGTCCTTGTATTTTACATTATGCTTTGAACACTTGTAATAGAACTTGAGATCAATATACAACATCCTTGAAAACTAATACTTGTGTTATTGTTCTAAGTTCTGTCTTATTGTTACTTGTGTTCTTTGTATCTTCAAAGTTTCATGTTCCCTATTTGAACTGCTAAGTGATCTAAGATCTTTGCTCTTGTGAAATTAATTATAGTTAACACCCTAACCCCGGTCCTGCAATAATAGATTAATCAAATAATAAGATTTAAATTTGAATAATGAGTTATAATAGATGAATTAAAGTAAATAAAATTTCATTTGATTAATAAAATTTAAATGTTTAATTATAATGGTTTAATAAATAGGATTTAAATATTTGAGAGTGAAAAATAATGAATGTAATAACTAATTATTTGAACAAATTGTATTTGTAATGAAATTTTGGTTTAAAACAATTTTAAATAATAACCATTGTATTATAAGAATTTTTATAAATATTGAAACTTAAAATAAATTTTATAATCCTTTTTATTGAATTTTATAAAATTTTATAACTTTTAAAAACAAATAATATTAAATTATAAATTTTAAAATTTCCAAAAATTAACTATAACTAGTAATTACACCCGCGTGTTGCCGCCGGGTTTTTACCCTACATTCATCATTGGCTAAACTATCTCTTTCTCATTACGTCCAACGTTACCTAAATAGTTTATTCATATATTCTTGCTATTCTCTGCAGTCTCAATCGTACACTTCTCCGATGCTTTTCAATGTACCAAATATAAATAAGAACCTATCTGGATTCTTTGACCTAATAAGATCAATACAAAATTGCATGAAATCATAAAACAAATCATCCTCGTATATTTTTACAGTCTTTAAAGAATCAACCTTTAAAGAATGCATATATATCACAATTGTTTCTCTATTTTGTCAACTACAAAATAAAAAAATTAGGATAATAAATAATAGAGGAGCATGATATTTCTCACAATCGCGCAAACAACTCCATGGTTTTGGTTTGCACCTCCATGGTTTTGCCGCTATTCACCGACACGCACACAACAATGAAGCAATAAAACCGAGAACTAACAAAAGTCAAAACACTTGTGTACAAAAAGTTCTATAATAACACTTTTGGCAAAATTAATTCAAGTAAAATCAATGTGGTTAAACCTTCATTATCAAACTGAACTATCATTCTCTTCAACTTATCATCTTTTCCTTTAGAAGCTACACAAAAATTAGTAACTCAAATGTTTGGTAGTTAATGAAATTAATTCCGATAATCAACCAAATTTTTGAAGTTAGACTACGAACCGGAGAACAGAAGTTATACATAGAGATTTCAGTGCTAGTTTCCCCCTTTGTCCTTCTTTATCATACATTTTGGTATTGCTATGAAAATACAAACAAAAAAAAAGAACCGAGATGGTAAACAACATTCGGCTCTAAATTGGGAATCCCTAACGATGATGTTCATGGTAAAAAACCAAATCAAAATGTTGCCAAGTTCACACATATACCACAGGACAACAACCAAAGAAACATGCTACAAAGAAATAACAAACCCAAGAGAGAATATTAAAGTAAACACAAAGAGAATACACACCATGAACATCACTATAATCTTAATTTACACAAATTTAAACCTTTTAGCAGTTACTTAAAAGTTTTAATATCCATTGTGATTCAAGAACATGACTTCTTGGTTCAACTACTTGGATCATAAACTCAACTGTAAACATAGAAATGAAACCCTTCTAGAAATAAATCATAAAATAAAAGGACCCAGATGATAAAATCTTTATCTTTATAGAAAAATATTCTTACATGATAAAATTAAAATGCTGATCAAATTCCCAAGCTAGAAAGCTATTAACACAACCGTGAACATTGTTACGAAAAAAAAACCTTTTTAAGCATAACTGAAAACTTTACCAGCACAATCACAAAACTCCACAAAAATCACAATTACAAACCCATCATCTTCAACCTACACTGTCCTCTAGCCCTGATTACAGTACTTATTAACTACACAAAATCACAAACTTAAGCCATTACAGTTGAAAGTTTGAAATCTATAACCCTAGATAAGTGAAATCAAATGCCACTAAAATACTTCAAAATCACAAAGATAAACCCACTATATATAGAAGACTAAAATCTATAACTCCTGTTAGGTGAAATCAAATTTCGTTACAACAACTAATTTTATTTGAATCTTGCTTTAAGCATTAAATATAAGCAAATTTTAAGCGCAGGAACAACTAAAACTTAGAACATGCAATCTACGATATCAAACAAAATTAAACATTATGATGGCCGAGAAAACAGGCAAGATAAAGTGTCATGGTGAACAACTGCGAGTAACCTAATGGCATTGATGGAAGTTTGAGATGATGATCACTAGAAGGTATTGGTGATTTGAAGGTTGAACGGATGATACTGCAAGATGCGTGAGTGAGTGATGCATAAACGTTTATACCTGTATTTAAATAGTGCTGGTGATAGAGACAGCCGATGCCGAAATGAGCTCTGTCACACCCTCAAAATCCACGTGCGAGGTTTTACCGTGAGGCGCGTGAACAAACCAGGATCTAAGTCATTAGGTACTCAGAACGACACTATATGAAACATTTAAAAACAACCCAGAGTTTAGAAACTTTAAAACTATGCGGTAGCATTGTGTAAATAAGCCAAACCCAAAAATAATGAAATGTAAAATGCGCAAACACACGCCAAACCATTATTTAAAACAAAATGTATATTAAATCCCAAATGCAAAACAATAGTTATTCCAATGCATGTTGACCCGTGAGTGCTCCTAGGCACTGCTACTAACCTTGACCTGAGAATAGCATACAAAAAGAGTCAACATAACCGTTGGCGAGTTCAAGAGTTTGCGTTTAACATAAGCAGTAACAGTTGTAAAACATAAGAAGTGCATTGAAATAAACAGCTAGTCTATATTCATAAGTAATAACCATAGTAATTTCGCGATCGAAGCTGACTATGTTCACTTGTTTGCCTCCCGTCCCGACATACCAGGTCATGACGATGTTTGTGTTTAGGAGAATAATGCACTTGTTTGACCTCGAGTCGCATGGGTGGGGCCTGTCAGACCCAGTAGTACTACCCAAAATTTCCCGCTAGTTACCATTATTAACGATATGAAAGTGTGAGGGCTTTCAAGGTATAACACACTATATTACAGTATACATAACTTATAATAATAAAACGTTAGTAAAAGAGTATGCTATCTCCCCCAAAAAAGAGAGTGTTTAAAAGTAAGGCATGAACTCACCTGGTGCGCAAATAAATAGAATAATGCAAAGCTACGGTGAATGGAAAGACAACCCATCAAAGGTTACCTAGAACACATGAGTACATAAGTACGTGTAACCAGAAAGTTTAACAACCCTAAGTGCTCAATAAACACGTTGACCCAAGGGTTTTGGAAAACAAAGACTCATTTGACCTAGTTGACCCGTTTGGCCCGTTGGTGACATATTAATAGAAATCTTGTTTCATTAAGTATAGCAACTCACGATTATCATACAAGTTATTCACATCTGTCACGTCATCAATCTTAGGTTCTATCAAGATCATCATAACAACATAGATTATCATACATCACATACGAATCTAAATCAACCACTATGCTCAACACAAATATAATTACATCACAATTAATAAATCATACATTAAGTTTAATCATGTACTACATGTCATGTGAAGCCACTGATGTGTTCACACTCTAAACCCTACCAATCCTACTAAGTAGGAGCCTCAGATTCGCACGCGTGTATAACAATCATTATCATATGTTTCAACAAAATCCATACCAACTAAGATACACAATAATGATTTATTATAATCCCAAACATGGTTTCATGATCTCCTAACATAACCCAACATCCTGCAATATTCCATAAAGCCTAAATTTCCAAGTAATCCATCAAGCATCCATACAACCCAATTAACACATTCTAACACATTAGACATCATCAATAAGCATTCTAGCATGATCCTAATATCATTAACATATCCAAATCATAATATCCAACAATTAACATCAATAAAGTTTCCCTTTCGGGAAAGTAAGACCCAAAATTAATCTATCATCCAATTCATTCCTAAATTCATCAACTTTATACCTAAACAAGTTCATAACAATCATCTAGACATGATAAACCTCATTAATTCATCATAATTCACAAATCTCATTCATGAAATTACTAATTATAGTAGGGTATGAACAACCACTCAATTCCATGAATTTCTTGCATAATCCACGTAAACTAACATCAATGCAATACAACTAACATCAAAACATCATCAAACAACATCAATTTTGACATTCATCTTGTTAATTGAACTAGAGTTGTTCGTGAATCAAAAACTTTGAAAAACGAATCAAAATCTAACCTTTAATCGTGTAATGATCAACACTTGCTCTTGATAACACGTTGGAATGATTGAAACTAGACCAAACTCGATGGATTTGAGTGTGCTTGATCAAAATCGCAAGGAATGGGGGTTTGGTAATGATTTACGGTCGCAAAAGGGTTAGGGGGCTAGGGTTGGGTTTTTGTTAAACTTAACTTATTTAAAGTTATCTTTTAAACCCTCTTTTATTACATTTTATAAAACTTAATCTTCTTAGCACTTTTTATAATTTTAACTACAAAATACAAGCATTATTAATCAACAATAATAATCATATATATTTTTTCAACTAACCACAAAACACATGAATCAAATATCACATGTTGTCACATTACAAAGTAAATTTCACAAAAAATATTTAAAATTCATAAATCACATAACCACAAAATAATAATCAAAGTTATTAATTAAATTATTATCTGTTAACTATAGTTAATTATTATTGGGTCACTAACGTTCAACGACAACTAGTGTGTGCTCACGACACATGTAAGCTAGACCTAAAGGAACTAACGAAGTTTGGTAACGGAAAATTACCAGATGTCACAAGCTCCAATCCCCTTCCTCCGCCCTGATCCGCCGGTGCATGCTGTAGTTCCCACTTAGATATGTTGAGATCGGTGGTCAAATTACAAAATAATATAATTCCCAGTCGCCACCGACATAAAGAAATAAGTATATATAATTTAAAACACAAATAACACACTCCCATTACATAATATACAACATGAATTGCATACAACTTTAAGTTTTGCGTTCTTTGATATGGTAATGGTTTGAAACATTTGTAATTTTATTTTATAATTACAATTAATTTATATTGTATTTTGTTTTTTTCTTATAATTTAAAAAATATAACTATTTTTCAAATGTCAAATCCACCTTGTTTTACGTTCAGGCGTTAATTTCGTTTGAAACCATCCTCGTTAAATATAACATATTATAAATTTTTTCACAACAATGTAGTGTATTTTAAAAATTACGAATATACTCTTGTGACGCGATTATCTCTACGTACGTTCTGATTTAAATTTCATATAAAACCAAGCCTCGTAATGCACGGCCAAAACATGTGGTCCAAGTATAAAGTCCTCATCACGATCGATTCCACATATTATTGCACATGATAATCAAATTAAGACGGATGTGTGTTTGTGTGATACCAACAAATATTAAAACTCAATCGAATAATATTAGTCAAATGATTATAATACCAAAAGAGTATACATCGTTTAAGCTCGATCCACCCAGGTGAGCTCCCCTCGGTTGGCCTATCACATAACTCTCTGCTCTCTCACCCTCAGAGCACTCTTACAAAATAAACACGCATCATGAAATACAAAAGAAAAACATCTATATATACTATGCAGATGTTCTAGCGCAAGAACTTGAAGTTCTCGCGTGGCAACTCCAAGTTTTCGCGCGATGAGATCATTATCATTAATCTTGGTGTTCTCGTATCCTTGTATTTCCCATATGATTTGAGTTTTTACTTTTCACTTGATATTGTAATCCATAAAAGTTAGGTCCTTACACCAAGTATAATATATATTTATTTGTTTTAAAAAATCCTAATTGTTTTTTATATTTTGAATTACGATGTTCTAAAATCCACCTGTACTTTATAAAAATTTATCCGATTGCCGCAACGTACAGGCAAAATACTAGTTGCATTTATAATTTGATTCAAAGATCAAATCAATTGGTTGAATACAATTCTTTATATGGTATCAGTCACACACCCTCCTCTCGCATCCTATAAGCTTTTGGCCACCCTAATCCACCATCACCGCCACCCTGTAATTTTTTTCCACCTTCTTGATGTTTGCTAAAAGCTCCACTTCCGCATCATCTATCGGTATAATCCCTCTCTCACCATCCCTCGCCCTTGTCAGTCTCGTCTCGTCTCCTCTCTGAAACTCAAATATATAAATTACCTAAGTTGGAAAATACAAATCAAGTGTATGGTTTGTATCGTTACCGATACATACATGGAACCCACCCTCCATGTATTTGTTATCTTGGTCCACTTTAAATCCACCATTTTCAATCCTATCATATTCGTTAATCACAAACCACAGATCATATCTTCATCCTCATTTGTTGATAAATTCTGGAATAATAATAATTTAGAAAATAAATTTTCTTTTATTATATTAATATTATAGTATTTTTCGGATTATTCAAATAGTTTAAAAATGAATTGAAAATGAAATGGGGGTGTCTAGGGTCAAACCCGTGTCTCACTTGTGGATGTAGGGGTGTTTAAAGTCGGATATCCGAAATTTCGGATAGTATAAATCACTATCCGTATCCGTATCCGAAATTTTGGATTGGATATCCGAAATTTTGGATACGGATACGAATAGTGATTCGGATATCCGAAATTCATTTTTTATTTTTTAGTTTTTTACAATATTTAGACATATGCTATTATAAAAATATAAAAAACCAACTCATATAAAAAAAGTCTCAATATACACTTAAAATCCTCAATCTAAAGTAAAAGTATGTCTAAAGTTTAAAAAAAATAATTTTTTTATTAAGTTTTCGGCTAATCGGATTTTCGAATATCCAAAACTTTTGAAAATCACTATCCGACTCTGAATTTTTGGATATCCGAATTTCTCGGATTTTCGGATTCGAATATTTTTTAACACCCCTATGTAGATGTTGTATGAGTTACCAAGTGGACCACAACCCCGAATCTGTTTTAAACCCAATTAATAAAATACAAAAAATATGATATAATATTTTCCTCAAATCGCATGAATCCTAATTCCCTAGTCAACCAAATTAAACATGAAAGCAGATTTTTTAATCAAATTAATCATAGGCCTTTGATTATACATAGGATAACGAGTATATGTGTGTATCCAATTACCAGGTTTGGAATCGAATTGCTATAAGAATAAGGAATAGCACGATAGAGAGTGAAATCAATAAGTTGATGTTGATGTTTTAATCCAATCTGATAGGGTTAAACCAAAAAGAGAGAAGAAGAAGCTAGAAGATAGGAGATAGTTTCAATTCAAATTCTAGATATCCATTCTCATTACGTAACATACATGATATAGGCATGCAAATTACATATGACCGCCTCTTAACAATATGAATAAAACATAATAACCCCTAAACTTATTACTAATTAAAAAACATAAAATAAAACATATCAATACTCTCCCCTTAACCTACTTTTTGCCCTCAAAAAGTAATTCAAGGAACCTTGTTTTCATCCTCTTCTGTTGCTTGTTTTTCATCTTCCACCACCTCGAGTATGTAAAGTTGTTTTTTTCTACACTTGTGCCCCGGAACGAACCTTTTCGTGCACCAAAAGCACTCCCCTTTTGCCCTTTTTAATTCAAGTTCATCACTTGTCAAGCGCCTCGAGCTAAGAGTTCCCGCTTTAGAAGTTGGAGGCTCCGTGGCTCCGGTTGTTGGACTTGGTAACAAGGGAAGTTTTGAAGCATTAAGCGGGGGTGTTATTTTGCCAACTTCACTCCCACTATTGACATGTTGTGACCCATCTTCATTTGCCTTGAGTTGATTTATCAAACTCATGTTACTGATGTTTTGAATTCTTGCTAACCCATACGCCTCATGTAGTGTTTGAGGCTTGAACATTTTTACGGGTCCTTTAATTTCGGGTTTCAACCCTTTCAAATATAAGCTAACAGCATACGTCTCGCTAATAGTTACCTTATTCAATAGACCATCAAAGGAATTGTTATACTCCTTTAACGAATCTGTTTGGGTAAGCGATGCGATTTCTTCCATCGCGTCCTCAAACATAGCATTGAAAAAACGGGTGGTAATGGCCCGAACGTAGTCTTCCCACGGTAGTTCAGCCATAGTGGCCCCCCGTGTTTTCATAAAAGATCGATGCCACTCAATCGCATCCCCCTCGAGGTGCATGACTGCGTACCTGAGTTTCAGATTGTCTGGTGTATCGTCGATGGCAAAAAAGTGCTCGCAAAGGTAAATCCAACCTGCTATGTTTTCACCCTTGAACCGAGGAAACTCGACCTTCCTAACCCGCATCGTTCGATTACCCATCCTTTGGTCCCCATCGATCGCCTTACCCAACGTACTACCTGAAGCAAAAGACATATTTTCAGTGAACGCCTTTAACATCTGTTCTTGTTGCTTCATCAGTTGTTCTTGTTGTTTCATCATTGCAGCAAGTGTAGTTTGGAGATCGGTGATAGCCTTGTCGTGATCCTTGAGGGTCTTTTCAACATCTTGATTACATGTGTTCGTCATGGTAGCGGTAGCGAATCCGATGAGAATCACCTGGATTTAGCTCTGATACCCTTGATAGGGTTAAACAAAAAAGAGAGAAGAAGAAGCTAGGAGATAGGAGATAGTTTCAATTCAAATTCTAGATATCCATTCTCATTACGTAACATACATGATATAGGCATGCAAATTATATATGACCACCTCTTAACAATATGAATAAAACATAATAACCCTTAACCTTATTACTAATTAAAAAACATAAAATAAAATGTATCAATTGATGTTTTAATCCAATCCCAGTTGCATGATTCTTCTAAGTGTGATGAGGGTCACAAGCCCTCGACGAATTTCATAGAAATGTTCCCAAAAGATGATGTCCAATCAAATTGTAGGTTCGGTGAACACGAGGGGATGAATGACGAAGTGTGTGTTTGTTTTGAATGAAATCGGTATTTCATAGAGTTTAAAGGGTTTAACGCGAGCGTTTTGCCCTGTTTATATAGCTCCAATTTTGTTCAGTTCATGCAAGTTAAGGTTTTGAATTTGAGCGTTTTAAGTTTGATTTGATGATGATTACACGATTACAAGTCAATTGATTCTATGGTTATGTTAATAATGATTGCGATTACATTTCTACTCAAATGAATAACTTGTTTGATCAAGTTTTGATTCGAAACTGATTCGATGTTTGAATGGGGATTTCGGTTTCGCATTAAACAAGCAATAACAGTTGAGATATTTAAATTGTAACAAGTTACACGTTCAACATAGACTTAAAAATGAGATGTATTTGATCAAACTATAAAATCGTTACAAATTGAATAACTAACATAATTAATGTATTTGATCACAATAAAAAAACATAATGATTAAATAATTAATTTTTATTACATGAATGACTAAAATGAGTTCGGGTTTGCATTAGAAATAGGTCAAATAAGAAGTTGTATCTCGCGCGAGATCTTAGTTATTGCATGAGAACTACGCGATAAGTTTTAGATTAGTATAAATAGTTATTAGTTGATGTAATTTTAAAAAGCTTTTGTCATTTTCCTGTTTTCGCATGTAATTTTAATCATTCAAATCAGAGAGCAATATACATCAAAGTTTATTTACATTCGAGTTCATTTCATTGCCTATTCTATCTTTTTACCATGATGATTATATTCCGTGTTCTTGTCACGAGATCGATTTGATTGTTAAGTGTTGATCCTTACAATTGGTATCAGAGCTTGGTTTGCTCTAGATCGATTGAATTGAAGATTAAAGAGTGTTTTTTGAAGTGTTCTTCAACTTTGAATTGGAATCCTTTGAAGATTTACTTGATTTCTACTGTTTTTTATCACTTTGGAAGATGTTGAGAGCTTTTAAGCTGCTGATTGCAGATTTGAAGGTGTTCATGCGATTAAACGAGCTAAATCAATCAATTAGAGCCATTTAGAATCAAAATTGAACCTAAATCACTAATTGAAAGCTTAATAAATTAATTTTGAACAATTTGGTGAAAGATTGAAACTGGAATCTTCGAATTTGGGAAGAAAATTGATCAGGCGAAAACTTGTTATTCGCAAGCGAAAAGTTCATATTCGCGCGAGAAGTTTTGGTTTTCGCAAAATTCAGTTGGAAAGTTTATTACAAAAGATTCATTTCGCGTGAGAATCTTGCTTTTCGCAAAATTCAGTTAAAAAACTAACCACGCGAAAAGTTGGTGCTTGTTCGTGTGAGAACTCTGATCTTCACGCGAGAACTTCAAGTTTGAAGCTTTTTGAAAAGTTTGATTTCTGAGTTTTAAAATGGAAAATTCTAAAGTACATCACTGCTACCCTCAACCTCGACAATGAGATTAGAACTAGCACAAAACCTCCTAGACTTCTTAGCGAAGAAGATTATCCCGACTGGGCTTATCATTTTGAGAAATATGTTATTTACACCGAACCCAACATGATGCGGTCAACTAAACAATGATCGTATATCCCTGTGTATAACAATGATAAGGGAGAGTTGGTGCCCAAACATGAACACCTCTGGGATGAGGAAAACACGAAGAAACTTAAACTTGATGACAAAGCTTACGCTGCCATCACTATGGCACTTACTACTGAAATTGCTTATAAGTTCAAGGATTTCAGAAAGGCTAAAGATTTATGGGATGCGATAATGGGCAATAAAGATATAGGAGAGAGCCGAAAGGACATGTTAAACCAAGAATTTAATATGTTTAATCATGGCCTGGGTGAGACATTGGAAGCTTAAATGTCCAGATTTGTTAAGCTGATAACAAACATGAAGAGTGCTGGAATTACCTTGGAGAATATTTCTATAAACAAGAAGCTATTGAACTCATTACCCTACAACTGGAACAATAACTGCACCACTATCAAAAGAACCAAGGATTTGTTTACCTTATCCCTCAACGATCTCATTTCAACTATCAAGTCATATGAAACGGATGAAAAGTAGAGAGCTGCAAATTATATCAATACAATGGAAGCTAAAGCATCTGCATTATATGCAAAATGGCTAGTAAGCTATTCCCAGTTGTGTCAACAACAAGCAGCCAATTCTGTTAATCCAAATGTTAAAGATTCATCCATACCTCAGTTTCATGCCTCTCATCCAAACCATTACAATCCATGCAATCTCAACCTCAGATTTATCCAAAAAGTCAATCCACCCAAACCACACAACAAGCATTTGTTGTTAATTCCAACCCAACCAAGTAGATTATTCAAATTGCTGAAGAGCATCTGGCTCTATTTACTACCTTCCTGAATAGCTATGAAGCTTTCACAGCTAGAAGACTCAGTGCACCCAACATCTTAGTTGATGACTTGCAACAAGTTAATCCTTGATGATGTAAAGAAAATGATATCAAGTATCATATGGCTATGGTGGTATACCGGGAGGAAAAGTTTGCATGAAGAACAGGGAGGAAGATGTTTGGTTTAAACAACTCGAGCAAGATTGGATTTGATAAAACAAGTTTGAGATGTTATAACTGGGACAAACCTGGTCATTTTGCTAGAGAATGTACAGAGGGAAATACACATGAATCTGATATTGGAAAGAAAATGGTGACTGTGGAGGTAGAGTCAAAGGGAGATAAAGCAAGCACATCAAACAACAAAGTCCCAGTGTCTCAGACCAATGAAGAATATGATTGGTCAGACTAAATGGAGATTTTGGATATCAAACTGTCTATTGCTTTGTTAGTTGAAATTCAAACTGATAATGAAAGTGTTGATGAGAATATACTTGTTGAGTTTGTGTATAATGATTTGATAAAGGGAATCTTTGCTGAAGAAGTTTGTGAGAATGTTGAAGGGGTTCTTAATGAGAAAGTTTTTGAGATTACTCCAGCTCAATCAAAGATGACTGAAGAGAGAAAGGAAGAAGTTGAAGAAAAGGCTGTTGAGTTTACTCTAACTAAAGCTGAAAATACTGTGAATGTTGTTGAGGAAACTTCGGCACCTGCTAGTGATGACACCTTTAATGCTGTTGAGATCACTCCGGCATCTAAAGCAGAAGAAAAGATTGAACTGAAAGTTTTTATGGTAAATGTCATACCTGAAGAGAAGCACAAGAAAGGAGAGAGTAATGAGATACATATTAATCTTTACTCAAAACACATGTTTAGAAAAGGTTCAAAGATACAGAGTTCACAATGAACACTTGATTTTAGAAGTTGAAAAACTTCAATATCAAGCTCTTAAATATAAAAATAATGAGAATTTTTTTAAAGAAAAGATAGAAGGATTAAAAAAATTAATTTATAAATCAAAATTGAATCTTCATGATAAAGATTGTAACATAAAGGATTTAACAACATGTAACAATGAACTATCTTTAAAAATCAATAAACTTAACAGTGAACTGTCTTATTTGCAAAATTGACTATTGAAAAATTTGAGCTGTCCTAAAAAATGGTTGAAGGTATAATCAAGTCTCAAATGACTCAGAAAATCAATGATAGTAAAAGTGGAGTTGGATATTCTAACATAGCACCACCAATTAATTATGATTATACATGTTTACCTTCATCAATTACTACATCAGATGAAGAGACCTATGGATTAGGTTTTCAACCAAAATCAGACTTAATAAATCCAGTCAATGTTTCACTGACTGTTAACCCTGTCGTAAGAACTGAAATTTAAATTAATCATGACAATTCTTTTGCAAAAAGTGTGAAGAAAGAAGGGTTGCTTGAAGATTGGGAAAGTGATGATGAAATAGATTTTAAGGAAAATAAAAGTTGTAATGAAAAATCTTCATGTAAATCATCATCAGTTATCAATGAAATTTCAGATGTTTTTATTTCTACAAATGATTGTTCAAAAATGTCTAACAAACAACAAAAATTAAAATCAAAAATAGATTTTCAAGATAATAAAGGAATACGTGTGACAACATCAGTATCTGAATTGAAAACTGATTTCAAAAACAGATTTGTTTCAAAATGCAACATAGATAAGGAAGATCATATCTTTAAAGAATTGAATGCAAGCTTTTACAAAAAAAAATCTTCTATTACTGCTAACTCTATAAAACAAGATGTTTGTAGATCAGGTATCAAAGAAACTGGTCCTATTCTAGTACTTGCGACTCAAAAGGTTAAAGCTACAGTTCATGACTCATTGGCTTTAGAAATGAATCATACCTCAACTCTTCCGGAATAATCTAGAAAAGTTCTTTATGAAAGGCAGAAAAAAGAGATTGTTAAAGAATCGCAAGGCCAAAGAAATACTAAAGCCAAATTTTATGATAACTATGGAAGTTATCATCAACAGTTCATGAGAAATACACGTCAGCAAAATATGTATAATAAAATGTTTTGTTATCTATGTGGCAAGCCAAATCATATGGCTAGAAATTGCAATTATCAACATCGACTGTCAAGCAAACAAATCACAACTAAATTCTAAATAATAGAAATCAATTTTTTTTAATACTAAATTCAATAGAAATACAAATCAGTCAAAGTCTTTTGTTGATAAAAGAAATGTTCAAATAAAAACATATTTGCATAAAGAAAATTCAAACAAGAAATCTTTACATGGTTATGATAGCAATCCTCCTCCAATTCAATCCACTTTCAAGAAAATGGTTACAAATCTGATCAAACCAATTCAAAAGTGAAAAATAAAAACAAAACAATTTGAGCCTGATATTGTTAAAGATTATGTCTTCAATGATAAAAGAGAAATGATATTAAGATCTGTATCATATTTGGATGAAAGCAATGTGCTCAAGTCTACCATGGCTTAGGTTCCTAAAAATGAATAAATTCATTCGTATGTGCAGGAACAACTAAGGCAAGTTATCAATGGTGTTTGGCATGTTGACAGCGGTTGTTCTAGGCACATGACCCGTAATATATATCTGTTAAACAACATACAACCTTACAACGGAGGCTATGTTTTATTTGTAGGAGATAGAGGTGGTAAGATTACAAAGAAAGGTACAGTGTCTAATGGTGTGTTAAGTTTTGAAGATGTTAATTTCATTGAGCAACTTAAACATAATTTGCTAAGCGTTTCTCAAATTTGTGACAAAAAGTATTCAACACACTTCACTGATAAACAATGTCTTATTTCAAAAACTTGGATTTGTAATTTCTGATGAATGGGTTTTGTTGAGAACAACGAGAGACGAAGACACATACTTACTTGACATGAATAATTCACATTAATTTGTAACTGCGTCTTGTTTGTTGTCTAAATCCTCAAAAAGTGGTTCAATGTTATGGCATCGTCATCTTGACATGTAAACATCAAAAATATAAGCAAGTTGGTTAGAGGAAATCATGTTGTGGGATTACCATTTAAAAAAATTCAACTTACTGAACATTATCTGTCATGTTTAAAAGGCATACAACATAAACTTCCTAATAAACCAGTTGCTCATACCAAAATTGAATCCATCCTTCAACTGTTACACATGGATTTATTTGGTCAAGTGAGCGTTTTGAGTGTGGGACGTTATGCATATTGCTTAGTTAATACTGATGATTCTTTCAGAATTACTTGGGTTTTCTTTCTAGTAACTAAGGATGAGACACCATATTTGCTAATAAAATTGATGACCTTAGTGGAGAATCAGACTAATAAAACCATCAAATGCATTCGAAATGATAATGGAACATAGTTTTGCAATCATACTATGAATGAATTTTATGATTCTAAAGGGATAGCTCGACAATTTAGTTTTGCAGGAACTTCACAACAAAATGGAGTTACTAAAAGATGAAACATAACTTTAATTGAAGCTGCCAGAACAATATTATCAGCAGCCAAATTATGTTCAGATTCATGTTTTAATCAATGAACAACAAAACATGACTCATTATGAAATCTTTTTCAAACATAAAACCAAAGTCAAATATTTCAAAACATTTGGATGTTGTTATACTTTGTTACATACATCTAATTCTAAATCAAAATTTGATGAAAAAGCTGATGAATGTTATTTTGTTAGATATTCAGCCAACAAAGTTGCCTATAGGGTTTATAATAAAAGATCTAAGCAAATAATCAAGTTATTTGATATAGATTGGCATGAATCTAACAAAACAGATGCAGGTTCTGCTCCTTCATGGGTATACGATTATGCTTCATTATTTGAAACTTTTAATCGATCTTCTGCTATTTCTATAGCTAATCCACCTTTGTCATCATCTATTACAGATACTTTTACTAATGATATTGGACCTATGTCATCTTCAGCTATAGGAATATTTTCAGACATACCATCTTCTTTAAATGTTTCAGCTATTCCACAATCTGTTTCTGAATCTGAATTGCCATATTCTGATCAAGTTGTTGAACAAGCTTCATAGGTTTCTTATCAGAGTTCCTCTTCTACTCAAAATGAACCAATTGATACCATTCAAGTTCCATTTGAAGATTTATCTATTGATAATGATATTCATCAAGAGGAAGATATTGGGTATCAACCCGAAGGAGGAAACATTGTTGAAGAACCAGTTGGTCATATGTCTAATTTAGATGAAGTTATTTCTGAAGATACCGTTCCTCAGCGAAGAATTCTTAAAGACCATCAAACTGAAGCAATCATTGGTCCAATTTCACAAGGTGTCCAAACTCAAAGTCAATCTAGTGCTATAAATACATGCTTCTATTCATGCTTTATTTCTCAAATTGTGCCAAAGAATATTGTAAGGCCCTGTTCTCGGAGCCCTCACAGTTGGTCAATCATAACATAAAACATTTCATGGTTAATAAAACAATGTAGCAAAATTAATATCAAAAGCCATTCACTTCATTAATAAATACTGTTGCTAAGCAATACATTGCTAATTGTTAATAGTTACAAAAGATCATACTAATTGCATTACAAAACAACAATATTAGTATGCGTGAAGAGGTTTCGTCCCCGAAACCTGTCACTTTTCGAATAACTATGGGTAATGCTGTCTCATCTCTTCTTCAGTCTCCCACGTAGACTCAGAACCCTTCCGGTTTTTCCACTGCACACGTACAAGCGGAACCACTTTATTTCTCAATCTTTTCTCCTTTCGATCGATGATTGCCACTGGTTGTTCTACATAATTAAGCCGTTCATCCACTTCGATGTCCTCTAGTGGTACAACCATGTCTTCATCAACTAAGCACTTTCTCAGATGAGATACCTGGAATGTCGGATGAATTCCACTTAACTCATCGGGCAATTCTAGTCGATAAGCCACCTATCCTACTTTTGCAATGATTGGGAAAGGCCCTATGTACCTCGGGCTTAGCTTGCTTCTCTTTCTAAACCAAATAGTTCCCTTCCAAGGTGAGACCTTCAACATGACTCTATCACCTACGTTGAACTCAATTGGTCTACGCCTTTTGTCGGCATACGACTTTTGTCTATCTTTCGCTGCCTTCATAAAGGGTTTGATCTTTTCCAACTTTTCAGTCGTAGCCTCGATCACATTGATACTTCCCAACTCTTTCTGCCCGATGTCTCCCTAACACATGGGCGTTCTACACCTTCTACCGTATAACATCTCATATGGTGGCATACCAATGCTGGCATGATAACTGTTGTTGTATGAGAACTCTGCTAACTGTAGGTGATCATCCCAACTTCCTCCAAAGTCGATCACGCATGCTTGGAGCATATCTTCAAGCATCTGAATCGTCCTCTCCGACTGACCATCTGTCTGAGGATGGTAAGTCGTGCTAATGTGTAGCCTCGTCCCCATCGCATCACGAAATCTTTTCTAAAACTTCGATGTGAACCGGGTGTCGCGGTTCCAAAACAATAGACATTGGCACACCATGACGAGCTACAATCTCTTTAATGAACAGATCTGCCTGTCTCTCAATGGAATACGTCTCGCGGATTGGTAGGAAGTGAGCACTCTTGGTCAGATAGTCGACTATCACCCATATGGTGTCGTGCCCCCTCGCAGTACGGGGTAGCTTCATGATGAAGTCCATGGTGATGTGCTCCCACTTCCACTCGGGTATATCCAAGGGTTGGATCTTCCCGTATGGCTTGTGATGTTCTGCCTTCACTTACAAACAAGTAAGGCACTTACTCACATACTCCACTACATCGCTCTTCATACCCGACCACCAGTAATCTTTCTTCATGTCTTGATACATCTTGGTAGCACCGGGGTGAATAGAGTATCGAGTCTTATGAGCTTCGTCCATAAATTGCCCCCGTAGATCTCCTTATCGGGGATCCACATCCGCCCGAAGCGGGTTCTAACTCCGTGGGTATTTTCTCCCAATTCCATGACTAGACCTCTCATCCTTTCAGCGTTAAGGCGTTCTTCCTTCAATGCCTCATTCTGAAATTCCTTGACCTGTGTCATCACGTCAGAGGTCATCACTAACTGATACGCCTTCACCCGAATCAGCTCGGGTCTCTCTTTTCGGCTAAGGGCGTCGGCCACTACGTTGGCCTTGCCCGGATGGTAATGGATCTCGAAGTCATAGTCCTTGATTAATTCCAACCATCTCATCTGCCTCATGTTGAGATCCTTTTGCTCAAAGAAATACTTTAGGCTCTTGTGGTCCGTGAAATGGTAGTGCCTCTAATTCTCTAAGGCGAAGACCTCAGTTGCGAGCTCCAAATAATGCGTGGGATAATTGACCTCGTGGGTTTTTAGTTGTCGGGAAGCGTAGGCTATTACTCTCCCACGTTGCATTAACACACAACCCAGTCCCGAATAGGAGGCATCCGAATACACCACTAAGTCTTCACTCCCTTCGGGTAATGTCAAAACACGAGCTTGAGTCAATCTTGCCTTTAACTCCTCAAAAGCGTCTTCCTGTTCTCGACCACACACAAACTTCACCTCCTTGCACGTCAATTTGGTCAAAGGTGAGGATTTCTTGGAAAAGTCCTGGATAAATCTTCTGTAGTAGCCCGCCAAACCCAAGAAACTACGAATCTCGGATGGCGTCTTTGGAGACTTCCATTGCATCACCGCCTCAACCTTTGCCGGGTCCACCATGATTCCTTTAGGATTCACCACGTGACCCAAAAATTGAACTTCGCGCAACCAAAAAGCACACTTAGAGAATTTAGCATATAGCTTCTCCCTTCTAAGTATCTCCAACACTTCGCGTATGTGGTCGGCATGTTCTTTTTCGCTCTTTGAATAAATTAGGATATCATCAATGAACACAATCACTGATTTATCCAACATGGGCCGACACACTTGGTTCATCAAATCGAGAAAGGCAGCTGGCGCGTTAGTTAGTCCGAAGGACATAACGAGAATTTCATAGTGTCCATAACACGTGCGAAAAGCTGTCTTAGGGATATCCTGCTCCTTAACCTTCAACTGGTGGTAACAACATTGAAGATCTATCCTTGAGAAACAACTGGCACCTTGGAGCTGGTCAAGCAAGTCATCTATTATGGGCAGGGGATATCGGTTCTTCACTGTTAACTTGTTTAACTCCCGGTAGTCGATACACATTCTCATACTACCATGTTTCTTCTTGACAAACAGGACTGGAGCACCCCAGGGAGAGATAATCGGTCAGATAAATCCCTTGTCCATCAACTCCAGTAATTGAACCATCAATTCCTTCATCTCCGTCGGAGCCAATCGATACGGTGCCTTGGCAACTGGTTGAGAACCGGGTATCAGATCAATCTAAAACTCTATCTCGCGATTCGGTGGCACACCTGGTAAATCTTCTGGGAATACGTCTGGGAAGTCACGCACAACTGGCACTTCAGACATTTGTCGTATTGATGCGTCCACATCCTTTACGTATGCTAGGTAGGCATTACAACCGCATCTCATGCACTTCTCTACCACCGCCATCGAGATCACCATAGGAACTGTCGTAACGCGGTCAGCGTGAACTGTCACCGAACTTCCATCGGGCGCAGTTAATCGAATCATCTTCTTGTGACACACGATGTTTGCCTCATAGGTTGCTAACCAGTCCATCCCTAGTACTCATCGAATCCTCCTAGGGGAATCACATATAGTTTAGCAGCAAAACTATGGCCTTCTAACTCTATGCCACAATCCTCAATTATATTAGAAATTCTGGTTGACTCACCAATAGCAGTTTCTACATCAAACGGTTCGTCAATATTCATACTACTAACAGGCAACTTAGCACAGAAAGCAGCAGAAATAAAACTCCTACTAGCACCAGAATCAAATAATACAGATGCACAAGTTTGGTTTACTAGAAACATACCTGACACGACGTCTGGGTCTACCCGGGCCTCTTCTCGGGTCATTGTGAAGGCTCTAGCACTCGTCCTCTATCCTCCTTCTTCAGTCCCATTTTTGGCCCCAGAGCTCTCAGCTCTCGGCTTCTTGCACTCATAGCTCCTGTGGCCAGTCCCGCCACAGTTGAAGCATTTCGGCACTCCATAATCTTTTGCTATATGACCGGGCTTTCCACACTTGAAGCGCACAGTCACTCCCCTCATACAATCACCAGTGTGCTCCCTACCACATCGGTCGCACTTCCTCAATCCCGGGCCTGATGACACCACCCGCCGGTCATCCATCTTCCTCCTCTTGTTGTTTGGGGTGTAACCGCCATGCCCAAACCGCTTACCTCTCCAGTTCTTATCACCTCCATCTGCCTTCTTCACCTCAACCACCGCTACTTCCCTTGCATCATACAACATTCTCGCCAAATCCACTACCAACCTAAAAGTGCTCGGTTGGGTAGTGTTCAAGTTTCTACGGATGTCGGCCGATAGTCCCTAAACGTACCGATTGATCTTCCTCGATACCGGCGTAACCTGATCCGGCACGAACCTTGCCATTTCGTTAAACTTGGCGGTGTATTGCTGGTGGGTCACAATTCCCGCCTCCAACTATAAGAACTCCCTTTCGATCTTGTTGAGTTCTCGGTGAGGACAGAATTCCTCAATCACCAACTTCTTCAGCTCTCCCCATCTCATTCTCTCTATGGCCCTGTCACCCTCTGCTTAGACAAGATTGTCCCACCAACATAGTGCCGAGTCGACAAACGAGTGAGTGGCGAACTTCACTTTCTGGTCCTCCCGACACTCACTGATCTTCAATACCGCCTCTATCTCCCTTATCCAGTGGTGGGCAGTTGCAACATTGCCATTACCATCAAAAGTAGGGGGTTTACACCGTTGGAATGCCCCGTAGCTGCATCCCCTCGTGGTTTCCCGCACCACCACCTCTTCTTCTTCACTAGAGGCTCCCCTTTCAGTATTCAGCTCCTCCTCATTATCATTGTGATTCCTCACATTACCCCTCCTACCAACAGTCGTCCTCCTTTCCTCCTTCTTCTCTTTCCGTTCATCTTCTCTAACAGCTCGGATAACTTCAGTCATAACAGACAGTAGGATCGTCTGCATGACTTGGTGGACCTCCTCCACCACTGCCTCTTTCACTGAGGCCCTCAGATTTGCACTCTCATCACTGCCCTCCGGGTGATGAAGCCCAGGCTCACCAGGAGCCGTCTCTGCAGTTCTCGTCTTGTTCTTCACGGCCCGTGGCCTACCAGCATGACCACCTCGTGTTCCACCTCGAGAAGCCTTAAATGATCTACCTCCGGCCATCCTCTAAACACTATAAGATTCAAACACCAACACGGTCATTCAAGGTAATAGCTCAGTTTATGTCAACTACAGTAAGTCCCTAATTACAGTGGCCAGTTGTGATTAGCCACTTACTTTACTCTTCATCCCCCGAGCATTTCCTATCCTGACTACATTAGTACTCAAATCTACTAAAACCACATAAATCAAATAACACACGCATATAATACCGATTGATATTAAGAAAAGAAATACCCGATGGCATGTAGCTACTCGGGCTGGCATCCCTCCATTCGTCCCATTTTCAGTTTAAGTTTAGGTTTTTGAAACTATTTACCTATTTCTCTTAAACTTTAGCACTGATACCAACTTGTAAGGCCCCGTTTCCGAAGACCTCACGTAAAGTCACATAATAATATAATAAATAGGAACACAAGAACAGTCCAAAACATAAATAAAATAATCAAGTAATAGCATCAAGTCAAACCAGGGTCAAACTCTAAAATTCTGATTTCCCAAAATTCCAAAAAATTTTCTAAGTGTTTAGGCGCATGGGCACTATACAGGCGTATGAGCCATGCCTAGGCGTATTAACACTATTCAGGCACATAAACTCTACCTTAGGTATTTTAGCTTACATTCTGGGCGTATGAACTGTTCAGGCGCATGAACTAGCACTTAGGCGCCTGGCGCATGACACTATTTAGACGAATGAGTCTACACTTAGCAATTTCAGGCAAAAACCTTGGGCGCTTGGGTACTATTGGGGCGCATGAGCCCCACAAGTTTTCTAAGGCAATTTTCCAGGCGCATGGGCCCTGTTTGGGCGTATGGCCTGTACTTAGGCTTTTCTAAGTCAAAACCTCAAGCGCATGGACCCTGTTTGGGCACATGACGACCTGTTATACATTTTTCAGAATCAAAACTAACCCAGATCTGCATTTGCACCTGTTCTAAGCATAAACTTAACATTCTAAGCAACCACAACACATAAACAAGCGTAAACATAAGCGTAAGCATACACAACATACGGGTATACATAAAACAATTGTAAAACATTTTAATCATGCATTTTCAGCCCCAAAACAGTTTAAAACACATAGAAACTGGGGTCTAGAACTCACCCAATGTAGTCTTCAAGTAAAACTCCACCAAACTTGAAGGCACAAGAGTTCAAAAACCTAGAACAATCATAAACAAACACCAAAACACCAAAAAGCACTTAAAATCAATTTGAAGGATGAACACCCCATAGAAACTAAACCAATTAGCACAAAAACACTTACCTTAGAAGATTTTGAGCCTTCCTTTCCTGAAAAATCCGAGAGAACAAGCTTAGCTTCTTCTTCTTCTTTTGTTTTAGTTGAACACATCAGCAGCAGGGGTGATATGGGCGGCCATGCCCATATAAAGTGCACTTTTTGACTTTTGTGTACTTTTACACAAAACACCCCTCATCTTTGGCTTCTTTTTGTTTTCTTTAAGATACTTTCTTTTCTTTTATTTTATGTGACAAAATTTCGGGCGTTACAAATATTGAGATGGCATTAAAGGAAAACAGTTGGGTTGAGGTTATGCAAGATGAGCTAATGCAATTCAAGAATCTAAATGTTTGGCATCTGTTTGAACTTCCAAAAGGTAGGCTACCGATTGGAACTAAATGGATATTCAGAAACAAAAGGAATGAAAAGGATGTGATTGTTTGGAACAAGGCCAGACTTGTTCAAGGATTCTATCAAGTTGAAGGTCTTAATTATGAAGAAGTATATGCTCCAGTTGCATGACTTAAAGCTACGTATATTTTTTGATTATGCTTCATACAAGAACTTCACAGTCTATCAGATGGATGTCAAAACTTCATTTTGTACGGCGAGATGAAAGAGGAAACCTATGTTTGTCAACCACCTAGCTTTGAATATCCAGATCATCCTGACTATATTTATAAGTTAGAAAAAGCACTCTATGGCTTGCATCAAGCACCTCATGCTTGGTATGCCACCCTCAATGAACATTTGCTTGTAAATGGTTATACACGGGGTGCTATTGATCAAACTTTATTCTTACGGAAGACTGGTGATGATCTTATTCTTGTCAAGTGTATGTCGATGACACTATCTTTGGATCTACCTGTCACACCCTCAAAATCCACGTGCGGGGTTTTACCGTGAGGTGCGTGACATACCAGGATCTCAGTCATTAGTTACTCAGAATGACTTTATATGTACAAACATTCAAAATCAAAGTTAACTTTAAATACTACGGAAGGATTAAATAAATCAGAAAACCCAAAACAATGTAAAATGATCTAAAATGCGCAAACAAACGCGCCCAAGTATTATGCAAAACCAAAGCATAATGTTTAAACAAACATAATCCCAAAAAAAAACATTATTTCATAACATTCTGACAACACCATGATGCTGACCCGTGTAATGTGCTCCTAGGCAATAGCAACCTTAACCTGAGAATAGCATACTAAAAGAGTCAACACAATGGTTGGTGAGTTCAAGAGTTTGCGTTAAACATAAAACAGTAACAATTGCAAAACATAAGAGGTGTATTGAAATAGATAGCTAGTCTATATTCATCAGTAATAATCATAGTGATTAGCGATTGAAGCTGACTGTGTTTTGTTTGTTGCCTCCTGCCACGACATACCAGGTCGTGACAATGTTCGTTAGGACAAAATTGCACCCGTTTGACCTCGAGTCTCACAGGTGCGGCTCGTCAGACCCAGTATTACTACCCTAGATTTCACGCTAATCATCATTATTAACAATCCAAAAGTGTGAGGACTTTCATGGTATTCAGCACTATATCATACTATACACAACTCATATAAAGTAAGCTTTTGTAAAACCAGTATGCTATCTCCCCCAAAAGAGAGTATGTAAAAGAGTGGGGCATGAACTCACCTGGTGCGCTTAAGAAATTACTTAAGGCTTAACTTGACAAGAAAGAGTGGATAGACAACCCTCAGAGGTCACCTAAAACACGTGAGTATATAAGTACGTGTACACAGAATCATAATGAAACCCTAAGTGCTCTATAAACCAAAGAACTCAAAGTTTTAGAAGACAAGACACATTTGACCCAGTTGACCCGTTTGACCCGTTGGTGATATTATAGATGAAATTCCATTCAAGCAAGCATAACAATACATCACACATGATTTACATACAAACTGATCACATATGACACTTCATTAATCATATGTACTAACTAGATCATCATACAACTAGATTTCCTATACAAGTCATGCGAATCTCAAACAATTATCATGTTTAACATAGTTACAACACAACCAATGCATCATACATAGAATCGAATCATGCACAACATGCCATGTGAAGCCACTCATGACTTCACACCCTAAACCCTACCAATCCTACTAAGTAGGGGCCTCAGATTCGCACGCGTATATGATGACCATCAACATACCATTTAATAGAATTCTTATCACCCAAGATGTTCAACCATGATCAACTACAATCCAAACAATAGCCTATCATAACCCCTATGACCCATATCCATGTAATCCCACAAACAGGCCAAACCTACCAATTAACCCAATAAACATTCATACACCCAAACAATACACTCTGCTACCTTAGAAACCATCCATGAACAACTAGCATAATTCTAATGTCCCAAACATACTCAAACCATCATATTAAAGAATTTCTACAAATAAAGTTTCCTTTTTAGGAAAGCACATCCCAAAATCTATCAAACACCCAATACATTCATGAATTCATTACTAATATACCAATTCAAGCTCATGTTAACATCTAGACATGATCAATAACATCCAATCATCATAATTTATCAATCCTCATGAATAAAAGTTTCTACTTTTGGTAACCTATGAAATACAACATTCGTTCTTAGGTTTCTAGCATCAATATCATCAATATAACACCTAATTATCATCATAAACACATTAACAACATCAATTCATCATCAAATCATAGCATTCATGCAAATAAAGTTACTATTATAAGTAACCTATGAACGACACATCAAATCAAAGCTTTCTTGCATAATCAACGTTAACTAACATATATACAATCTAACTAACATAATAACATCAACAAACAATAAAAAATCAACATTCAACACCCAAATTCGAACCTAGGGTTTTGGCTATAAGTAAAAACCATCAAAAACATATAAAAATCCAACCTTTAAACGTGTATTGGCTTGGAATTGAAGATTCTAACGTGTTGTAGCACTTGAAATCGATCAAATCCGTGGCTTTGTTGGTGTTCTTGGCTGAAATCGCAAAGGGAGAGGGAGAGGGGGTGAGGTCGTGGCCGTAGGTGGTGTGTGGCTAGGGTTTTGAATTTTTTTTTATTAATCCCTAATTACCATTTAAACCCTTGTAGTTTACATTTTATAAAAAAAACTAGGCTTTTAATTACTCTTTTAAAATGTTTTTAACTATAGTAATAAACATATCAACTAATAATAACAGTTATATGTCTTATCTTTGCAAGTTATAAAGTTCACCAATCAAATACATACGTTTCCACGTTACGCGATAAAATTCACAATTAATATTTAAATCACGCAATCACAACCAATAATCAACATAAAAATTATTGTTTAACATTATTAATTATTATTAAGTCACCAACGTTCAACGACAGCTAGTGTGTGCTCACGACATGTGTATGCAAGACTTAACGGAACTAACGGAGTTTGGTAACGGAAAATTACCGGATGTCACACTACCAATGATGATTTATGCAAGGAATTTGAAGTTGTGATGAAAAATTTGAGATGAGTTCTCTTGGAGAAATGTTATTTTTCTTGGGTATACAAGTTAAACAAGATAATAAGGCTATACTGATACATCAAGAAAAATATATTCATAGTATTCTGGACAAATGTAAATTTCAAGACTCCAAGATTACTCCAACTCCGATGTCTTCTCGCTCTACTTTAACTCCTAATCTCACAGGAGAAAGCGTTTATCAACATTTGTATCGATCAATAATCAGATCTCTGATGTATCTTACTGCCAGCAGACAAGACATCATGTTTCTTATCTGTCAGTGTGCACGATATCAAAGTAATCTAAAGGAGCCACACATGAAAGCTGTCAAGCGGATTTTCCAATACCTGAAGGGCCAACCAACACTTGGACTTTGGTAACCTAAAAATTTAAAATTCAATTTATATTAAAACTGATTATGCAGGTTGTAATTTGGACAGGAAACCAACAACCAGTGGTTATCAATTTCTTGGTAATAGGTTGATTTCTTTCCAATGTAAGAAGCAACAAACGGTCTCCACATCCACTGCAGAAGCTGAATATGTGGCTGCATCGAATTGTTGTTCTCAGATTATTTGGATTCAACAACAACTTCTTGATTATGGTCTTAACATCACATCACCAGGATTTTGTGTGACAACACTACAGTGTTGAACATAGTGAAGAATCCTATCCAACATTCCAAAACAAAACACATCGACATCCAAATGCATTTTATCCATGACTATTTTGATCGAAAGCTTATTCATCTGGAACTAGTCAAATCAGATGGCAACATTGCTGATCTGTTCACTAAGGTGTTTGATCATTCCCAATTTGACTTTTTAGTTCAATCTCTGGGAATGATTAACTGTGGTTAACGATTACTTACACCCTCTTAAAAATATTTTTTAATTCGTTTTAGTTAAAATTGTTATTTTCTGTCTACATAATCACAATTTTAGGTGGAGAAAATATGAAAATGTCTCGAAAAAGATTTTGTTCTTAGGGGGAGTAAAGATTGAAGAAAATTTACAAAAATATTTTGTTTTAAACATACAGATAATTAAAATTTTCAAGACTATATATGAAATGACAATATATTTCTTGATTTTGATACATTACATACCAAGGCTTAAAAAAACTGACTTGGATTATATTTGATATGTTGATATGCTTGACTTTCAAGAATAAAAAGCACTATGATATGTGATGCACTAAAAATAAATTCTCTGTGACTGGAGTGGGTTACTCATCAAGGTTTTGTGATAACACTGATTCCATGCTAAAACAGACTGAGAGTTACAGTCTAATCATACTCAAGCCGGTTACTATCTGATTCAGTATCTTTCAGAAGATATATATATATATATATATATATATATATATATATATATATATATATATATATATATATATATATCAAAATATGAAAAAGTTATTAAAGACAAAAACAAAAGAAAAGTAATCAAAAAGAGCAAAAAGATGCTATAAGGCCATATAGGAATAAAATATGCCAATGCGCATAATAATAAAAGATATGTTGTAGACATACATACTATATGATAAATAATTTTCTTTTTGAGAATATGTTCTGACACGGGAGGCAAAATCAAAAGATGGGGTACATAAGTCCGAATTGGCATGTAAGTCCTAAACGTCTTGAGAGGGCAAAAACATAAGTCCGACTGGCTGTTAATAAGTCCTAAACCTTGTTAATATTCTGTGTTCAAAAATGTTTCTCTTGGTAGTTATGCTCTAAATAGATATCATAATAGAGAAAAATAATCCTGAAAATGCTGATCAGAGGTAAAAGTTTTAAGTCAAATTGAGATGACTTAAAATCTTAAAAGTGTCTTAAAACTAGATAAGGGTTCTAAAGGATTTTTGATTGTGGGATCTATTGATTTCATATAACTTAATCAAAACATGATAAATTTCACAGCATATGTGTCGAAGTAAAATTGAAATCTAAGTTTAAAAGTGGATACAACATATTGACAATCAGCGTAACCAGTATTATTTCACAAATAAAGTTGGATGATGTTAATAATCAACTTCATAAAAATATGATCCTATACGTGAAAGTTTATCAAAAAATATTTTAAGTTATAAGTTTAATTTGAATATAAATTTGCTTTTGTTTTAAGTTTTGTTAAACTTCATGTTTGTTTACTCATTGTCTTTGTTCAACAAAATTTACAAAATTAAGGGTTTTTGGTTAATTGTAAACACTTAGTTAAACATATTTTAACTCATAAAAAATACAAAGTTTCAACAAAAATCAATATAAAGGTTTAAAAATTTATAAATTTCAAAAGATGCGAAAAGAGAGATGATGCGACTAGTTGAATTAGACGCATGCGATAAGTATGTGGGGTATATAAACAACAGTTGTTCGAATATTGAAATATTCGTATCGCACAACTGATTTTCATACTCTCAAAATTTCTAAGTGTTCAAACTTCTTGTCGTTGTTATACGTGTTCATTGTTGTCACTTGTTGAGTGTTTAAGGATTGATAAGGTAGGATGATCGTTTTTGATTGAGTTTATGTGTTTTCGAATCATAACCAAATGAATGAGGACATATAAACATAAAATCGAATAAAGTTAACCATATGAAACCTTAAAATTGAAAATCGACACCTAATGAATATGTTTTAACAGTTAAAACACATCGAGAATGCTTAATTTGAAAATCTAAAATTTTAGACTTGTCGCGTGCTAAAAGCCATTGGAATATGAGTAGATGTGATAAGTTTTCAAACTGTTCAGAACTATTCACTTGACTTTCTGACTTGTCACGCGAACAGTGGCCTATGTTCAAACTTTGTTTCAGGCGAACAGTTAACCTTTTTGCTCGAAAAGTTAGTCCTGGAAAATAACTATTCGCATGCAAGTAGTTATAGTCATGCAAAAAGTTCAAAATTTTCATTTTAAAGTTTTTTCTAAGTCTAGAATTACTGTGTATGAGTAACTAATCAATCTTTTTCTATAATAATCTTTCAGATGGCTTGGCAAATAGTTTTTAATAAAAACCATAATGTTGTTGCTTTCTTTGGAGACGTTCCTGATGATAAGGCATTGTTCAGATCTATGATTAACGGTCTCAAGACTTCCTGTATACGCCATGCTATTAGTACTAATCCCACTATCTACACTGATATGGTTGATCAGTTCTGGATTACAGCAGCCAATGAGAGAGATGCTCATGGAGAACCCTGTATTTTTCGGCTACGATCAAGGTAAAGAGGATTCTTATTACTGTGGAGGTGTTTAACAGTGTCTTAATATTGGAAGATCAGCCAAATGTACCAGTTAAGCTTGATGATGACGTGGCGAGAGACTCTCTTAATAGGATGGGTTATGATCACCGGTATCCATCACTAGAGAAGAAATACTTACCTCCATTTTGGAAGTATTTATTTCATGTGGTGATTCACTGTTTGAGCAACCTAAAGGTTAGGATGGATAGCCTAAGTGTTGTATTCAGATCCCTGCTGGTCTCACTAGTCGATGATTTACCATACATCATATCCAAGGCTATGTTCATAGAGATGCAGAAGAATATGATTGCTGCTATGGGAAAAAAGTTTATTATGTACCTAGATTCGTACATATGATAGTGGATTTTGCTCACCCTGAGTTAGTAGTGTTGATTCATCTACCTATGTTGTTATTGTGATGAAGAAAGACATATTCACTTATGATAGTGGATGGTACTAACTTTGCCAAGCTCGGCAGATTTGTTGAAGGATATCAAGAAGATGCTCAATAGAAAGTTGGATGTGTAATATAGATGAGGTGAACACCTTATTCATAAATAGAGAGAGTGAGATGGATAGTGACCAAATCAGGAATGTTCCGTATGTATTGCAAGAATGACCCAAAGTGCAAGAAACTCCTACCAAACGCACTGTTGAGGAAAAAGACACAGATTTTGTTCCTGAGGATTCTCCCTCTACTCAGAGGAGAAAGAAGAGGATGGCAAGGAAATGGGTTGATTCTGAGAGTCCATGTAGGAGGGGTAAAGGACAAGGTGTATTGCATAAGCATCGGACCCCGATGACCACTGTGTTGACTAGTTCTGATATTCTAGTTTTTGAGACTCTGTCACAGATAGTGAGGCTACTACATTAGAGACACCAGTGATTGTTACAGAATCAACAACTGTAACATCATCTGCTATGCCTGCTCTGATGATGTGATGAGTGCACCTCTAAGAGATCAGGGGATAGATGAGACAGTGGGTAAGGAAGATTTTCCCAACACTCCTCCTACATAGAGACATAGTGCTAGTACTTCATCTAGTTCACCTATATTTGTTACTCTTAAACATTGTGTACATACTTTGGAGAGAGAGATGATGGAAAAGACTCAACAGGTCTACGATTTACATGCTCTAAATCAAGAGAAAGACAAGAGGATAAAGAATCTGGAGCATCAGCAACACTTCATGTTTAGTTATATACAGATATGGAGCAAAACATCAGAAACCTCACTTCCCGTGTTCTATTCTAGTTTGCTTAGCAACGAACCACAAAAGTTGGCGAGTCAAGTGGACAACAAACTATTGGTCCTGAAGTTGCTGATGATCACGCTACTGCTACAGAGCATTTCGTTGATCCTGTTATGACTGAAAGGACAACTGAGACTGCTGATGTTGATCAAGAGCCATCTACAACTGTACCTACCTCGACTACTAAGGATCAACCTATAGTATTTACTGGAGAGGCATTTGTGGAGCCTGAGCATGACATACCTATCCCAAACTCAGTTCATGATGATGACGACATGGAGATGGTGGATTTTAGTTATGATGAAGAAGATGACATTGATGATGAAGATGATGATGATGATGGTGATGGTGGTGATGATAATAAGAAAGATGGTAATAAAGACAAGAAAGATGATGAGGGTGGTGATATGGGTTCTGCAGCCGGTGCTTCTGGATCATCGAAATTGCCAATTTCTCCGGACCAAGTTCCGATGATACAATTGACTATACTCCATTAGATCCTGCTACTAAAGAAACGTATCAGAAAAACGTATGAGAAGGAGTTCTATACATTCAAACAACATATTACTGCTGAAGAATCTAATGAAGATTTTGGTTCGTTTGAAGATTTAGAAGAGATTGTAGATTACGAAGACATATTGAAAATATTCTAAAAGACTTATTTTCAGATATCTTGATTAAAGAAGGAGAGATAGTAGGTGAGTCAAAAGCCAAAGAAATGACTGACAAAATAGCAGATCTAACTGGTCAAAGTGTTGTACGTCAGGTCGGAAATCTTACTGTTGATGCTCCTCCTCCACCAGCTTATGTAGACACGCTGAGACATTCCTAACCTTTCACAAGGTACAGAAACTTAGAACCTATTATTAGTTGGGCGTACGATGCTGAGAAGAAGATGTATGTGGTGAAGAGAAAGGCAGGTGCTATAGAGTATTATTAAGACGAGCACAACTTTCATACACTCAGAGCTTCTTATTTATATGCTATGCGTCATGTTTTGTTTATTAATCCAAGCAGGTATGGAAAGGGGAACTGGATCAAAAATATGATACAGAGACAGAGCACACTTCAAAACTGCTAAATCCAAAGTCATTGAAGAGGAAACATGTATAGACCCAAACACTAACAAGCCAATGAAGATAAGGGTTTATAAGCATCCTAGATATGCTAGGAAGATTCCTATACACGGTCCAGTGTAGTTAACAACTTGTCAAAGCTCATGTGGTGGAGTTGTGAGAAGGAGACGGGACATGCGTTGATCCACTATATAGATAAAGATTACCATATCATCGACCCTGTGGTTTTGCTTAAGTTTAGAAGAGATGATTTGATGTGGTTGCAGGCTTGTCCGATTGCAGCTGATGAATCTGTTCACTTTTTGGCAATACAGTTCGGTTGGTTGATTACGAAGGCCCTGAACAACAAGATGTATGCTTATGGGGGCAATTACAAGGTTGCAGACGTGGACTTATAAAGCAATGATTCACTGAGCCTAGGGGGAGATTGTAAGGATTGAACCTAGAGGCTTGGAAAATCAAATCAAGATGATGAAGATCAAGTCATGCGAGATCTTAGTTATCGCGCGAGAAGTTGTATCTTGAGCGAGATCTTAGTTATCGTGCGAGAACTACGTGATAAGTTTTAGAATTGTATAAATAGTTGTTAGTTGATGTAATTTTAAAAAGCTTTTGTCATTTACCTGATTTCGCATGTAATTGTATTCATTCAAATCAGAGAGCAATATACATTAAAGTTTATTTACATTCGAGTTCATTTATTTGCTTATTCTATCTTTTTACCGTGATGATTATATTCCGCGTTCTTGTCACGAGATCAATCTGATTGTTAAGTGTTGATCCTTACGAAAGACGTCCATTTCCACATACAACATGCATGGTGATCATAGTATCCCCGGTGAAATATCGAGTGAACTACTAAATGTTAGAAGAGGATGAAAGAATAACACAGGTAATGGGAGTGGAAATAGAAAACCAAGTCAGTCTAGGGTTCGAAATGATGTAACATGTTCAAACTTTAAATAGGCGAGATATGTTAAGAATCTATTTAAGGAATTAGGCACTATTGAAAACTATAACGATGATATTGCTCTAATTTGTTATGTAGAGGGGAGTGTGGAATCTTGGATCCTAGATTCTAATGCTTCTTTTCATTCTACGCACTATAATAAAGCATTGTTGAATTTGAAAAGGTAAGATTGAAAAGAGATGAAGATTATGCACATGGGTGACATAAATTTCAAGAATTTAGCTGGGTTGTGGACTTTAAAGGATTTCAAGGTCAATCTAAGCTTGAAGAAGAGGTTAATTTTTATCCGGCAGTTGGATGATAAGGACATGAGGTTAAGTTCATGAACGGACAGTGGAGAGTTGTTAAAGGAAATCTTGTCATGACCTAACAAAAGAAAATGGGTTCCTCTTATATGGTTAGTATATTATCTAAGCTAGAGGTAATCCTAATTCAAAAGAAAACTAACATCCCTTTCATAGAGTATAGTCGGCAGAAGATGCTTTATTTTGTAAGAGATAAACCAAAAGGCACAAGTCTGATTTGGTTGTATGTATGGTGAAATGTTCAAGAAAACCACATAAAGATATTGATAGGAAAAGGGGCACTACAGTTAGCCATTTCATGTTTGATCTAGATTTCCTAAAAGATTGTGGGTGAAAAGTACCAATGCTTAGTGATAAAATATCTATGAAAGATGACCTATTAAACATGGAGAGTGTTTGTTCTCATATTATCTTAAAATATGGTAGTTTGTGCTAGTGAGATTCAGTAGAGACAGAGGACTGGACATGGTAGATATAGCCATGATTGACGTATTCAAGCTCTGATGTAAGGCCCTAATCCTGTGAATCCTCATAGTTAGGTTTACATTTCATAGCGTAGCTCCTAAACTAAAATTAGATAACATTGCAATGAAAAAATTCTAAACATTCAACAATGTTCCTAAAGACAAACATTTTGTATATTACATAAGCATAATCATTGTCTAATAAAAATAACATAAGCTTTGGAATAGGATGATAGTCTTTATTTAACTGAGTAGACTTTATTATCTGCCATTCAGAATTGTAAGATCATCCCATCTTTGATTTATCTAGCATGCATACTAAAAAAGATTAGCTTCGCTAAGTGAGTTCTAGTTTTTGTTTAACTTTAATCCTTCATTGATGATCATAGTTTACATGAACAGTGATACATTTAGTGACATATAACATTGATACCATAACATTTAGTGACATATCATAAATACATTATAATGTAACCCGATTAGTTAACATCTAAGTATCATGTTTATACTAGTATGTGACCCTATTGACATGCTTGCATAAAGCAAGATGCTAGTGATCATGCTTGCAAGAGGCACAACAATCTGATGCTTGAACGAGGCAAGGCTTCAGTGATATGTTTGCACGAGACAAGACTCTAGTGATATGTCTTGCACATGGCAAAGCAATCCAATGCTTACATGAGGAAAGCATGTAGTAACCATACTTCCTTGAAACAAAGCAATATCATGCTTGAACGAAACAAAGCAATCTCATACTTGCACGACGCAACACTCCAATGACTATGCTTGCAAGAAGCTAAGCACTCATGTGATATGCTTACATGAGGCAAGACTCCAGCGACACATACAACCCGTATTAGTAGCCTTCATAACATTTTCAAAAATATTTGACACTTAATGATCTTGTACAAGGCTCATAACACTTGGCACATTGACCTTGAGTAATCATTGATATTCTATGATCATTGAAGCACTTTAACCTTTAAATTACTTTATAAGTGTTCATTATTATCTATTAGTGAGTGTAGCTTTAAAGGAATAGTGACTATGCGAGTGTACCATTACTATGGATGCTTTAAGCTTGGTTTATGATAGTGAAACATACTTTAGGTCCTTTGAAATTTTTCTAAATGTTAGGATACACGGAGATTATGAAGGCTTTGACTCATTTACAAATGCTCTGATGATTAGTGCAAAGACTTAATATAGTCTTGTGCTAGGGTCCAGTTTTGGAGGTACGGTGATTAGTTACGGAGACTTCTTTATATATATCACACCATCTCCAACGTTGTCTTATGTTTGTGAATAGATAAATCAGAATTCTTTTTCCCTTGATTGCAATGTACTTTTGAAGTAAATAATCGATTTTTTAAACACTATAAATCTATCAATTTCACCATGTTTTTATGCTGTGTATATATTGCTTTCGATTCAAAGATCCATCACACTTATGTTTTTTTTATTAGGGGCCATGATTTTACACTTTGTTAGTTTATTTTGGAGTAAACATTTACATTTGTTGTTTCTAGTTATTTGATGATCAGCTCACAGGTGAAATTTTTGATGAAGGTGATAAATTTTGGCATCCATAGTTTGTTAATTTTTTTTAAAGTTATGTGTTTACTTTAATTTTGATTATCAAATATGAAATATACATATAAAGTTTAAAAATTAATTAATTTGGTAAAAGCAGGGAAAATTAGGAAAAAACAGGGACGACACACTTCGAAACGAGAAAATCTAGGGAAAATTGAGAAAATAGAAAAAAAGAGAATTATATATTTCCCCCTCTACAAACTTAATCAATTACATATACATCTAACTTAAAGTTTTAATTACGTATATCCCTTTTTAAAACTCAATCAATTACATATATACCCAGATTGAAATTTTAATTACATGTATCTCCTTTTAAAACTTAGTCAATTACATATATACCCAAATTAAAATTTTAATTACATATATCTTATTTATTAAACATAAATAGTACATATTTACCCATGATTATTTTTAAAAATAACTTATATAATTAGTATTTTACTCTTATTTTTATTAAACTATAAAATTTCTTTTATTTACTAACTTTCGAGTTTTGATTATTTGTGATGTTTTTATAATATCTTTTATGTTATTTTTGTTTTTTCTATCTTGTTTACCTTTCGATACAAAAGTTTTCTCGTTCATATACGAGATACTTTCAATCCCATCATGCAACACGATCCAAACACATGATTTTACTCCTTTTTGTGTCGCGAGTAATTCTTCCATCTCAAATCCCACTTTTGCATATGTTTGACTCAAAAAATGTCAACCCCGAACCTTCAAAATCTATTTAATAGCTTGAAACAAACTTGAAACAAAATATACCTAATTGCATTGGAATCGTCTTATCACCCACCATCATCCTCACTTGCAGCTGCCATTGTAGGGTAGAAAAACATAATTGGTTAGAAAAGCTTGATTCGGTTGGATTTTCGACCCACGACATCAAAAATCATCTCTTCTAATATCTATTTGCCTTCAAATATAACTTAGAAGTTGTATCTTGAAAATTTAGTTGAATCACTTTTTCTTGGATAGTTACACTTTTTAGCCAGCGATGTATAAGCATGCGACATGAATGGTGGATGACGAACAGACACTTCCAACATAATTAGTTTGTATCCGTTTCGAGTTAGTTTATATTAGTTTTGAGCTACTTGAATTGATTCGTGAGAAAGTTAGTTAAAAAAGAAAAAAAAACTAGTTAAGAAGTTAGTAAATTCTTAATTTATAGTTTTCATAAAAAAAAGTATAACGGAAATTATATATGTTATTTTTAATAAAATATGTTCAAATTTGTGTATATGTAAATTTTATTTGACATCCAGTAATTTTCCGTTACCAAACTCCGTTAGTTCCGTTAGCTCTTGCATACACGTGTCGTGAGCACACATTAGTTGTCGTTGAATGTTGGTAACTTAATAATAATAAACAATGATTATTTGATAATAACTTGGTTAATAATGTTGATTATTAAGTTATGCGTATGTGGTTTATACATTTTAAATATTATTTTTGAATTTTATCTTGTAACGTGACTACGTGTTATATTTATTGCATGTATTTTTTAGCTATTGAAAATTATGCATAATTATTATTGTTAGTTTATAATATTTATAATTTGTAGTTAAAAATGGTTAAAAAGTGTTAAAAAGGTCAATTATTATAAAAAGTAGTAGAAGATGGATTAAAGGGTGATTTTAAATAAGTAAAGTTTTCACAAAACCCAACCCTAGCCCCCACCCTCCCTCTCGACCGTGATCATCAACAGACACACACACACCTTGCGATTTCAACCAAGAACAAGTAATTGAACATCGATTTTGATTGGTTCCAAGGATTACCACACGTTAACAACTTCAATTCTTGGCCATTACGTGATTAAAGGTTAGATTTTTACAAGTTTTTCATGGTTTTTGACGTTGGCCGAAACCCTAGTCGAAATTGATGCTAGAATGTTGAATTTTGATTGTTTGATGACTGTATGATGTTAGTTAGATTGTATTGATGATGGTTTACTTGGATTATACGAGAAATTCATGGTTTTGATGCGTAGTTCATACCTTACTAATAATAGTAACTTTTGTGCATGAACTTGATGAATTGATGATAGATTGATGATGTTGTGATGTTAATGATGTTGTATGAACGTTGGATTATGATTATTATGCAAGAAATCCATGAATTGATCATGTAGTTCATACCTTGCTATAAGTAGAAACTTTTGGATATGAGATTTATGAATTATGATGATTTGATGATGTTGGCCATGTCTAGATGATAGTTATGGACTTGATTAGGCATGATGTTGGTGAATTCATGAATGATTTGGGTGTTAGGTGGATTTTGGGTGTTACTTTCCCAAAAGGGAAACTTTAATTTTAATGATCATTGGATATTGTGAGTTATACATGTTTGTGGTATTAGGATCATGTTAGAATGTTTCTGGATGATGTCTAATGTGTTGGATTACGATGATTAGGTCACTTGGTTAGTTGGTGCAACTATGGGAGCATATGGGCTTCCTTGGAAAATGTGCAAGTATACATGTTATGTGCTATTATGAATTGTCATTTTCAATTATTGTAAGTTAATGTTTTGCTTGCATGAGTTACGTGTGGAATATTGATGGTGGGTATCATACACACGTGCGAATCTAAGGCCCCTATCTTGTAGGATTGGTAGGGTTTAGGGTGTGTAGTAGTGAGTGGCTTCACATGGCACGTTGTGAGTGACTAAACCCAATGTGTATTGTAAAGGAATCTAATTTAGAATCTGTATTGTATGATGAATTGGATTACGTGCGTTGTATGATAACCTGGATTAGCATGAAAAGCATGATAAGCCTTATGTGTTACAATGTGGTTTATGAGAATAACTTGCATAGTAATTTGGAGTGGTTTGTTGAAGTATTGGTCGTTATATTTAATCAAACAAGAACTTAATTTGACATGTCACCAACGGGTCAAACTGGTCAACTGGGTCTAATGTGTCTTGTTTTCCCAAACTTGAGTCAATGTGTTTATTGAGCACTTAGGGTTGTTAAAGATTCTGTGTACACGTACTTATGTACTTGCGTGTTCTAGGTGACCTTTGAAGGTTGTCTTTCCGCTCACTATAAGCTTTTACTATTGTTTGTTTGCGAACCAGGTGAGTTTATGCCCCACTTTCGTATACACTCTCTTTTGGGGGAGATATCATACTGGTTTATAAACGCTTTATTTTAGTAAGTTGTGTATAGTGAACATAGTGGGTTATACCATGGAAGTCCTCACACTTTCGGATCATTAATATTGGTATATAGCTGGAAATATTGGGTAGTACTATTAGGTCTGACATGCCCCACGTGTGCGACTTGAGGTCAAACGGGTGCAATATTAACCTAAACTACTAACAGCGTCACGACCTGGTATGTCATGACAGGAGGCTAACAATGAACACAGTCAGCTTCGCTCGCGAAATCACTATGGTTACTACTTGTGAATATAGACTAGCTATCTATTTCAATGCACTTCTTATGTTTTACAACTGTACTGATTTATGATTAACGCAAACCCTTAAACTCACCAACCATCGTGTTGACACTTTTAGTATGCTTTTCTTTGGTCGTTTTTAGCAGTTGCCCTTAGAAGCACGTACGTGTCAAGCATGATTTGTTCAAACAGTGTTTACTTTTAATTTATCATTTACTTACATATTTTGGTTTGGGCGCGTGTTTTGCACAATTTACTTTTAGTACCTTGTGTTTGGGTTATTTACAAAATACTTCCACAAATATTTTAAAGCTTTAAACTCTGAGTTGTTTAAATGTTACATATAGAGTCGTTTTGAGTAACTAATGACTGAGATCCTAGTTTGTTCACACGCCTCGCGGTAAAACCCTGCGTGTGGAATTTGAGGGTGTGACGGATTGGTATCAGAGTCATTGGTTATAGGGAACTAGGTTGCATACACACCAGACTATAACCGCACAGTTTGTTAGTTACTTGTTACTTATCCCTTACTGTATACACATTGGCATACACAACACGTACCTCCCAGCATGGCATCGTCATCAAGGGCTCTAGGCAAGAGACATGCACGATCTGAGTCACCTCCTCCTTCTCATGTACCTGATAGGGGATCAGACTGGCCTCGTCATCCTTACCCCTCTGAAGAGATAGATTGGGATCGGCCATTCGCATTACCCGAGCGCGATCCTCCGCGGAACTGGAACTTCTATCCTACCTATATACACCGCATGGTTTACAGGGAGCGTGTACCAGCTGTAGCTCCTACCCGACCTAGCACTAGGTCATCGACAGCCTCTACATCACCTACTCTTCCTTCCCTAGACATCCCTCTCGAGCAGGCGATTACAACTTTGGTGGCTACGTTAGACACTGAGCGACAGCGCATTAGAGGACTCACTAATGAGAACTCCACTTTACGATATGAGATGCTTCAGTTGCGTTTCCAGATAGAGATGCTTTAGGAGCGACTCTCTATGGCCATTGGTGGGCATCATACCCTGACAGGCAACTTGTGGCACTTACTGAGCACATGAACGCGCAAGAGCACCACAACATAGTGATCGATGATAGATTTGCTGATCTGGAGGCACAGCTAGCGGCGCTTCAGATTGCCGAAGCCCCTGCACCTGAGGAAGATCCTATTGAAGAAGACCCAGAGGAAGAACCTAAAGAAGAACCAGAAGAAGCCCCAGAGGAAGAAGAACCAACAGAGATGGAAGAGGAAAGTGATGGATCTGACATGTTGGATTGATTCTACATTTATATGACTTAGACTATATAGTGTTTCTTTTCTTTTGAAACCTATATGGGAAGGGTTGTTTTCCACCCAAATGAAAAACTAAAATTATGACATTGATAGAATATTTTGTGACTCATTTACATTTTTTTTGTCTTTGGTTATTATTTTGGTTATAAATGTTGTGGTTGTGACAAATTCATTATTTCTTATTATTTACTGTACTTTAATGAGATAAATATGTTGGATGTTACTCATTATTGTATTTATGAATGTAAAGTTAAATATGGACGGACGCGGTAGAGGACGTGAGTGTGGTTGTGGACGTGGTGCTGGTGGATGTGGTACCGGTGCTATAAACATGACCCCCGCTGAGTTAGTCGCTCTGATTAATGAACATGTACAGGCGGCAGTGGCTGTTGCATAAACTAGACAGCCAGCAGGTAAATGATACAAGTGGTCTAACGAATATCTTAGTTACTCGTCTGGGCTACCCAACTAATGTTTTGGTTTGTCGGAACAGGACCTCCACCCTGTACTTACAAATCCTTCATGGATTACAAGCCTCATACCTACAACGGAATTGAAGGAGCTGTGGGACTGGTACGATGGTTTGAGAAGACCGAATCCATCTTCGCAAAATGTAACTATCCGCCAGCCGATCAAGTGAAGTACGCAACTGGAACCCTTGAAGGCGCAACCCTCTCCTGGTGGAATGCCCAGGTGCAAATGCTGGGTCAGGCAATGGCTAATGGCCTACCTTGGGTCGAGTTCAAGGAGATGATGACAGAGGAGTATTGCCCCTGAAATGAAGTTCAGAAGCTCGAAGTTGAGTTCTGGCAACTCAAGATGCAAGGTTCCGAGATTGAGGCCTATACTACACGGTCTCATGAGTTGGCAACACTGTGCCCGGGAATGGTTAATGAAATGCATAAAAGGGTTAAGCATTACATACGTGGATTGATTCCAGAGATACAAAGTATAGTGATAGTTGCGAACCTCCCTACTATTCAGCAGGTTATTCTATTGGCTCACTAGCTTACTGACTACCCAAATGGGGCGCTATGGCAAGCGTACCCGACAATAAACGCAAGTGGGATAACTCTGGTAACAAGGGATCTTCGTCAAACAACCAATCTCAGCAACATCAGCAGCATCAGCATCAACAGTAGCGAAGGAAGTTTAACAACAATCGTAACTTTAATCAGTCATCCTCCTTATCCTAGGGACAAGGTGGATATGTGGGGCAATATCCCAAATGTAACCGATGCAACTATCACCACACTAGCAGGTGTGACAATATTCGATGCCAGCGTTGTGGTAAGGCTGGGAACGCAGCAAAGGATTGCCGTGGTGAGTTGATGAAGAAGCCTCAGCAATCCCAAGAATCACCAAAAGGTTGCTTTGAATGTGGAAAGGATGGACCCTACAAGAGGAATTGTCCACGGTTGAAGAAAAATATGAATGGTGCTGGAAATGGTGGTAACAACAACAACAACAACAACAACAACAATGGAAATGGTGACAATAACGGTGGCAACAACGGTGGAGCTAAAGGGAGAGCCTTTGTCATGGGTTCAGGTGAGGCTCTAAACGACCCTACTACTGTTACTGGTAAATTTTCTGTTAACGGTCGTTTTGCTACTGTATTGTTTGACACTGGAGTCGATAGAAGTTTTATCTCTACCAAGTTTAGTAGCCTCGTAAGTGATATGCCTTCTCCCTTGGAATCTAAATATACGGTAGAATTAGCTGATGGTAAGCAAATTCACGTGACACACATCCTTAAGGGTTGCGAGATAGAACTTGCTGGTCATACTTTTGACATCGACCTCATGCTTGTTACGCTTGGGAGTTTCAATGTGGTCATGGGCATGGATTGTCTTTCCGAGAAGCAAGCGGAAGTCATTTGCCATGAGAAAGTTATCCGCATTCCTCTCCTGGACGGGGAAATTCTCTCAGTTAAGGGTGAGAAAGGTGGTGCTTTGATAGGCATCATATCCTTTATGAAAGCGCATAAGTTGTTACGCAAGGGTCGCTTAGCCATATTAGCCCTTGTAACTGACAAGCAACCAGAGGAAAAGATGATAGAGAATATTCCGGTTGTTTGTGACTTTCTGGAGGTGTTTCCAGAGGATCTGCCTGGACTACCCCCTCATCGTCAAGTTGAGTTCCAGATTGATTTGACTCCCGGAGCCGCTCTGATAGCAAGAGCACCTTATCGGTTAGCTCCGAATGAACTACAGGAACTATCTGCACAACTGTAAGAGCTGTTGGATAAAGGGTTTATTCGACCGAGCTCATCACCTTGGGGAGCACCTGTTCTCTTCGTCAAGAAAAAGGATGGCACTTTTAGAATGTTCATCGACTACAGAGAATTGAACACTGTTACAGTCAAGAATCGATACCCTTTACCTCATATAGATGATTTGTTTGATCAACTTCAAGGATCAAGCTATTATTCTAAGATTTACTTAAGGTCTGGTTATCATCAACTGAGAGTCTGAGAGGAAGACATCTCGAAGACTGCATTCCGTACACGTTATGGTCATTATGAGTTCTTGGTCATGCCATTTGGGTTGACAAATGCACCAGCAGTATTCATGGACCTCATGAATCGTGTGTGCAAACCATATCTTGATCGATTTGTTATTGTGTTCATCGATGACATATTCATATATTCATGGACCAAGGAAGAACATAAAGAACACTTACGTCTAATCTTGGAATTACTTAGAAAGGAGCAACTGTACACCAAGTTTTCCAAGTGTGATTTCTGGATACGTGAAGTACAATTTCTAGGTCATATTGTTAACGAGAAAGGAATACATGTTGATCCTGCAAAGATTGAAGCGATAAAGAATTGGTCGGTTCCCAAGATGCCTAGTGAGATACGACAGTTTCTTGGACTGGCAGGATACTATCGACAATTCATTGAGGGATTTTCTAAGATCACTCAACCCCTTATAGCCTTGACTCATAAAGGGACAACGTATAAATGGGGTGATAGTCAGGAGTCTGCTTTTCAGTTGTTGAAACAGAAACTGTGTAGCGCACCGATATTGGCATTACCAGAAGGAAGTGATGACTTTGTGGTCTATTGTGATGCTTCTATCCAAGGACTTGGTTGTGTCTTGATGAAACATGATAAAGTGATAGCCTATGCTTTGAGACAACTAAAAGTACATGAGAAGAACTACACCACTCATGACTTGGAGCTGGGTGCGGTAGTTTTTCCTTTGAAGATCTGGAGACATTAGTTGTACGATACCAAGTGCACTATCTACACTGATCCCAAGAGTCTCCAGTATATCTTTGAGCAAAAGGAGTTGAACATGAGACAAAGGCGCTGGGTGGAGTTGTTGAATGATTATGATTGCGCTATCAAATATCACCCAGGAAAGGCAAATGTAGTTGCAGACGTGTTGAGTAGAAAGGAGACTGCTAAACCTCGACGATTGCAAACTTTGAAGCTTACGATTAGCACTCGCTTGCCTGAACAAATCCGAGAAGCTCAGATAGAAGCCTTGAAAACGGAAAACATTGGGTCTGAATCTTTACAGGGAATGGACAAACTGTTGAAGTGAAAGCGGAAGGAATTCGTTATTTCATAGACAAACTTTGGGTACCTTTGTATGGAAACCTAAGGGACTTGGTTATAAGTGAGGCTCACAAGTCTAAGTACTCTATACATCCTGGTTCAGACAAGATGTATCATGACTTGAAGGCGCACTATTGGTGGCCTAATATGAAGGCGGACGTAGCTACGTATGTCGCCAAGTACCTAACCTATTTGAAAGTTAAAGTGGAATATCAGAATCCATCTAGGTTACTACAACAACCTGAGATTCCTATATGGAAGAAGGAACAGATTTCTATGGACTTCATTACCAAATTACCCCGGACACCTACTGGTTATGACACGATATGGGTGATCGTGGATCGATTAACTAAATCCGCTCATTTCTTGGCAATCAAGGAGACGAATAAAATGGTTAAACTAACTTGAATTTATCTGAAGGAGATAGTTTCAAGACATAGTATACCGATCTCAATTATTTCTGGCAGTTGTTACAAAAAATCTCTAGGTACACGTTTAGACATGAGTACTGCTTATCATCCATAAACAGATGGGCAGAGCGAGCGTACTATTCAGACATTGGAGGACATGCTACATGCTTGTGTGATTGACTTCGGGAATAACTGGGAAGCTCACCTACCATTGGTGGAATTTTCTTACAGCAATAGTTATCACACCAGCATCAAGGCAGCACCATTTGAGGCGTTGTATGGGCGAAAGTATAGATCACCAGTTTGTTGGGCGGAAATTGGTGATAGTCAGCTAATAGGCCACGAGTTGGTGCACGAGACTACTGAGAAGATCGTACAGATAAGGAACCGTATGGCTGCAGCACGTGACCGACAAAAGAGCTATGCAGATAAGCAACGGAAACCTTTGGAGTTTCAGGTCGGCGATAAAGTTTTACTGAAAGTCTCACCGTGAAAAGGTGTGATTCGATTCGGCAGAAGAGGCAAGCTTAATCGAGATACATTAGACCATTTGAGATTCTGGAAAGAATAGGTCCAGTGGCGTATCGATTAGACCTACCTGACTCACTGAGTGGAATTCATAATGTATTTCATCTCTCAAATTTGAAAAAGTGTTTATCAGAAGAGAAGATGGTTGTACCACTAGAGAAAGTGCAAGTAGATGAACAACTACGGTTCATTGAAGAACCAGTTGAGGTGATGGACCGAGAGGTCAAAACTCTTAAGCAAAGCAAGATACCTAGAGTCAAAGTTCGTTGGAACTCAAAACGTAGACCGGAATTCATGTGCGAACGTGAGGATCAGATGAAGCTAAAGTATCCTCGTTTGTTCGAAACAACGATGCCAGCCGGCGAAGGTATTGATTAAATTTCGGGACGAAATTTCTTTCAACACGGGGATGATCTGACAACCCACCCAAAACTCACTTGATTTCTTTATGCCAATGCAGTAGACCAGTGATGTAACTCAACCATGTAATGTAATTTTCGGGACAAAAATTCTTTCAACATGGGGATAATGTGACATCCGGTAATTTTCCGTTACCTAACTCCGTTAGTTCCGTTAGGTCTTGCATACACGTGTCGTGAGCACACACTAGTTGTTGTTGAACGTTGGTGACTTAATAATAATTAACAATGATTATCTGATAATAACTTGATTAATAATGTTAATTATTAAGTTAATTATTATGTGGTTTATAGATTTTAAATATTATTTATGAATTTTATCTTGTAACGTGACGACGTGTTATATTTATTGCATGTGTTTTGTAGCTATTAAAAATTATGCATAATTATTATTGTTAGTTTATAATATTTATACTTTGTAGTTAAAAATGGTTAAAAAGTGTCAAAAAGGTCAATTTTTATAAAAAGTAGTAGAAGATGGATTAAAGGGTGATTTTAAATAACTAAAGTTTTGATAAAACCCAACCCTAGCCCCCACCCTCCCTCTCGGCCACGATCATCACCAAACACACACACACCTTGCGATTTCAACCAAGAACAAGCAATTGAGCATCGATTTTGAATGGTTCCAAGGATTACAACATGTTAACAACTTCAATTCTTGGCCATTACGTGATTAAAGGTTAGTTTTTTACAAGTTTTTCATGGTTTTTGATGTTGGCCGAAACCCTAGTCGAAATTGATGCTAGAATGTTGAATTTTGATTGTTTGATGATTTTATGATATTAGTTAGATTGTATTGATGATGGTTTACGTGGATTATACGAGAAATTCATGGTTTTGATGCGTAGTTCATACCTTACTAATAATGGTAACTTTTGTGTGTGAACTTGATGAATTGATGATAGATTGATGATGTTGTGATGTTAATGATGTTGTATGAACGTTGGATTATGATTACTATGCAAGAAATCCATGAATTTATCATGTAGTTCATACCTTGCTATAAGTAGAAACTTTTGGATATGAGATTTGTGAATTATGATGATTTGATGATGTTGGCCATGTCTAGAGGATAGTTATGGACTTGATTAGGCATGAAGTTGGTGAATTCTCGAATGATTTGGGTGTTAGGTGGATTTTGGGTGTTACTTTCCCAAAAGGGAAACTTTAATTTTGAAGATCATTGGATATTGTGAGTTATACATGTTTGTGATATTAGGATCATGTTAGAATGTTTCTGGATGATGTCTAATGTGTTGGATTGCGATGATTGGGTCATTTGGTTAGTTGGTGCAACTATGGGAGCATATGGGCTTCTTTGGAAAATGTGAAAGTATACATGTTATGTGCTATGATGAATTGTCATTATCGATTATTGTAAGGTTAATGTTTTACTTGTATGAGTTACGTGTGGAATATTGATGGTGGGTATCATACACGCGTGCGAATCTGAGGCCCCTACCTTGTAGGATTGGCGGGGTTTAAGGGGCGTAGAATCTGTGTTGTATGATGAATTGGATTACGTGCATTGTATGATAACTTGGATTAGCATGAAAAGCATGATAAGCCTTATGTGTTACAATGTGGTTTATGAGAGTAACTTGCATAGTAATTTGGAGTGGTTTGTTGAATTATTGGTCGTTATATTTGATCAAACAAGAACTTAATTTGACATGTCACCAACGGGTCAAACGGGTCAACTGGGTCTAATGTGTCTTGTTTTCCAAAACCTTGAGTCAATGTGTTCATTGAGCACTTAGGGTTGTTAAAGATTCTGTGTACACATACTTATGTACTTGCATGTTCTAGGTGACCTCTGAAGGTTGTCTTTCCGCTCACTGTTAGCTTTTACTATTGTTTGTTTGCGCACCAGGTGAGTTCATGCCCCATTTTCTTATACACTCCCTTTTGGGGGAGATAGCATACTGGTTTATAAACACTTTATTTTAGTAAGTTGTGTATAGTGTAACATAGTGGGTTATACCATGGACGTCCTCACACTTTCGGATCGTTAATATTGGTATATAGCGGGAAATCTTGGGTAGTACTATTGGGTCTGACAAGCCCCACCTGTGCGACTCGAGGTCAAACGGGTGCAATATTATCCTAAACTACTAATAGCGTCACGACCTGGTATGTCGTGACGGGAGGCAAACAACGAACACAGTCAGCTTCGATCGCGAAATCACTATGGTTACTACTTGTGAATATATACTAGCTATCTATTTCAATGCCCTTCTTATGTTTTACAGCTGTACTGATTTATGATTAACGCAAACTCTTGAACTCACCAACCATTGTGTTGACACTTTTAGTATGCTTTTCTCAGGTCTTTTCTAGCAGCTGCCCTTAGGAGCGCGTACGTGTCAAGCATGATTTGTTCAAACAGTGTTTACTTTTAATTTATCATTTACTTACATATTTTGGTTTTGGCGCGTGTTTTGCGCAATTTACTTTTAGTACCTTGTGTTTGGGTTATTTACAAAAGGCTTCCGCAAATATTTTAAAGTTTTAAACTCTGAGTTGTTTAAATATTGCATATAGAGTCGTTCTAAGTAACTAATGACAGAGATCCTGGTTTGTTCACACGCCTCGCGGTAAAACCCCGCGCGTGGAATTTGAGGGTGTGACAATTTATGTTTAATGAAGTGGATGTATGTATTTAAAATTTTAAAATTGGGTAAATATTTAATTGATTAAGTTTATAGGAGAAAATATGTAATTCTCCATAGAAAAAACTGATATGATGCTCATATATCACCGGGTAACACTTGGGAAAAACTAGGCTACTCTCTCCCCCCTAAGTCAATCAAATTGCTGAGATTATAGATTAGTTATGGGGTATGACACTTGTGAATTTGTGTTCTTTCTAAACTTATAGAGGCAAAAGCTCAGATGTGGAGATGTAATATAATTACCAAGGCAAGTAAATTACTCACGGAAGACAAAAATCTTGGAGGTTTAAAAACCTTTTATTGTCTCAGTGACTATCATATATCAACTTTATCATAATCACTGAAGGCTTTCAAACATATATACACATTTCTTAGGTTTTCATGTGTGATAAGTGACATGAGTGCAATAAAGATACTAGAAACATGAACCCTAATCATATTATGGATCAAGCAACCAAATTTATCGTCAAACACGTTAGATCTATGCACATAAATATATTAAGTATGTGATACATAGAAAAAAATAAGGATCTAAACCTCACCTATGAAGAACTATGAAGGACCCTAGTATCGAGTTTTTTCCCATGAGATCAAGTAACCACACATAAACATATAGACTTTAGCACTTTAGTTATCTGGGAATGATCTTCTAAGCATGAATCATCCTTACATCTATTGTTTCTAAATAAAAACAAAGTGTAAAACCTCACCTTTGCTTGATCTTGAAGCTCTCTTTATACTTTTGTATCTAGTATTCTTTCTCTCTCAAACATACACATACACGTTCCCCGCCCTCTCTCTCTCTCTCTTTATCTCTTCTTTGTGAAAACACGACTACCAAGCAAGGGGTGAGGGGCGGTTAAGACTCCATAAATAGAAAGAGAATGTAGGATTATCACAAATACCCCCCTTTAGTTCTTTAACTTCGATACCTTCAAACTTTGAACCCAAATATCAAATTTTAATTTATTTTCATAAAAACTTGCGGTGTTACACCCTATGAGCTTCAACGGGTTTTCAAGTTAGCTGATTAGAAGCTCGTTGCGGCTAGAAAATGAAAGAGTTTACAAGAGGTATAAGTTTTTACGGCGGATAGCAGTTTGAAGATTATGAACACTTTAGTTGGAGATTCTTGAGTTATGGAATCTTTTGTTGGTTTTACTTTAGGTAGGAAATTATATGTGTGTGGCTACCTGAATTCCTAACATGAAGGTTACTTGATTGATGATAAATCAACTTTTTAAATAGGTCTAACAAAAACTTCCTAGTTTCCGAGAGAGCAATGTCTATAAGTTATATTAAAGAACAACAATATAAACATGATTATACAAGAACCACAAGTGAGCCTACACTATATATTAAGAAGCGTCAATATAAATATTGTGTTTTTGTGATGGTATTATATGTCCAAGTTGCTTGATACTAAAAGTCATGACTAATCATCTTCTCCTTATTAGTTCATGTTAGTATATAGTATACAACTTGATGTACTTAGATATATTTTGTATTATTCATCATTCCTAAAGTGTAAATTACAAATCTATTTATAATAGTTATCCCCTCATTTAGGGGCATTCAATCTCAAAACTCTTTCATGGTATCATACGCAAGTTAGAGACTTCTTGTAAGGCCCCGTTCACGGAGACGTCACAATTGGGCAATCATAGCATAATTAAAATAAACATTTCATTATAAGCACTCTTGCTAAGCAATACAGGTTTGTTAACAGTTACAAAAGAATCCTTAATTTGCATTACAAAACAACAATGTTATGGATCATGAATGGATGTCAGGCTTGCCCCAACGAGTAGCCTCCCCGAGTGCTATCCTCAGCAATATTACATGCCAACTGAAAATGCATAAAAGTCAGCTTTGCTGAGTGAGTTCTAGTTTTAAAATCATAAAAATACCTCGGAAGAGTTGTATATGAAAATACTCTTTCAAAATATCATAACTTTCTTTCGAATGTGATCATACATCATACATACATCGATGTTATATCATTATTATCTTTCATCCTCGTTCATAATCGTTCGTTTCGCACTTTCATTATTATCTTTCACTGTAATCTAGATCCTGTCATATGCTATGCTCCATCGTTGTGCCTAAAGCAACTTCAGTCTTGGGGTCAAGCGACAAGGATCCCATTTCGTACATATTAGTCAATCTAAAAGATTGACTCCTGCGTGCATCCTCATGGGTTAGCTAAACCGCACACAGTTGAGCTAACAACCCCTGGCTGTGAACCTCCTTTTCATTTGCTTGCAAGACTTTCATTCGTTCATTATGTTCCACTTTTCATTAACATTAATATTTCTCCTTTAATAATGATAATACTTTATGATCATGAGCAATCCACATAAAGTCACATTATATAGTAATAGGAACACAAGAACAATCATAAAACATGAAAAAAATAATCAAATAATAATCACAGGTCAACCCTAGGTCAAACCTTAAAATTCAGCTTTCTCCAAAATTTCAGAAAATTTTCTAAGTGTCTTAGGCGCATGGGAACTATGCAGGCGCATCAGCACTGCATGGGCACATCAACACTATTTGGGTGCATGATTTCTACACTTAGACATTTCCGCAATATTTCTGGGCGCATGAGCCTCCCAGGCGCATGAGCCTCCCAGGCGCATGGGCAATCAGTCTCCTGAGGAAGATCTTGGGCGCATGACACTGTTCAGGCGCATGAACCTACACTTCCATACTTAGGCAAAACGTTTGGGCGCATGGGCACTATTGGAGCGCATGAGCCCCTACTTAAAATTTTCTAAGGAAATTTCCAGGCGCATGGGCCCTGTTTGGGCGCATGACTGCCTGCTGTGCACCTCTACATATCAGAATCAGTTCAAACCTGTTGTATCACCTATTCAAAGCCTAAATAAACATTTCTAAGCATTCCCAACACATAAACAAGCTTTATACAGCAACATATAATTATACAAGCTCACAGGTACAAACATACATTCATAAAATCTTTTAACCATGCATTTTCAGCCCCAAAATCAGTTTAAAATACATGTAAACGGGGTCTAGAACTCACCTCTTGCAGAAGACAAGTAAAACTCCACCAAACTTGGCTGCACTAGAGTTCAAGACACCTAAACCAAACATAAACAAGCACTAAAACACCAAAAACACAAAGAAATCAGTTTCTAAGGGTGAAACCACAAAGAAACCGAACCAATTAACATGTAAACACACATACCTCGTAGATTCCAGCTTCTTCTTCTTCACAAAACCAAGAGAAAACCAGAAACACAACCCTTTCTCCTTCGGTCACAGCAGCAGCAGAAAGAGCATGGGCGACCATGCTCTTATACTCATACTTTTTTGACTTTTATACATATTTACACAATGCACCCTTCATCTTTTGTCATTGCCTTCTTTATTCAAGATTCTTTTCTTTCTTTCCACTTTTGGCCCCCATGAAAATCCAGATGTTACAAGTCTACCCCCCTTAAAGAGGTTTCGTCCCCGAAACCCGTCACTCTTCGAATAACTGTGGGTAGTGTTGTCTCGTCTCTGCCTCGGTCTTCCATGTAGATTCGGATCCTTTTCGGTGCTTCCACTGCACACGCACAAGTGGAACCACTTTAATCCTTAACCTCTTCTCCTTCCGATTGATGATTGCCACTGGTTGCTCCACATAGTTGAGCCGTTCATCCACTTCGATATCCTCCAGTGGTACAATCATGTCTTCGTCGGCTAAGCACTTTCTTAGATGGGATACATGGAATGTCGGATGAATCCCACTTAACTCATCAGGCAATTCTAGTCGATAGGCCACCTCTCCTACTCGTGCAACGATTCGGAAAGGTCCAATGTACCTCGGGCTCAGCTTGCCTCTCTTTCTGAATCGAATGATCCCTTTCCAAGGCGAGACCTTCAACATGACCTTATCCCCCACATTGAACTCGATTGGTCTATGCCTCTTATCGGCATACGACTTTTGCCTATCCTTGGCTGCCTTCATAAAGGCTTTGATCTTTTCTAGCTTCTCAGTCGTAGCGTCGATCACCTCAATGCTTCCCAATTCTTTCTACCCAATGTCTCCCCAACATACGGGCGTCCTACACCTCCTACGGTATAACATCTCGTATGGTGGCATGCCAATGCTGGCATGATAATTGTTGTTGTACGAGAACTCTGCTAACGGTAGGTGATCGTCCCAACTCCCTCCGAAGTCGATCACACATGCACGAAGCATATCCTCCAGTGTATGGATCGTCCGCTCAGACTGACCATCTGTTTGAGGATGATAAGTTGTGCTGATGTGTTGCCTCGTCCCCATGGCATCATGAAACCTCTTCCTGAACTTAGACATAAACCGGGTGTCGCGATCTGACACAATAGACACCGGCACGCCATGACGGGCTACAATCTCTTTGACGAACAGATCTGCCAATCTCTCAGATGAATATGTCTCATGGATAGGTAGGAAGTGAGCACTCTTCGTCAAGCGGTCGTCTATCACCCAATTGGTATCGTACCCCCTTGCAGTATGGGGCAGCTTCATGATGGAGTCCATGGTGATGTGCTCCCACTTCCACTCGGGTATATCCAATGGTTGGATCTTCCCATATGGTTTCTTGTGTTCTGCCTTCACTTGCAAGCAAGTGAGGCACTTACTCACATAGTCCACTACATCGCGTTTCATACCCGGCCACCAGTAGTCCTCCCTCATATCTTGATACATCTTGGTGGCACCGGGATGAATGCAGTATCGAGTCTTATAAGCTTCATCGATAATTTGCCCACGTAGATCCCCATATGGAGGAATCCACATCCGTCCAAAGCGGGTTTTAACCCCATGGGTGTTCTCTCCTAATTCGGTGACTAGACCTCTCATTCATTCAGAGTTAAGGTGTTCTTCCTTCAATGCCTCATTCTGAAATTCCTTGACCTGTGTCATCACGTCAGAGGTCATCACCAACTGATACGCCTTCCTTCGAATCGGCTCAGGTCTCTCTTTCCGGCTAATGGCATCGGCCACTACGTTGGCCTTGCCCGGGTGGTAATGGATCTCGCAATCATATTCCTTGATCAACTCTAACCACCTCCTTTGTCTCATGTTGAGGTCCTTCTCCTCAAAGAAATACTTCAAGCTCTTGTAGTCAGTGAAAATTGTGCACTTTGTCCCGTATAAATAGTGCCTCCAAATTTTCAATGCAAAGACCACTGCCGCTAGTTCCAAGTCATGAGTGGGGTAATTGGCTTCGTGGGTCTTCAACTGTCGGGGATACGTATTCTATCACTCTTCCACGCTGCATTAGTTTGCAACCCAGTGCCGAATAGGAGGCATCGGAATAGACCACTAAATCCTCACTCCCTTCGGGCAGTGTTAAGACAGGAGCCTGAGTTAATCTTGCCTTTAACTCCTCAAACGCATCCTCCTGTTCTCGTCCCCACACATACTTCACATCCTTGCGAGTCAATTTGGTCAAAGGTGAGGCTATTTTGGAAAAGTCTTGAATAAACCTTCGGTAGTAGCCCGCCAAACCCAAGGAACTACGAATCTCAGATGGCGTCTTTGGAGACTTCCATTTCATCACCGCCTCAACCTTTGCCGGGTCCACCATAATTCCTTAAGAATTTACCACGTGACCCAAAAATTGATCCTCACGCAACCAAAAAGCACACTTGGAGAACTTAGCATATAGCTTATCCCTCCTAAGTGTCCCCAACACTTCGCGTATGTGGCTGGCATGTTCTTCTTTGCTCTTCGAATAAATCAGTATATCATCAATAAACATAATAACCGATTTATCTAACATAGGCTGGCACACTCGGTTCATCAGATCCATAAAGGCAACTGGCGTGTTAGTTAAACCGAATGACATAACGAGAAACTCGTAATGTCCATAACGCGTGCGGAACGTTGTCTTCGGGATATCTTGTTCCTTTACCTTCAGCTGATGGTAGCTAGATCGAAGATCTATCCTTGGAAACCAACTGCCACCCTAAAGCTGATCAAATAGGTCATCAATTCTCGGTAGGGGGTATCGGTTCTTTACTATCAACTTGTTCAACTCACGGTAGTCTATACACATCCTCATACTACCGTCTTTCTTCTTAACAAATAGGACCGGAGCACCCCAGGGAGAGATACTCTGTTGGATGAATCCTTTATCCATCAACTCCTGCAGTTGAACCATTAGTTCCTTCATCTCGGTCGGAGCTAACCGATATGGTGCTTTGGCAATGGGTTGTGCACTGGGTATCAGGTCAATCTGAAACTCGATCTCGCGGTCAGGTGGCACACCTGGTAAGTCTTCTGGGAACACGTTCGGGAAATCAAACACCACTAGCACTTCAGACAATTGTGGTATCGATGCGCCCACATCCCTTACGTACGCCAGGTAGGCACTACATCCGTGTCTCATGCACTTCTCTGCCACCGCCATCGAAATCACCCTTGGGACCGTAGTGACGCGATCACCATATACCGTCACCGAACTTCCATCAGGCGCAACTAATTGAATCATCTTCTTGCGACACACGATGTTTGACTCGTAGGTTGCTAGCCAATCCATCCCTAGTACTACATCAAATCCTCCTAGGGGCATCACATATAGTTTAGCAGCAAACCTATGACCTTCTAATTCTACGCCACAGTCTTCAATCATACAAGAAATTCTAGTTGACTTACCAATAGCAGTTTCTACATCAAAAGGCTCATCAATACATCTACTACTAATAGGCAACTTAGCACAGAAAGCAACAGATATGAAATTCCTACTAGCACCAGAATCAAATAATACAGAGGCACAAGTGTGATGTACTAGAAACATACCTGACACGACTTCGGGGTCTACCCGGGCTTCCTCCCACGTCATAGTAAAGGCTCTAGCACTCTCCCTCTGCCCTCCTTCTTCGGCTCTCTTCTTCACCCCGGAGCTCTTTGCCCTTGGCTTCTTGCAGTATCTGCTCATGTGGCCGTCCTCGCCACAGTTGAAGCACCGTGGGATCCCACACATCTTTGCCATATGGCCGGGCTTCCCACACTTGAAGCAAATATTCGACCCCAAGAGGCATTCCCCACTATGCTCCTTTCCATACTTGTCACACTTCCTCGACCCCGAGCCTGCAGTAACAACTCAGCGGTCATCCACCATTCGCCTCTTGTTATTCGGGGTAAAACCACCATGCCCAAATCTCTTTCCTCTCCAGTTATTACCACCACCATCAGTGTTCTTTACCTCAACCACTACCACATCCCTTTCGTCTTATAACATTCCCGCCAAATCCACTGCCGACCTAAAAGTGCTCGGTCAGGCAACGATTAAGTGTCTGCGGTTGTCAGCTGGCAACCCCTGGATATACCGCTTGATCTTCCTTGATGCCGGCGTAACCTGATCGGGCACCAGTCTCGCCATCTCATTAAATTTGGCGGTGTATTGCTGGTGCATCATAGTGCTTGCCTCCAGCTGTAGGAACTCTCTCTCGATCTTGTCGAGTTCCTGATGAGGACAAAACTCCTCAATCACCAACCTCTTCAATTCTCCCCACTTCATCTTTCCGACGGCCCGATTGCCTTCGGCTTGGAAAAGGTTGTCCCACCAGCACAGCGCAGTGTCAACGAAGGAGTGAGTGGCGAACTTCACCTTTTGGTCCTTTTGACACTCACTGATTTCCAGAACAGCCTCCATCTCCCTTACCCATCGGTGAACAGCAGCAGCATCACCATTGCCATCGAAAGTAGGGGGTCTACATCGTTGGAATGCCTCGTAGCTGCATCCCTTTGTGGTTTCCCGTACCACCAATTCTTCATCATCACTAGAGGCCCCCCTCTAGCATTTAGCTTCCCCTCCTCATCGTGATCCCTCACATCACCTCTCCTGCCAGCAGTAGTTCTCTGTCCCTCCTTCTTCTCCTTATTTTCATCTTCCCTAACATCTAGGATCACTTCAGTCATGACAGATGGTAGGATTGTCTGCATGACTTGGTGAACCTCCTCCACCATTGCCTCCTTCACCGAGGTTCTTAAGTTGGCACTCTCATCACCGCCCTTCGCGTGATGAAGATCGGGCCCAGTAGGAGCTGTCTCTGCAGTCTTGGTCTTGTTTCTTGCATTACGCCGCGTTCCACCACGAGAAGCTTTCGACGATCTTCCACCATCCATCCTCTAAACACTATAAGATTCAAACACCAATACAGTCATTCAAGGTAATAGGTTAGTTAATGTTAAGTATAGTAAGTCCCTAATTACAGTGGCCAGTTGTGATTAGCCACTTACTTTACTCTTCATCCCCCGAGCATTTCCTATCCTGACTACATTAGTATTAAAATCTACTAAAGCACATAAATCAAATAGCATGCGCACATAATCCCGGTGAACATTATAAGAAAAGACATACCTGATGGCACATAGTTTTGTTTGAAAATATTTACCCATTTCTCTTAAACTTTGGCTCTGATACCAACTTGTAAGGCCCCGTTCCCGGACACCTCACAGTTGGGAAATCATAGCATAATTAAAATAAATATTTCATAATCCATTAAAACAATGCAGCGGAATCAAACATCAAAGGCCATTCATTAGTTTATAAGCACTGTTGCTAAGCAATACAGGTTTGTTAACAGTTACAAAAGAATCCTTAATTTGCATTACAAAAAAACAATGTTATGGATCATGAATGGATGTCAGCCTTGCCCCAAAGAGTAGCCTCCCCGAGTGCCATCCTCAGCAATATTACCTGCCAACTGAAAATGCATAAAAGTCAGCTTTGCTGAGTGAGTTCTAGTTTTAAAATCATAAAAATACCTCGGAAGAGTTGTATATGAAAATACTCTTTCAAAATATCATAACTTTTGTTTCGAATGTGATCATACATCATACATACATCGAGATTATATCATTATTATCTTTCATCCTCGTTCATAATCATTCGTTTCGCACTTTCATTATTATCTTTCACTGTAATCTAGATCCTGTCATATGCTATGCCCCATCGTTGTGCATAAAGCAACTTCAGTCTTGGGGTCAAGCGACAAGGATCCCATTTCGTACATATTAGTCAATCTCAAAGACTGATTCCTGCGTGCATCCTGATGGGTTAGCTAAACCGCACACAGTTCAGCTAACAACCCTTGGCTGTGAACCTCCTTTTCATTTGCTTGCAAGACTTTTCATTCGTTCATTATGTTCCACTTTTCATTAACATTAATCATTCCCCTTTAATAATGATAATATTTTATGATCATGAGCAATCCATATAAAGTCACATTATATAGTAATAGGAACACAAGAACAATCATAAAACATGAAAAGAATAATCAAATAATAATCACAGGTCAACCCTAGGTCAAACCTTAAAATTCAGCTTTCTCCAAAATTTCAGAAAATTATCTAAGTGTCTTAGGCGCATGGGAACTATGCAGGCGCATCAGCACTGCATGGGCGCATCAACACTATTTGGGCGCATGATTTCTACACTTAGACATTTCCGCAATATTTCTGGGTGGATGAGCCTCCCAGGCGCATGGGCAATCAGGTTCCTGAGGAAGGTCTTGGGCGCATGACACTGTTCAGGCGCATGAACCTACACTTGCATACTTAGGCAAAACGTTTGGGTGCATGGGCACTATTGGGGCGCATGAGCCCCTACTTAAAATTTCCTAGGGAAATTTCCAAGCGCATGGGCCCTGTTTGGGCGCATGACTGCCTGCTGTGCACCTCTACATATCAGAATCAGTTCAAACCTGTTATAGCACCTATTCAAAGCCTAAATAAACATTTCTAAGCATTCCCAACACATAAACAAGCTTTATACAAGAACATATACTTATACAAGCTCACGGGTACAAACATACATTCATAAAATCTTTTAACCATGCATTTTCAGCCCCAAAATCAGTTTAAAATACATGTAAACGGGGTCTAGAACTTACCTCTTGCAGAAGACAAGTAAAACTCCACCAAACTTGGCTGCACTAGAGTTCAAGACACCTAAACCAAACATAAACAAGCACTAAAACACCAAAAACACATAGAAATCAGTTTCTAAGGGTGAAACTACAAAGAAACCAAACCAATTAACATGCAAACACACATACCTCGATGATTCCAGCTTCTTCTTCTTCACAAAACCGAGAGAAAACCAGAAACATAACCCTTTCTTTTTCGGTCACAGCAGCAGTAGAAAGAGCATGGGCGACCATGCTCTTATACTCATACTTTTTTGACTTTTATACATATTTACACAATGCAACCTTCATCTTTTGTCATTGCCTTCTTTATTCAAGATTCTTTTCTTTCTTTTCACTTTTGGCCCCCATGGAAATCCGGATGTTACACTTCTCTGCTCCTCCTTTGCCGATCTCTTCTCCTTCCCTTCTCATCTCCCTCTCCCTCTCCCTCTCCGATCAATCCACCATGTCTGCCTCTTCTTCATCCAACACCCAAATTCCTCTCAACACCCTTCTTCACAGGAACACCATTAAACTCTCAATCACTTATTATCTGTTATGGAAAATCAGATACTCTATATACTCGCCTTCCCTGACCTGGTTTCACATGTTGATGGTTCTATCGATCCTCCTCAACCCACTATTCTCACTGATAATAAGCCCACTGAAAATCCATTGTATTCCTCATGGAAAGAAGCTGAGAAAACTGCCATCGTCATCCTTAATTCTTCATTAACTGAAGAATCCACCGTGTAAGTCATCGGACTTACCTTAGCCCGATCCATATGGCTTGCATCTCAAAACTCTTTCAGTTCTCACTGATCGGCATGTTGCCGCTTTCCACTAGACCCCAACCAAGGGAGTCGGTATCCTCTTGAAAATAATTGTTTTATGTTTTGGTTCATGTGTGAAACATAATTTCTCTTGCTCCTTTTGTGTTGAGGTTCATATGTGATTTTCAAGTTCATGTCAAGTTTGACTCACCAGCTTGTGAAAATGACACGTTTAACCAGACAAGTCACATGTTATTAAATTTAGCTTCACCATCAATATGGTGTATTTTCACTATTAGTCATGATTCTTATATTTATCTATAACTTTATCTTATAATTAATAAGAGAGTAAGTTACTATTTTGGTCCATGAGCTTTTGTATGTCTTAAGTCTTTTAGTACAAAAGAGAACTTTTTAACTATTTTCATTCCTAAGGTTTGCATTTTATAACGGTTTCAGATGCTGATACTAACAATGTTAGATTTTTCTATTATGTTGAAAGGCACTCCAACCATTCCACATTCAATGAACTATTTACATAATATTTAATCTCAAAGGGTATTTATTGTCTGTTTTATCGAGAAACTTTTCTTACACTATTTTTAAAATAAATTTTATCATAACTGAAAATAACTTCTCTTTAAAGTTGATATTTTTTATACAAGAAACGTTTTATCTTTATATTTTTCAAATAACTCTATTTTCTTTTCCTCTTTTGGGTTTCAATTTAGATTATATGGTTATGTAAAAATAGTTGCATGCTTCTATAATACTTTTAATTGAAAATTTAACATGGCTTTCGTCTAAAACCATTTCAAAGGTGCATCAAAAAACTTTGTAACCTAAAAAGATTACTTGTCCCAATTGCCAGTTTCCTTTAAAAGATTTGTTAGATGAAATACAAAAACAATTCTACACATGTTTATGTCGTTTTTAATATAATTAATGCTTACTTTTGAAATAAAAGAATAATTTTAATGTTCGTGCTATATTCTTGACGATTATTTAAATAAAATAATAAATAGATAAAGATTTTAGATTACTGGTTTAGAACTTAAGTCATGTTTTCAAAAGGATAAAGGGTTAACATCATCTCTACGGTATTTTTTTTTCTTTTTGTATCAGATAAATATTTTTTGTTTTATTTTATTTTATTATTATAAGTTAAGAAAATAAACAATCTTTTATTTTATATATTAAGCAATACATAAAAGTCAATATTATCTAGAGTAAATTACTTTTTTGGCTCCTATGGTATGATCATTTTAACGATTTTGTCCCAAAAAGTAAACTTTTAACTATCAAGCCTTAACATTTTGTTTTTCTAACTGTTTTGGTCACTGATATTAACTTTGTTAACTTTTTCTAGTTAAGTGTAAGGGTATTTTGGTTATTTACAATTAACGTTGTCTAGCCTCCATCATCACCTATAATCTATCTCGAACGAGTCAAGTGGTTCAAATCAAAAGTTGGAGATTGATGTGTTTTAGGGTGCAGAAGTTTCAGATTGACGGTCCTGATGATAGATTTTATTTTTTTGCTTAGTGTTTTGGCCACAAAAGTAGTCCACATCATCAAAAAACTAATAGAGTTAACTCTCAGCTAGTAATGGATCGTTGAACGAAAATAAATTCAACGTTAAAGGTGTCTGTAAATATTTTTTAGTTAGGATTAATACCAGCTAATAAATGAAACTTGTAATTATTAAAATCCAATAACCCTTTTAAGAGATGGTTATGTGAGGTGGTGCTGGTGTGTGGGGGTGGTGTTAGGTGATGGTCTTGCTTGTGTTAGGTGGTGGTGGTGTGTGGTTGTATTGATAATTTTGAAAATGTGTATAAATAAATCTATAGATTTAAAATTTAAATAAAAAGTCCTTAAAGTTTAAAATGACTAAAATACCCTTATTTTTAACATAAAAAAGATAACATGGTTAGTGTCAAAAGTCAAAACAGTTAAGAATAAAATTTTAGGAGTTGATATGTCTAAATATTTTTTTAGGCTAAAAGTGTTAAAATAAACAACCACAGTGGCCAAAATAGTAATTTACTCTATTATCTAACTTAACTAAAACACTAACAGAATTATTGCCATGGATCACAATCGTTACAAAATTCAAACTTTATGAACCAATAGAGTTAAAAAATTATATTTCGAACTACAAGGGTTAAATATACCAAACCCCAGACACCAAAATAGTAATTTACTCTTAATAATATTTAATGATAACATACGTGCATAATTTAGTTATAAAATTCACATATTATTTAAAGTATAACTTATTTAAAGTTTGGAATTAATATTCAACTAATTCAAATTCCTTCATAACTTTCTCGTGGCGTGAAGGCCATGGTTTATGGAAATGTTGTTTGCAAGGAAATAATGCCACCCACGTCAAACATAATTCATACGGAATCAACTTAACCGTGTTTTACATTTTTTTGACTTTTATTTACTTATTTATTTATTTAATTTTTGCATATAAATATTTGAACTTTGAATTTTCTGTGGGCTGACTCCATTTCCGGTCCAACCTCTAACCACGGTCTGCTGTTTCAACTTGTAAACGTCTTAACTAGCGAACCAGTTCTAAGACAGTTCAAAAGTGATCAATCTGACCGTCGGTTTCTATAAAACAATTTCAAATAAAATTATTTTATCGGATGTTAATAAATCTAGGATTAGAATCAAGACTGGTTCATATATATAACTTTCATATAAAATTCTATATTGGTCAAAATAAAAATTTTCCCACTTGAAACACGTATATCCAAATTTATGGTTATGATCTACAATAAAAAACAAACGTACCGAATATGTTTTGAGTACCATATATGATATATGTCTACTTATAATCTATTGAGTTCATACAACCACTTATTACTTCGGGTAATAGAAATACCTGCTGCTTATGATCTTGTAATTTAGTACCATCAGTGATTATCTCTGACATAAGTAACGTGAGTTCAATGTTGGAAATTTATTATAGGGATTGAAGCTAAAGGCTCGAGAATCAAAAGAAGATGTTAACGATCAATACATGTCGCGCGCTAACAAAAGTAATGTGAGTTCAATGTTGGCAATTTATTGTAGGTTTGAAACTAGAGGCTCGAGAATCAAAAGAAGATATTGAAGATCAATGCATGTCGCGCGATACCTTTTTGGTTTAGTATAAATAGTTTGCTTTTGATATGTTTGTAATTAATCCTGATATTTTGTGCGAAAAGTCTTGTACTCAATTATCAGATAACAATAGAATTGAAAGTTTATTTACTTGTTGCTTGTGTTATTCTCAATTTTATACGTTTTATCATACTAATCATGTTACCGTGAGCGATTTTATTCCGCGACTTTCTCACAAGATCGATAAACATCAAAAACACGATCCTTACATTTATTGATATTATTAATATTAATATGGTTATTATTCAATAAATATAATGTGTTGAATGTCATATCAATGCTCATAAGTTGTGATTGGTATGAGAAATTAGTGGTGTGATTTGTAACAGTTTCAGTTACATCTTGACCGACGAAATGTTATGACTTTACCAAGTCATAAAATCGAAATAATTAGCATTGAAGGCTTTAATGAGTTGTTTTAACTTCGAATTAAATGTTGATTGAGCTGTTATACATAGTTCATGTACTCTATATGTACTGAGGGTACCGCAGCAGACAAAACACACCAACACAACTCGAAAACCTGAAGCAAACGGATTCTCTAAATATCCTTCATCTCTGGTTTCTCTTCTACAATTAAATTAGGGTTCTAGATCAATCCCAACAGTACCAACTGCTTCAACTGTTGTATGCTAGAAAACAAAACGAGTTCTCCTGGGAGGCTCGGAATTTGTTTTAAGGGCTCCGTGTCTAACACGATTCTCGGCTTTTCATATTTTTGTTCTTTCATTTTTGTTTATTTATAGTTGTAAAGAGTATTATAACTTTTGATTTATATACCTTTGTATTGCTTATATCAATAAATATTGGTTCTGTTTAATTTTCATATGAACGGTTCCTACAAACTTAAAACAAAATGTAAAAACACTATTCATATATTGTTATAAATTAATTTGTGTTTTATACAGTTTAATTTTTTTTCTATTTTCGTTTCTTATTCATGGGTGATCTTCAAAGTTGGACTTAGAACATCTCTCGTTGAATTTAATAGAATTCTAAAAACTGTTTGAAAAATTCCTTCAATTCTGTTTGTTATTTCAATTTTTTTTTAAAAAATTGTTCTAACTTAAACCATTTCTGTCAAATAGCAAAAAATATGTCTTCTAGTGCTTTGAGTTCCTCTTTATCAGCCCCTTTAACTGCAACCACTGTGGGAGCGATCACTACGACGAACCATGCCGAAAAACCTGAAAAGTTCACGGGTGTCCACTTTAAGATATGGCAATAGAAGATGTTCTTCTACTTGACGACATTGAACTTCGCACAGTTCTTGGAGATAACTGCTCCCTTACCTAAAGAAGGGGATGATGCTCAAGCATTGAGTACTATTTATGCTTGGATACATTTGGAATTTGTTTGTTGCAATTATGTTTTCAATGGTCTTTGTGACTCATTGTATAACGTGTATTGCAATATAAAGATTGCCAAAGAATTATGGGAATCTTTAGACAAAAAGTATAAAACCGAGGATGCCGGTAGCAAGAAATTTATAGTGGCGTGGTTCTTGAATTTTAAAATGGTTGATGACAAGAGTATGATTAGCCAAATTCAAGAGTTACAAGTTGTACTTCTCATGAAATTCACGCTGAGGGGATGCCTCTGAATGACACGTTCCAAGCAGCAGTCATGATTGAAAGTTGCCTCAAAGTTGGATAGAGTTTAAGAATTATCTTAAGCTCAAACAAAAGGAGATGACTATGGATGAATTTATCTTTAGTCTTGGAATCGAAGAAGACAACAAAATGGCTTAAAAAGGCATCCGTGTGGAACCGACTGCTAAGGCGAATGTGGTTGAATATAGGCAGTCATCAGGATACAACGGTAAACAGAAAAAGGCAATTAGGAAAGCAAAAGTGAACCTTGGACCAAAGATAGGGGTTGTGAAAAAGAAGTCTCCACCTCCTCCTTTCCAAGGTATTTGTTACAACTGCAATGAGAAGGGGCACCGGGCCAATCAGTGCAAGCAACCAAAGTGTGAGCGTGCGCATATGGTGGATGAAGATGGTGCACCGTTAGTAGCAATGATCACCGAGCTATACGCAATGGTGGAAGAAGTCAACCTCATGGGAGATAACCCATATGGATGGTTCATTAATACGGGAGTTACCCGTCCTGTATGTGGTGACAAGACCGTTTTTAGCATTTTTAAAGAGGTTGCGGCTGATGAAAAGCTTTATATGGGTAACAAAGCTACGACCGACATCAAAGGTGAAGGAAACGTGATCTTGAAGATGACTCCTTAGAATGAAATCACCTTGAGCAACCCTTTGTATGTCCCTGAGATTCGCAAGAATCTTGTTTTGAGATGGTTGCTTAATAAGTTTGGTTTTCATTTAGTATTTAAGTCAAACAAGTTTGTCCTTACTTAGTGTGGAATGTATGTGGGCAAAGGTTACGCCCTCAATGTTATGTTTAAGTTGAATGTAACCGGGGTAAAAAAATGAAATCAATAACACTACTACTTCTATTTATATGCTTGAATCTTCAAATGTTTGGTATGGTAGATTAGGACATGTAAATTATAATTCTATTTGTCATTTAATAAATTTAAAATGCATACCTACATTCCATATTGACACAAACTCTAAATACGAAACATGTGTTGAAGTAAAATTTACAAGATCATCATTTAAACCGGTTGAAAGAATAACCAAAACCCTTAGTTTAATTCACACAGACGTGTGTAATTTAAAAGCACGCCCAACAAAGGTGGCAACAAGTATTTCATCACATTTATTGACGATTTCACTAGATATTGTTATGTATACTTACTTAAAAGTAAGGATGAGTCAATCAACAAGTTTATCTTATATAAAAACAAAGTTGAGAATCAACGAAACAAAAAAATTAAATTTGTGAGAAGCGATAGAGGTTGTGAATATGTTGCACCTTTTACCGATTTATATGTAAAAAGTGGCATAATACATGAATGTATGGCACCTTACTCACCACAATCAAATGGCATTACAGAATAAAAGAACCTTACTTCAAAATAGATTATGAATGTCATGTTGATAAGTTATGGGATGAGCGATGACATGTGGAGGGAAGCAATCCTCTTAGCCAATTATCTTTTAAATAAAATACCAAGAAAGAAAGGGATGTAACCCCTTATGAGTTATGGATGTGTAGAAAACCATCATAGAATTATCTCAAAGTGTTAGGGTCTCTTGCTAAGGTGATTATACCACCTCCTAAAGCTAAAAAACTAGGACGCAAAACTGTTGATTGCATATTCATTAGATATGATCAAAACACTAATGCACATCGATTTCTTGTACATGAGTCTAAGAATTCCGATGTACAAAGGAACACTATTATAGAGATAAGGCCAAGGAATGCTTCATACTTTGAAAATGTGTTTTCAATGCAAGGACAAACACATACATCTTCATCAACTCAGCATGATTGTAACACCCAAATTTTTATAAGGGCCAAAATGCAAAAGAAGAAAAGAATCTTGAATAAAGTAGACAAAGGACAAAGTTGAAGGGTGAAAAGTGTAAAAAGTATCAAATTCTATTATTTTAATGCAAAAGTGGTATGGCCGCCCATAACACTTTCGGTTGCTGCTGCTGCTCGACAAACCAAAAGAAGAAGAGCTGAAATCCTCATTTCTCTCAGTCGAATTGCGAAGATGAAGAAGAATCTTCAAGGTTAGTAGGTTTTTATGATTAATTTGTTCGGTTTCTTTGAGGTTTCAACCTTAGAAACCGATTTCTAAGTGTTCTATGTGCTTTGGTTGGTTGTTTTGCTTGTTTAGGTGTTTGAACTCGTGTACAAGCAGGTTCGGAGGAGTTTTGCTTGTTTGTTACACTAGGTGAGTTCTATGACCCCGGTTTTATGTTTTTAAACTTTTTTGGGGCTGAAAATGCATTTAAAATGTTTTACAACTGTTATGTATGATAACTGTGTATGTATATGTATGAACTTCTATGTTCTATGAAGTTCTAAGCTTGTTCTAAGAGTTTAGCATGATAGATCTATGTTAAGAATGTATGAAAATGAGATTTTAGAGCTGGTTATAGCATAAGTCTCATTTGTAGGTCTGATGGTTCATCCGTATTTACACTTTGATAATTGCCTAAGTGTTTTGTTCACCTGCATTTGCCTTAATTCAACCTAAGTGTTCACCCGCATTTACTTTTGTTCACCCGCATTTGTAGTTGTTCACCCGCATTTGCCTAAATTCAGCCTAAGTGTCCATCAGCATTTCTTTTTATACATGCGCATTTGCTACAGTGTCCATCAGTATTTCTTTTTATACATGCGCATTTGCTATATTGTCCATCAGTATTTCTTTTAAGACAGAATAATTACCAAATGTTCATCCGCATTTGCAAGTTGTTTATCCGCATTTGCAAGTTGTTCACCCGCATTAGTTTTGTTCACCCGCATTGGTTTTCTTCACCCGCATTGGTTTTGCTCACCCGCATTTTTTTAAGACTTAAGGAATTTTCTGGAATTTTGGAAGATCAAAAATTAGGGTTTGACCATGGTTGACTTATGTAACACCCGAAATTTCGTCAGAATAAAAAGAAAAGAAAAGTATTTTGAAGAAAACTAAAAGAAAGCCAAAGTTGAGGGGTGCTTTGTGTAAATAGTACAAAAAGTAAAAAAAGTGAGCTTTATATGGGCATGGCCGCCCATATCTTCCCTGCTGCTGCTGTTGTTCGACTGAAACAAAGAAGAAAAGGAGTTGAACTTTGTTATCTCGGTTTAAAGAAGAAGAAGGGCTGAAAATCTTCTTAGGTAAGTGTTTTCATGTTAATTGGCTTGGTTTTGATAAGGTTTCCATCCTTATAACCGATTTTTAAGTGCTCTTTGTGTTTGGGTGTTCGTTTTTGCTTGTTCTAGGTGTTTGAACTCTTGTGGATGCAAGTTGGGAGGAGATTCACTTGTTTGCTGCAACAGATGAGTTCTAGGACCCCGGTTCTATGTTTTTAAACTTCTTTAGGGCTAAAAATGCATTTAAAATGTTTTACAACTGTTATGTATGATAACTGTGTATGTACGTGTATGAACTTCTACGTTCTATGAGGTTGTAAGCTTGTTCTAAGAGTTTAGCATGATAGATCCATGTTAAGAATACATGAAATGAGGTTTTAGAACTGGTTATAGCATAAGTCTCATTTACCGGTCTGATGGTTCATCCGCATTTACACTGTGATAATTGTCTAAGTATTTTGTTCACCCGCATTCACTTTTGTTCACCCGCATTTGCCTAAATTCAGCCTAAGTGTCCATCAGCATTTCTTTTTATGCATGCGCATTTTCTATAGTGTCCATCAGCATTTCTTTTTATACATGCGTATTTGCTACAGTGTCCATCAGCATTTCTTTGAGAATAATTACCAAGTGTTCATCCGCATTAGTCTTTGTTCATCCACATTTGCAAGTGTTCATCCGCATTCACTTTTGTTCACCCGCATTAGTCTTTGTTCACCCGCATTTGCAAGTTGTTCACCCGCATTGGTTTTGTTCATCCGTATTAGTTTAAGACTTAAGAAATTTTCTGGAATTTTGGAAGATCAAAATTAGAGTTTGACCATGGTTGACTTTGTGCTTGTATCTGATTATCTTATGCATGTTGTGGGTTGTCCTTATGTGCCTATTATGATATTAGCATGTGACTTTATGTGGTTTGCCTTTGATCATAAAGTATTATTATTAATCAAGTGAAAGATTAATATTAACGAAAAGTGGAACATAAAGAATGAAAAGACTTGCATGTTGTCATTAGTTCAACTGTGTATGGTTTAGCTAATCCAAAGGATGTACATAGGGTCAATCTTTAAGATCGAAGGGACCACTGTTGCTGCCCCGGTACTGGTGCCAGCATATGTGCACCACGGATGGAGTCTATTTATAGACTTGAAGGCCCAGTACCAGCTTTATGCGCATTATATGGGGGCATAGCACTTTGGTCCATATCGACAGTGAAAGATAATAATAAGTAAGCAAGAAAGAGAATGGTGATGATGTAATGGATATGATTTGTATATATGTTGTGTGATCACATCCGAAAGAAAGATAAGATATTTTCTTTAAGAAGTATTTTGTATACAAATCTATCAAGATATTGTTATGATTTTAAAACTAGGACTCACTCAGCAAAGCTGACTGTTATGCGTTTTCAGTTGGCAGGTGATATTGCTGAGGATGGCACTCAGGGATGCTACTCGTCGGGACAAGGCTGACATCCATTCATGAATATAACATTGTTGTTTTGTAATGTAAACTAATGATCTTTTGTAACTATACCAAACATGTATTACTTAGCAACAGCATTTATAAATTAATGAATGGCTTTTATATATTTAAATTCCACTGCATTGTGATAATGAATTATGAAATGTTTTATGAATAGTGCTGTGAATGTCTAACTGTGAGGTCTCCGGGAACGGAGTCTTACAAGTTGGTATCAGAGCCAAAGTTTAAGAGAAATGGGTAAATATTTTCATAAACCTAAACTTAAACTGAAAATGGGACCGAATGGAGGAATGGCAGCCCGAGTAGTTATGTGCCATCAGGTAATTCTTTTATAATGTTAACCGGTATTATGTGCGCATGCTATTTGATTTATGTGCTTTAGTAGATTTGAATACTGACGTAGTCAGGATAGGAAATGCTCGGGGAATGAAGAGTAAAGTAAGTGGCTAATCAGAACTAGCCACTGTAATTAGGGACTTACTATACTTAACATTAACTGAGCTATTACCTTGAATGACCGTGTGAGTGTTTGAATCTTATAGTGTTAGAGGATGGCTGGAGGTAGATCATCTCTCGAGGTGGAACACGGGGTGGTCGTGTTGGTAGACGCCGGGCCGTGAAGAACAAAACCAAAACCGTAGACACGGCTACTGCTGGGCCTGATCTTCATCACCCAGAGGGGGTGGATGAGAGTGCTAACTTGAGAGCCTCGGTGAAGGAGGCAGTGGTGGAGGAGGTTCACCAAATTATGCAGACAATCCTACCGTCTGTCATGACTGAAGAGATCCGAGCTGTGAGGGAGGATGAAAGAAAGGAGAAGGAAGAGGAGAGGAGAACGACTGCTGGCAGGAGAGGTGATGTGAGGGATCATGATGAGGAGGAGGAGCTAAATGCTGGAGGGGGAGCCTCAAGTGATGATGAAGAGGTGGTGGTGCGGGAAACCGCGAGGGGATACAGCTACGGGGCATTCCAACGGTGTAAACCCCCTAGTTTTGACGGCAACGGTAACGCTGCTACTGCCCACCGATGGATAAGGGATATGGAGGCAGTATTGAAGATCCGTGAGTGTCGGGAAGACCAGAAAGTGATGTTCGCCACTCACTCGTTTGTCAACTCAGCACTATGTTGGTGGGACAATCTTGTCCAAGCCGAGGGTGACAGGGCCATCGAGAGAATGAGATGGGGAGAGCTGAAGAAGTTGGTGATTGAGGAATTCTATCCTCACCAAGAACTCAACAAGATCGAAAGGGAGTTCTTACAGCTGGAGGCGGGAACTATGACCCACCAGCAATACACCGCCAAGTTTAACGAAATGGCGAGGTTGGTGCCGGATCAGGTTACGCCGATATCGAGGAAGATCAATCGGTACGTTCAGGGACTACCGGCTGACATTCGCAGACATTTGATCGCTGCCCAACCAAGCACTTTTAGGTCGGCAGTGGATTTGGCAGGAATGTTGTGTGATGAAAGGGAAGTAGCGGTGGTTGAGGTGAAGAATACGGGTGGTAATAACAGGAGTTGGAACGGGAAGAGATTCGGGCATGGTGGTTTCACCCCGAACAGTAAGTGGCCAAGGGTGGATGATCACCGAGTGGTTACTGTAAGCTCGGGGTTGAAGCGGTGTGATAAGTGTGGGAAGGAACATAGCGGGGAATGCCGCTTGGGAATGAATGTCTGCTACAAATATGGCAAGCCCGGTCACATTTCAAAGATGTGTGAAGCCCCACGGTGCTTTAACTATGGTGAAATCGGCCATATGAACAAGGATTACAAGAAGCCAAGTGCTGAAAGTTCTGGGTTGAAGAAGAGGCCGGAAGAAGGAGGGCAGAGGGCAAGTGCAAGAGCCTTCACGATGACCCGAGAGGAAGCCCGGGTAGACCCCAACGTCGTGTCAGGTGTGTTTCTAGTAAACCAAACTTGTGCCTCCGTATTATTTGATTCTGGTGCTAGTAGGAGTTTCATATCTGCTGCCTTCTGTGCTAAATTGCCTGTTAGTAGTAGGAGCATCGATGAACCTTTTGATGTAGAAACTGCTATTGGTAAGTCTACCAGAATTTCTGATATGATTGAAGATTGTGGCATAAAGCTAGAAGGCCATAGGTTCTATGCTAAACTATTTGTGATGCCCCTAGGCGGATTTGATTTAGTTCTAGGTATGGATAGGTTGGCAGCCTATGAGGCAAACATCGTGTGTCAGATGAAGATGATTCGGTTAGTTGCACCCAGTGGGAGTTCAGTGATTGTTTGTGGTGATCGCGTCACTACGGTTCCGAAGGTGATTTTGATGGCGGTGGCAGAGAAGTGTATGAGGCGCGGATGTTGTGCCTACTTGGCATACGTGAAAGATGTGGATGTGTCGATACCACAATTATCAGAAGTGCCAGTGGTACGTGATTTCCCGGATGTATTTCCCGATGATCTACCAGGTGTGCCATCGGACCGTGAGATATAATTTTAGATCGACCTGATACCCGGTGCGCAACCCGTTGCCAAGGCACCATATCGGTTAGCTCCGACCGAGATGAAAGAACTGAAGGATCAGCTACAGGAACTGATGGATAAGGGGTTTATTAGACCGAGTATCTCTCCTTGGGGTGCTCCGGTATTATTCGTAAAGATGAAAGACGGTAGTATGAGGATGTGTATAGACTACCGTGAATTAAACAAGTTGACAGTAAAGAACCGTTACCCCCTATCGAGAATTGATGACCTATTTGATCAGCTTCAGGGTGCCAGTTGGTTTTCCAGGATAGATCTTCGATCTGGTTATCATCAGTTGAAAGTAAAGGAGCAAGACATTCCTAAGACAGCATTTCACATGCGTTATGGACATTACGAGTTCCTCGTTATGTCTTTCGGTTTAACCAATGTGCCAGCTTACTTTATGGATTTGATGAAATGAGTGTGTCAGCCGATGTTAGATAAATCAGTGATTGTGTTTATTGATGATATTCTGATTTATTCGAAGAGCAAAGAAGAACATGCCGGCCACATACGTTAAGTGTTGGAGACACTTAGAAAGGAGAAGTTGTATTCTAAATTCTCTAAGTGTGCTTTCTGGTTATGCGAGGTTCAATTTCTGGGTCATGTGGTGAATACCGAAGGAATTATGGTGGACCCGGCAAAGGTTGAGGCAGTGATGCAATGGAAGTCACCAAAGACGCCATCCGAGATTCGCAGTTTGGCGGGTTACTACCGAAGGTTTATCCAAGACTTTTCTAAGATAGCCTCACCTTTGACTAAGTTGACACGCAACGATGTGAAGTTTGTGTGGGGCCAGGAACAAGAGGATGCTTTTGAGGAGTTAAAGGCAAGATTAACTCAAGCTCATGTCTTAACATTGCCCGAAGGAAGTGAAGACTTAGTGGTGTATTCAGATGCATCTTATTCGGGACTGGGTTGCGTGCTAATGCAACGTGGACAAGTGATAGCTTACGCGTCCCGATAGTTAAAGACCCACGAAGTTAATTACCCCACTCATGATTTAGAATTGGCTGTGGTGGTCTTTGCGTTGAAGATTTGGAGGCATTATTTATACGGGACCAAGTGCACAATCTTCACGGATCACAAGAGCTTGAAATACATCTTCGAGCAGAAAGATCTCAACATGAGGCAGAGAAGGTGGTTGGAGTTGATGAATGACTATGATTGCGAGATCAATTACCACCCGGGCAAGGCCAACGTAGTGGCCGATGCCCTTAGTCGGAAGGAAAGACCCGAACCGATTCGGGTAAAGGCGTATCAGTTGGTGATGACCTCAAATGTGATGACGCAAGTTAAAGAGTTTCAAAGTGAGGCGTTAAAAGAAGATCTCCTCAACTCCGAACGAATGAGAGTTCTAGTTGCAGAATTGGGGGAAAATACCCACGGTGTTAAAACCCACTTTGGGCGAATGTGGATTCCTCGATATGGGAATCTACGTGGGAGAATTATGGACAAAGCTCATAAGACTCGATACTCCAGTCATCCCGGCACTACCAAGATGTATCAAGACATGAAGAAAGACTACTAGTGGCCGGGTATGAAACGTGACGTGGCAGAGTATGTGAGTAAGTGCCTTACTTGCTTACAAATGAAGGCAGAGCATCAAAAGCTATACGGGAAGATTCAACCGTTGGATATACCCGAGTGGAAGTGGGAGCACATCACTATGGATTTTATCACAAAGCTACCCCGTACTGCAAGGGGGTACGATGCTATTTGGGTGATAGTTGATCAGTTGACCAAGAGTGCGCATTTCCTACTGATCCGCGAGACGTATTCATCTGAGAGATTGGCGGATCTGTTCATCAAAGAGATTGTAGCTCCTCATGGTGTGCTGGTGTCTATCGTGTCGGATCGTGACACCCGGTTCACGTCGAAGTTCTGGAAGAGATTTCATGATGCCATGGGGATGAGGCTACATATTAGCACGGCTTACCATCCTTAAATAGATGGTCAGTCGGAGAGGACGATCCAGACGCTCGAGGATATGCTTCGTGCTTGCGTGATCGACTTTGGGGGAAATTGGGATGATCACTTACCGTTAGCAGAGTTCTCGTACAACAACAGTTATCATGCCAGTATCGGTATGCCGCCATACGAGATGTTGTATGGTAGGAGGTGTAGAACGCCCGTGTGTTGGGGAGACATTGGACAGAAATAATTGGGAAGCATCGAGGTGATTGAGGCTACAACTGAGAAGCTGGAAAAGATCAAAGCCTTTATGAAGGCGGCGAAGGATAGACAAAAGTCGTATGCCGATAAGAGGCTTAGACCCATCGAGTTCAACGTGGGTGATAAAGTTATGTTAAAGGTCTCGCCTTGGAAAGGGATCATCCGGTTCCGGAAGAAGGGCAAGTTGAGTCCAAGATACATAGGGCCTTTCCGAATCGTTGCACGAGTAGGAGAGGTGGCCTACCGTCTAGATTTGCCCGATGAGTTAAGTGGGATTCACCCGACATTCCATGTATCTCATATAAGAAAATGCTTAGCCGACGAAGATATGATTGTACCATTGGATGATATTGAAGTTGATGAACGGCTCAATTATGTGGAGCAACCAGTGGCAATCGTCGATCGAAAGGAGAAGAGGTTGAGGAATAAAGTGGTTCCACTTGTGTGGGTGCAGTGGAAACACCAGAAGGGTTCTGAGTCTACGTGGGAGATTGAAGAAGAGATGAGATAGCATTACCCATAGTTATTCGAAGAGTGACAGGTTTCGGGGACGAAACCTCTTTAAGGGGGTAGACTTGTAACACCCGAAATTTCTTCAGAATAAAAAGAAAAGAAAAGTATTTTGAAGAAAACTAAAAGAAAGCCAAAGTTGAGGGGTGCTTTGTGTAAATATTACAAAAAGTCAAAAAAGTGAGCTTTATATGGGCATGGCCGCCCATATCTTCCCTGCTGCTGCTGTTGTTCGACTGAAACAAAGAAGAAAATGAGCTGGAATTTGTTCTCTCGGTTTGAAGAAGAAGAAGGGCTGAAAATCTTCTTAGCTAAGTGTTTTCGTGTTAATTGGCTCGGTTTTGATAAGGTTTCCTTCCTTATAACCAATTTTTAGGTGCTCTTTGTGTTTGGGTGTTCGTATTTTCTTGTTCTAGGTGTTTGAACTCTTGTGCACGCAAGTTGGGAGAAGATTCACTTGTTTGCTGCAACAGGTGAGTTCTAGGACCCCGGTTCTATGTTTATAAACTTCTTTGGGGCTGAAAATGCATTTAAAATGTTTTACAACCGTTATGTATGATAACTTTGTATGTACGTGTATGAACTTCTACGTTCTATGAGGTTGTAATCTTGTTCTAAGAGTTTAGCATGATAGATCCATGTTAAGAATACATGAAATGAGGTTTTAGAACTGGTTATAGCATAAGTCTCATTTACCAGTCTGATGGTTCATCCGCATTTACACTGTGATAATTGTCTAAGTATTTTGTTCACCCGCATTCACTTTTGTTCACCCGCATTTGCCTAAATTCAGCCTAAGTGTCCATCAGCATTTCTTTTTATACATGCGCATTTGCTACAGTGTCCATCAGCATTTCTTTTTATACATGCACATTTGCTACAGTGTCCATCAGCATTTCTTTGAGAATAATTACCAAGTGTTCATCCGCATTAGTCTTTGTTCATCCACATTTGCAAGTGTTCATCCGCATTAACTTTTGTTCATCTGCATTAGTCTTTGTTCACCTGCATTTGCAAGTTGTTCACCCGCATTGGTTTTGTTCATCCGCATTAGTTTAAGACTTAAGAAATTTTCTGCAATTTTGAAAGATCAAAATTAGAGTTTGACCATGGTTGACTTGGTGCTTGTATCTTATTATCTTATGCATGCTGTGGGTTGTCCTTATGTGCCTATTATGATATTAGCATGTGACTTTATGTGGTTTGCCTATGATCATAAAGTATTATTATTAATCAAGTGAAAGATTAATATTAACGAAAACTGGAACATAAAGAATGAAAAGACTTGCAAGTAAAAAATTTACAGGAGGTGCACGACCATGTTGTCGTTAGCTCAACTGTGTACGGTTTAGCTAACCCAAAGGATGTACACAGGGTCAATCTTTAAGATTGAGGGGACCACTGTTGCTGCCCCGGTACTGGTGCCAGCATATGTGCACAATGGATGGAGTCTATTTATAGACTTGAAGGCCCAGTACCAGGTTTATGCGCATTATATGGGGGCATAGCACTTTGGTCCATATCGACAGTGAAAGATAATAATAAGTAAGCAAGAAAGAGAATGGTGATGATGTAATGGATATGATTTTTATGTACGGTGTGTGATCACATCCGAAAGAAAGATAAGATATTTTCTTTAAGAAGTATTTTGTATACAAATCTATTAAGATATTTTTATGATTTTAAAACTAGGACTCACTCAGCAAAGCTGACTTTTATACGTTTTCAGTTGGCAGGAGATATTGCTGAGGATGGCACTCGGGGATGCTACTCGTCGGGACAAGGCTGACATCCATTCATGAATATAACATTGTTGTTTTGTAATGCAAACTAATGACCTATTGTAACTATACCAAACATGTATTACTTAGCAACAGCGTTTATAAATTAATGAATGGCTTTTAAATGTTTAAATTCCGATGCATTATGATAATGAATTATGAAATGTTTTATGAATAGTGCAGTGAATGTCCAACTGTGAGGTCTTCGGGAACGGGGTCTTACAACTTGATGCTTGTATCTGATTATCTTATGCATGTTGTGGGCTGCCCTTATGTTCCTATTATGATATTAACATGTGACTTTGTATGGATTGCCTATGATCATAAAGTGTTATTATTAATCTAGTGAAAGATTAATATTAACGAAAAGTGGAACATAAAGAATGAAAAGACTTGCAAGTAAAAATTTACAGGAGGTGCACGACCATGTTGTCGTTAGCTCAACTGTGTACGGTTTAGCTAACCCAAAGGATGTACACAGGGTCAATCTTTAAGATTAAGGGGACCACTGTTGCTGCCCCGGTACTAGAGTCAGCATATGTGCACCATGGATGGAGTCTATTTATATTCTTCAAGGCCCAATACCAGGTTTATGCGCATTATTTGGGGGGTATAGTACTTTGGTCCATATCGTCAGTGAAAGATAAAAATAAATAAGCAAGAAAGAGAATTGTGATGATGTAAACGGATTTGATTTGTACGTATGATGTGTGATCACATCCAATAGAAAGATAAGTTATTTTTTAAGAAGTATTTTGTATACAAATCTATCAAGATATTTTTATGATTTTTTAAACTAGAACTCACTCAGCAAAGCTGACTTTTATGCGTTTTCAGTTGGCTGGTAATTTGCTGAGGATGGCACTCGGGGAGGCTACTCGTCGGGATTTGGCTGACATCCATTCAAGAAGATAACACTGTTGTTTCGTAATACAACTAATGATCTTTTGTAACTGTTATCAAACATGTATTGCTTAGCAACAACATTTATAAAGTTAATGAATGGCTTTTGAAGTTTAAACTCCACTATATTGTGCTAATAAATTATGAAATGTTTTATAAATTGTGCTATGATTGTCCAACTATGAGGTCTCCGGGAACGGGACCTTACAAGTTGGTATCAGAGCCAAAGTTTAAGAGAAATGGGTAAATATTTTCAAAAACTTAAACTTAAACTGAAAATGGGACCGAATGGAGGGATGCCAGCCCGAGTAGCGACGTGCCATCAGGTATTTTTTTCATTATGATAACCGGCATTATGTGCGCATGCTATTTGATTTATGTGGTTTAGTAGATTTGAATACTGATGTAGTCAGGATAGGAAATGCTCGGGGAACGAAGAGTAAAGTAAGTGGCTAATCACAACTGGCCACTGTAGTTAGGGACCTACTATACTTAACATTAACTGAGTTGTTACCTTGAATGACCGTGTGAGTGTTTTAATCTTATAGTGTTAAAGGATGGTTGGAGGTAGAACATCTAAGGCTTCTAGAGGTGGTGTACGGTGTGGTCACGCTGGTAGACCCTGGGCCGCAAAGAACAAGACGAGAACTGCAGAGACGAGTACCTATTGAGCCTGAGCTTCATCACCCCGGAGGGAGTGGATGAGAGTGCCAATTTGAGGGCCTCAGTGAATGAGGCAGTGGTAGAGGAGGTTCACCAAGTCATGCAGACGATCCTACCGTCTATCGTGACTGAGGTGATCCGGGCTGTAAGGAAGGATGAGAGGAAAGAAAAGGAGGAAGAGAGAAGGGTTGCTGCTGGGAGAAGGGATAATGAGGGAGATCATGATGATGAGGAGGAGATGAATGTTGAAAGGGGAGCTTCCAGTGATGAAGAAGATGTAGAAAGTGTGGGAAACCGTGAGGGGATGCAGCTACGGGGCATTCTAACGGTGTAAACCCCTGACCTTTGATGGAAATGGTAATGCTGCAGATACTCACCGCTGGGTAAGAGAAATGGAGGAAGTGCTAGAAATTAGTGAGTGACGGGAGGACCAGAAAGTGAAGTTCGCTACTCACTCATTCGTTGACTCGGCACTGTGTTGGTGGGACAATCTTGTCCAAGCCGAGGGCAACAGGGCCATGGGGAGGATAAGATGGAGAGATTTAAAGAAGTTGGTTATTGAGAAATTCTGTCCTCACAGGGAACTCAACAAGATAGGGAGAGAGTTCCTACAGCTTGAGGCGGGAACCATGACCCACCAGCAATACACCACCAAGTTTAACGAAATGGTGAGGCTGGTGCCGGATCAGGTGACGCCAGTGTCGAGGAAGATTAAGAGGTATGTGTAGGGACTGCTGGCCGATATCCGCAGGCACTTGATTGTCGCCCGACCAAGCACTTTTAGGTCAGCAGTGGATCTGGCTGGGAGGCTTTACGATGAGAGAGAGGTGTCGGTGGTTGAGGTGAAGAAGACAGGTGGTGGTGACAAGAACTGGAGTGGGAAGAGGTTTGGGCATGGTGGTTTCACCCAAAATAGCAAGAGGCCGAGGCTGGATGACCACCGGGTTGTTGCTGCAAGCTCGGGGTTGAAGCGGTGTGATAAGTGTGGGAAGGAACATAGCGGGGAATGCCGCTTCGGAATGAATGTCTGCTACAAATATGGCAGGCCCGGTCACATTTCAAATATGTGTGGAGCCCTATGGTGCTGTAACTGTGGTGAAATCAGCCATATGAACAAGGATTGCAAAAAGCCAAGGGATGAAAGTTCTGGGTAGAAGAAGAGGCTGGAAGAAGGAAGGCAGAGGGCAAGTGCAAGAGCCTTCACGATGACCCGAGAGGAAGCCCGGGTAGACCCTGAAGTCGTGTCAGGTGTGTTCCTAGTAAACCAAACTTGTGCCTCTGTATTATTTGATTCTGGTGCTAGTAGGAGTTTCATATCTACTGCCTTCTGTGCTAAATTGCCTGTTAGTAGTAGGAGCATCGATGAACCTTTTGACGTAGAAACTACTATTGGTAAGTCTACCAAAATCTCTGATATTATGGAAAGCTATATGTGATGCCCCTACATGGATTTGATGTAGTACTAGGGATGGATTGGTTAGCAGCCTATGAGGCTAACATCGTGTGTCGGAAGAAGATGATTCGGTTAGTTGCACCCGATGGGAGTTCAGTGACAGTTTATGGTGATCGCGTTACTATGATTCTGAAAGTGATTTCGATGATAGTGGCAGAGAAGTCTATGAGGCACGGATGTTGTGCCTACTTGGCATACATGAAAGATGTGGACGTGTCGATACCATAATTATCAGAAGTGCTAGTGGTACGTGATTTCCCGGATGTGTTTCCCGAAGATCTACCAGGTGTGCCACCGGACCGTGAGATAGAATTTCAGATCAACCTGATCCCTGGTGCGTAGCCCATTGCCAAAGCACCGTATCGGTTAGCTCCGACCGAGATGAAAGAATTGATGGATCAGCTATAAGAACTAATGGACAAGGGGTTTATTAGACCGAGTATCTCTCCTTGGGATGCTCCGGTATTATTCGTAAAGAAAAAGGATGGTAGTATGAGGATGTGTATAGACTACCGTGAATTAAACAAGTTGATAGTGAAGAACAGATACCCTCTACCTTGGTTTTCCCGAATAGATCTCCGATCGGTTATCATCAGTTGAAGGTGAAGGAGCAAGACATTCCTAAGACAGCTTTTCGCATGCGTTATGGAGATTACGAGTTCCTCGTTATGTCTTTCGGTTTAACCAACACGCCAGCTGCCTTTATGGATTTGATGAATCGAGTGTGCCGACCAATGTTGGATAAATCAGTGATTGTGTTCATTGATGATATCTTGATTTATTCAAAGAGCAAAGAAGAACATGCCGATCACATACGTTAAGTGTTGAAGACACTTAGGAGAGAAAAGTTATATGCTAAATTCTCTAAGTGTGCTTTCTAGTTATGTGAAGTTCAATTTTTGGGTCACGTAGTTAATGCTAAAGGGATCATGGTGGACCCGGCGAAGGTTGAGGCGGTGATGCAATGAAAGTCTCCAAAGACGCCATCTGAGATTCGAAGTTTCTTGGGATTTGCGGACTACTACAGGAGGTTCATTCAAGACTTTTCCAAGGTAGCCTCACCTTTGACTAAATTGACTCATAAGGAGGTGAAGTTTGTGTGGGGACAAGAACAGGAGGATGCTTTTGAGGAGTTAAAGGCAAGATTAACTTAAGCTCCTGTTTTGACATTACCTGAAGGGAGTGAAGACTTAGTGGTGTATTCGGATGCCTCCTATTCGGGACTGGGTAGCGTGTTAATGCAACGTGGGAGAGTAATAGCCTACGCGTCCTGACAGTTGAAAACCCACGAAGTTAATTACCCCACTTATGATTTAAAATTGGCTGCGGTGGTCTTTGCGTTGAAGATTTGGAGGCACTATTTATACGGGACTAAGTGCACAATCTTCACGGATCACAAGAGCTTGAAATACTTCTTCGAGCAGAAAGATCTCAACATGAGGCAGGGAAGGTGGTTAGAGTTGATCAAAGACTATGATTGTGAGATCCATTACCAACGAGGCAAGGCCAACGTAGTGGCCGATGCCCTTAGCCGGAAGGATAGACCCGAACCGATTCGGGTAAAGGCATATCAGTTGGTGATGACCTCAGATGTGATAATGCAATTCAAAGAGTTTCAAAATGAGGCGTTAAAAGAAGATCGCCTCAACTCCGAACGAATGAGAGGTCTAGTTGCAGAATTGGGGGAGAATAACCACAGTGTTAAAACCCGCTTTGAGCGAATGTGGATTCCTCGATATGGGAGTATACGTGGGCGAATTATGGACGAAGCTCATAAAACTCGATACTCCATTCATCCCGGTGCTACCAAGATGTATCAAGACATAAAGAAAGGCTACTAGTGGCCGGGTATGAAACGTGACGTGGCAGAGTATGTAAGTGCCTTACTTGCTTGCAAGTGAAGGCAGAACATCAAAAGCCATACGGGAAGATTCAACCATTGGATATACCCGAGTGGAAGTGGGAGCACATCATTATGGATTTTATCATGAAGTTACCCCGTACTGCAAGGGGGTACGATGCTATTTGGGTGATAGTTGATCGGTTGACAAAGAGTGCTCACTTCCTACCGATCCGCGAGATGTATTTATCTGAGAGATTGGTGGATCTGTTCATCAAAGAGATTGTAGCTCGTCATGGTGTGCCGGTGTCTATCGTGTCGAATCGTGACACCTGGTTCACGTCGAAGTTCTGGAAGAGATTTCATGATGCCATGGGGACGAGGCTACATATTAGCACGGCTTACCATCCTCAAACAGACGATCAGTCTAAGAGGACGATCCAGACGCTCGAGGATATGCTTCATGCTTACGTGATCAACTTTAGGGAAATTGGGATGATCACTTACCGTTAGTAGAGTTTTCGTACAACAACAGTTATCATGCCAGTATCGGTATGCCGCCATACGAGATGCGTTACGGTAGGAGGTGTAGAACGCCCGTGTGTTGGGGAGACATTGGGAAGAAAGAACTGGGAAGCATCGAAGTGATTGAGGCTATGACTGAGAAGCTGGAAAAGATCAAAGCCTTTATGAAGGCAGCCAAAGATAGGCAAAAGTCGTATGCCGATAAGAGGCGTACGCCCATCGAGTTCAACGTGGGTGATAAAGTCATGTTAAAGGTCTCGCCTTGGAAACCTCTTTAAGGGGGTAGACTTGTAACACCCGAATTTTTATAAGGGCCAAAATGCAAAAGAAGAAAAAAATCTTGAATAAAGTAGAAAAAGGCCAAAGTTGAAGGGTGAAAAGTGTAAAAAGTACCAAATTCTATTATTTTAATGCAAAAGTGGTATGGCCACCCATAACACTTTCGGTTGCTGCTGCTGCTCGACAAACCAAAAGAAGAAGAACTGAAATCCTTATTTCTCTCGGTCGAATTGCGAAGATGAAGAAGAATCTTCAAGGTGAGTAAGTTTTTGTGATTAATTGGTTCGGTTTCTTTGAGGTTTCAACCTTAGAAACCGATTTCTAAGTGTTGTATGTGCTTTGCTTGTTTAGGAGTTTTGCTTGTTTGCTACACTAGGTGAGTTCTATGACCCCGGTTTTATGTTTTTAAACTTCTTTGGGGCTGAAAATGCATTTAAAATGTTTTACTACTATTATGTATGATAATTGTGTATGTATGTGTATGAACTTCTATGTTCTATGAAGTTGTAAGCTTGTTCTAAGAGTTTAGCATGATAGATCTATGTTAAGAATGTATGAAAATAAGGTTTTAGAACTGGTTATAGCAAAAGTCTCATTTGCAGGTCTGAAGGTTCATCCGCATTTACACTGTGATAATTGCCTAAGTGTTTTGTTCACCCGCATTTGCCTTAATTCAACCTAAGTGTTCACCCGCATTTACTTTTGTTCACCCGCATTTGCAGTTGTTCACCCGCATTTGCCTAAATTCAGCCTAAGTGTCCATCAGCATTTCTTTTTATACATGCGCATTCGCTACAGTGTCCATCAGCATTTCTTTTATACATGCGCATTTGCTATAGTGTCCATCAGCATTTCTTTTAAAACAGAATAATTACCAAGTGTTCACCCGCATTTGCAAGTTGTTCATCCGCATTTGCAAGTTGTTCACCCGCATTAGTTTTTGTTCACCCGCATTAGTTTTGTTCACCCGCATTGGTTTTCTTCACCCGCATTGGTTTTGCTCACCCGCATTTCTTTAAGACTTAAGGAATTTTCTGGAATTTTGGAAGATAAAAAATTAGGGTTTGACCATGGTTGACTTGATGCTTGTATCTGATTATCTTATGCATTTGTGGGCTGCCCTTATGTGCCTATTATGATATTAACATGTGACTTTGTGTGGATTGCCTATGATCATAAAGTATTATTATTAATCAAGTGAAAGATTAATATTAACGAAAAGTGCAACATAAAGAATGAAAAGACTTGCAAGTAAAAATTTACAGGAGGTGCACGATCATGTTGTCGTTAGCTCAACTGTGTACGGTTTAGCTAACCCAAAGGATGTACACAGGGTCAATCTTTAAGATTGAGGGGACCACTGTTGCTGCCCCGGTACTGGAGTCAGCATATGTGCACCACGGATGGAGTCTATTTATAGACTTCAAGGCCCAGTACCAGGTTTATGCGCATTATATGGGGAGTATAACACTTTGGTCCATATCAACAGTGAAAGATAATAATAAATAAGCAAGAAATAGAATGTGATGATGTAAATGGATATGATTTGTACGTATGATGTGTGATCACATCCGAAAGAAAGATATAATATTTTTTTAAGAAGTATTTTGTATACAAATCTATCAAGATATTTTTATTATTTTAAAACTAGAACTCACTCAGCAAAGCTGACTATGCGTTTTCAGTTGGCATGTAATTTGCTGTGGATGGCACTCGGGGAGGCTACTCGTCGAGATTTGGCTGACATCCATTCAAGAAGATAACACTGTTGTTTCGTAATACAACGGATGATCTTTTGTAACTGTTATCAAACATGTTTTGCTTAGCAACAACATTTATAAAGTTAAGGAATGGCTTTTGAAGTTTAAACTCCGCTGCATTGTGCTAATAAATTATGAAATGTTTTATAAATTGTGCTATGATTGTCCAACTGTGAGGTCTCCAGGAAAGGGGCCTTACAATGATGATGGAGGTGCAAGCTCATCCACACAAATTTATAAAATAGTTCATGTTGGTCAACATGAACAACACGAGGTTGAAGAGGGAGAAATTAGACAAAGTAAAGAGAAATCCTATGGTCCGGACATCGTAAGTTATATGGTTGAGGGTAAGCCTAATACCTACCGTGAATGGTCACCTCTTCTAAAGGACCTCAATGGAAAGAGACAATCAAGAATGAAATTGATTCAATTCTACATAATCATACTTGGGAGCTAGTAGATCTTCCTCATGGTTGCCAACCACTTAGATATCGTTGGATATTCAAAAAGAAGATGAAATTCATTTGATGGAAGTATTGATAAATACAAAGCAAGGTTAATAGTCAAAGGTTTTAGACAAAAGAAAGGACTATTTTAATACTTACTCACCTGTGACCCCAATAACCTCTATAAGAATCGTTCTTGCTATTGTGGCATTAAGAAATTTGGAAGTACATAAAATGGATTTTAAAACTGCATTTCTAAACGGCGATTTAGAAGAAGAGATTTACATGGAGCAACCTGAGGGTTTCTGTGACAACCGGTCAAAATAAGGTCAACGCCAACTCAATTCTGTCAGATAATAATAACGTTTATTTATTCATTCTGACACGTTTGACTATCAGAAACCTTGACCTGTGTTTCATGCGAACCTCGTTGTCAGTTAACTGTTAGAGACTAAAATTAAATTAATATATAATAATAATAATTAATAATAATTATAATAATAATAATATTATGAGATGATTTGTTGGTCTTGCATGCAAGCCAACTCATAAACCTACACTCTATGCACACTCATATATATAACCTTGCATTATTATCGCTATACTCACACTTCACATTTTCACACACACACTTAAAACCTTTCAACTCCCTTTTCTCACCATCTACCCCCCTCCCATCGGTCCCCTCTCCACCCGAGAACCATCACCGCCACCGCCTCCTTCCACCACCAGTGTGCACCACCGCCGCCAACCGCCACTGCATCAACAACCACATCCACCAACCGCCACTTCACCATCGCCCACCAACACCACCACCGAAACCACCATCCGTCACCACCCCTTCCACCGCCGAGACCACCGACGGACACCACCACCCTCGCGACCGCCAACCAACCACCTGCCACTATCCACCAACGAAGCCACCCCCTCTACCCGCACCAGTCCGCGACCATCACCACCAACCCATCACCCCGTCACCTCGTACACCCAAACCCCACCCCTTTTGACCACCGCGGCATCAACACCACTATAAGAAACCTTTATCTCCTTTTACTAAAGTCAAGAAAGTGAGAGTTCCAAATAAGTTCTTCGTTAGGAACTTGAAAGTGGAATCATCGCGAGCTAACGCTAGAAACCTTTGGTTTAGGCTTGAGGTATAAATATTTGGGTTAATTTTTCTATATATGTTCATGCATGGATGATCAAGAGGGAAATCTTGATAAAATATGGTTCACCCGCTTAGATGTTCTTGAAAAAATCGATATTTTGTAGATAATGGGTTTTGATTTGATTACAATCTGAAAATTAAGTGTTGTTATAGTTTTAGTTGAGGAAATCTTGATATTTGTATGTTTTGGGTTTGAAAAAATGAGTTTAGATATATGAATATGGTTAAGAAAATGACTAAGTAAAATGACTATGAAAATGAAAAGATTAGGCTAGAAGAAATGGATGATATTTGTTAAATATAACATCTCTAGGAAAATGACTAAGTAAAAGTGTTAACATAATAATCAAAACACAATTAGAAAAGTTTCAATGAAAAGTTTGATTAAAATAAGTAAGACTATACTTAAATTTGACGAAACGTTCTAAAAAAAATTGACTAAATGATTTATTAAACATATTAATCCTCTTTTCCTATAAAAAAAATGTCTAATAAATGATAACCCTTTTAAAATATGAAATGATTTCTTAAAAACATTTACAAACAGTTTTAAAAGCGTTTTTATCGATAAGAGTCAAATAAGTTGGGTGAACAGCATTATTGAGCAAGCTTTTCGATTATTAAAAGTAAGCCTTTAACATTTAGGATCGTGATTAGACCGGTGCAAGACGCCTAAATCTGAGATTTGATCACAATGAAGGTGAGTTTTTCAGCCCCATTTTAAATATTGTTTTATTTAAACTGTTTTAGGGGAAAAGCATGTATGTTTAATTATTTTATATATGATGGGTAAACAAGAATAATATATGTTATGATGGTATAAGTTGAGGCAATAGTATCGGTGAATACTATTGGGCTCTAAATCCCCCCATAATCATTAACCTCGGGGAGGCCGCAGACTATATTGGTAGATCTATCGGGTTAGAAGGGCCCGCTCTCACGACCAGTCGCGCTGGTCAGGTTGTAGCGAGGGAGTTTATATGTCTGGATAGTTGTGGGGCAACGATGTGTTTCTTGGCTTGATAATGGACTTATGACCTGAATTAATTATAGTACCTAGCTATTTTATGTTGAGTATATTATCTCGCTACATCATATAACTTGTCTTCAAAACCGAATAATGCAATTTATGAAAACCCGAATGCTCACCAACTTTATGTTGACTTGTATTTTCTCATGCTTTTCAGGGTTATAGGTATGCTAGAATTGGGAAATGATGGAAATGTGTCTTTGGAAAGGCCAAATGTTTTATATTGACTACTTTAAGTCTTTTAATGATGAACTTGCTGTTTCGCAAACTAAACATGTTAATGTAAAAAAAATGTTTTGAATTTCTTGTTATGTAAAAGTAGTCAACTTGTTAGATATTAACGTTTGACTACAACTGTTGGAATAATTCCAACTTCCGTTATCACCACGTCACGTGACTTTCCGCTGCGATTTTCGGGGTGTGACAGAAGTTGGTATCAGAGCCAATGGTTATAGTGAACTAGAAAAGTTTTCTAAAGAGAAAAATCTAGACTATAACCTTTAAAAGTTTTTAATATTCCAAAGACATTTCCATCTTTCGAGCATTACGCTAGGCTAAGCATAGAGATGACCTAAGTTATACCTAATGCTAAGAATTTAACTATACATTTAGTATAGATTATGTTAGCGTATTATGTTAGATTAATAAGTGCAAGTGTATTATTCTTCTATAGATGTCTGATCGAGTGGGCAAGGAAGCTTTACAAGATGTTAGCAGCAGCACAGAGGGTCTGTCATCACCCGTATCGACCATGCCATGGTATCACCCTTCTCAGCCATCATTTGCGGCTACATTTTACCCGGGCATGGGGGACTCGGGAAACGGATGGATATCCGAGTCTGATGATGGGCATCCTGCACCTATTGCAGCTACACTTGAGCCGATTCCTGAGGCTCAGACTGAGGATGAGCTCGAGGATCAGGCTCAAGGTGATGACGAGCCAGTTGGTTTGGCTTAAGGGAGTAAGATCCCGACCGTAGTGACACCAGTTGCACCTATTTCTCCTATGAGACACCCACCAAAGATTCGGTTGGTGTACGAGAGGAGAAAGCGAAGGGAGTCGTAGAGAGTGATTACTGATGATGAGTGCCTGCATGGAGAGCCTGCGCCCAAACGGGCCAGATTGTTTGACAAGCAGTGGAGCTGGATTATGGATACGATGCGAGGATGGGCCTCGAGAGATAGGATTCCCTCTACCTTTGAGGTGGGAGAATCATCTACTACTCCACATGGGATTTCTATTAATGGTGAGCCTATTGAGCGTGTGGTGGCTACCCTGACAGCTCAATGCATTCATTATGAGAAGGAGCTACTTGGAATGAAGAAGAAGCTGAGGATTCAAGACGAGGGCCAGGCTATGGATGGGAGATTAATGACGATTGAAGAAGAGAGGGTGTTAGAGGAGAGTGCATTGAGTCAGATCCATTTCAGAGTGTCAGATCTGGAGACTAGTCTTTTAGAGACTAGAAACAGATTGACTCTGACGGAGCAGAGGGCTGATGCTGCTGAAGCATACTTAGTGGTGGCCCAGCAACAAGCGATAGTGATAGGAGAAAGAATGGAGACAACCAAAGCAGCGTTAGTGGTGGCCCAGCAGCAGACTGTACTGATGGGAGAGAGAGTCGAGACTGCCATGGCAGTGGCCACATTCTGCATGATGATGATTTCTTACTTGATGCACATGAGCAGTGGAGCACCATTTCTAGGTTAGAGGACGGGTTCAAGCTGGAGTGCTTGAGTATTTTGATCAGAACTTAAAACTCATTTTGATGTTATTTTGTGTTGGCCCTTAAACTAATTATTCTTTTGATGGTTGACTTGACTTTTGATTTGAGCACTTGTGTATAAATGATCAACTTGTTATTTTGAAATTATTATAATATTATTATTAAAATTATGATTACTGAATTGGGAAAAGGATGTTACATGTGTGACTTGGAATAATGAATTAATCGATTATTATAAGTCTCAAACATTAAACGATAACTAAACCCCTTCTTTCCCTACCTGGATTGCAGAACTTTAAACATGCCACCTAGAACATGAAATACGTCATCAAGCGGAAACCCTAATTTACCAACTACCGCTGAAGAATTAGCCCAGATAATAGCATAACATGTCAAATCAGCTTTGGAGCAACATGATGCTAACATAGCAGCCGGATCAAGAGGTGGACATGGAATGGCTAGTAATGGAATGGGAAACGGCTCCAACATCGGTTCAGGTGTTGGTGCAAACAATGGTTCAAGTCTGAATGGAAATCCAGGCAGTTCATTTGGTGGACAACCTCAGGGATGTTCGTATAAGACATTCCAAGGATGCAATCCAAGAACGTTTACCGGTGCTGAAGGACCACTGGATATTGTCCGATGGATAGAAAAGATGGAAGCTGTTATAGCTATAAGCAACTGTTCTGATGATCAAAAGGTCAAGTACGCAACCTGTTCTTTCCAAGATGCAGCGTTGTCTTGGTGGAATTCTCAACATCAAATCTTGGGGGATGCCAATTCTTATGAACTCACCTGGGAACAACTAAAGGAGATGATGCTTTGTGAATATTGCCCCCAAAATGAATTGCAAAAAATCAAGACAGAATTCTGGAACCTCACAATAGAAGGTGCTGAGATACGAGCCTACACCTCTAGATTTAACGATCTTGCCAGATTGGTACCACGAATGGTTACATCGGAATATGTCCGAATCAAGAGGTATATTTGGGGATTAGCACCTCAAATAAGAAGCAATGTTACGGCCTTGAACCCTACCACCATTCAAAGTGCAATAGCCACTGCACATTCGCTGACTGATGATGCGGTACGTAGTGGGACACTGATCAAAAGAGACGACCATGGAAAAGGAGTAGTGGGAATTGAAAAGAAGACTGTCAAGTTTGAGAGAAGGTCATTTGATGGGAAAAGAAAGTGGTTTGGAAATTCCAGGAAGCAAGCAAATGTCAAGAAAGGTTTCAGTCAATGGTCTGAACGAGCGTATGTCGCAACTTCTAGCAATAACAGGCAAAACAAAGAATTTCAAGGGAAATGCAACAAGTGTGGATATTTTCATGGCGGCGAATGTAAAGTCTGCACTCGTTGTCATAAATTTGGACACTTAAGTCAAAATTGCCGGACTAAACCTGATGTTAAAATGACGGGAAATGATCATGCTTGTTTTGAATGCGGCGTGATAGGGCATTTCAAGAAGGATTGCCCGAAATTGAATGGGCCCAAGACCAGAGGAAGAGCCTTTGAGATGAATGCTAGAGATGCGCGTCAGGAACCGACAGTGGTCAACGGTACGTTTCTTGTTAACAATCAGTATGCTTCTGTTTTGTTTGACACTGGTGCTGATTTAAGTTTCGTATCCAAAGAGTTTGAGTCATCATTAGGTGTAAAACCTTGTAAGTTAAATAAGAAATACATCATCGAATTAGCTAATGGGAAGAAAATAGAATCAAGCGAAGTAATTAAGAATTGCACCATACAACTTAATGATCGTCCCTTTAGCATTGATCTATTACCTGTCAAACTTGGGAGTTTTGATATAGTCATCGGAATAGATTGGCTTTCTCGAAACCATGATGAAGTAGTATGCTATGAAAAGATTATACGCATACCAAAACCAGATGATGAAGTTTTAATTATTCAAGGAGACAAAGGAAAGCCTTCCTTAAGAATTGTTAACGTTATGAAAGCTTACGAATATCTAAGAAAGGGACATCCAGCTTTCTTAGTAAAAGTTGTGGACATCAAGAATGAGGAGCGGAAGATTGAAGATATTCCAATTGTACGAGAGTATTCAGAAGTATTTCGTGAAGACTTACCGCGTTTACCTCCATAGAGGCAGATTAAGTTTCATATTGATCTAGTGCCTGGAGCTGCACCTGTAGCCCGATCGCTATATCGATTAGCGCCTTCTGAGATGCAAGAATTGTCGAAACAACTGCAGGAATTATTAGATAAAGGATTTATCCGACCAAGCTTTTCTCCTTTGGGAGCACCGGTTCTGTTGCTTAAAAAGAAGGACGGATCATTTAGAATGTGTATTGATTACCGAGAATTGAATAAACTTACCATTAAGAATCAGTACCCATTACCAAGAATTGATGATCTGTTCGATCAACTGCAAGGATCCTGTTATTATTCAAAAATTGATTTACGATCCGGTTATCATCAATTGCTGATAGCAGAAGAAGATATTCCGAAGATAGCCTTTCGAACGCGCTATGGTCATTATGAGTTTCTAGTAATGCCGTTTGATCTGACCAACGCACCTGCTATATTTATGGATCGCATGAATAGAGTTTGCAAACCTTACTTGGATAAGTTTGTGATATTGTTTATTGACTATATTTTAATATATTCACAATCCAAGTAAGAACATGAGAAACATCTCCGACTTATTTTAAGCATACTAAGGGAAGAGAAGTTGTATGAAAAATTCTTCAAGTGTGAGTTTTGGCTTCGAGAAGTTCGATTTCTCGGACATGTTATTAACGAAAAAGGTATCCATGTGGATCCAACTAAGATCGAAGCAATCAAAAATTGGGAAGCACCCAAGTCCCCAACGGAAGTACGACAATTTCTAGGATTGGCAGGCTACTATCGTAGGTTTATTGAAAAATTTTCAAAAATAGCACAACCACTGACCCTACTAACTCGTAAGGATAGAAGATACGAGTGGAGTGCCGATCAGGAAGAAGCATTTCAACTATTAAAACAAAAGCTGTGTAGTGCATCTATTTTGTCACTCCCTGACGGAACTAACGGATTCGTAGTATATTGTGATGCTTCACGATTAGGTCTGGGATGTGTATTAATGCAAAAAGATAAAGTGATTGCCTACGCGTCGAGACAATTAAAAGTGCATGAAAAGAATTACACTACCTATGATTTAGAATTAGGAGCGGTAATCTTTGCTCTAAAAATTTGGAGACATTACCTCTACGGAACCAAGTGTGTTGTATACACCGATCATAAGAGTTTACAACACATCTTCAATCAGAAGGATCTAAATATAAGACAACGACGATGGGTTGAATTATTGAATGATTATGATTGTGATATTAGATATCACCCAGGCAAGGCTAACGTGGTTGCAGACGATCTCAGCAGAAAAGAAAGAGAAAAACCTCTACGCGTGCGAGCGCTAGAATTAACCATATATTCGGATCTTGTTACTCAGATTCGCGACACTCAAATTGAAGCATTAAAAGAGAAAAATTTGGAAAATGAAGGTCTACGAGGAATGATCAAATTGTTGATACCTAACTCCAATGACTTGATGCAGTTTGCAAATAAAGTATCGGTTCCAAAGTGTGGAGACTTGCATAGGAAGATTTTAGATGAAGCGCATAAATCAAGATATTTAATCCACCCAGGATCTAACAAAATGTATCATGATATAAAAGAATTTTACTTGTGGCCGAATATGAAAGGTGATATAGCTTCATATGTAAACAAATGTATGACATGCTCTAAGGTGAAGGCGGAATACCAGAAGCCATCTGGACTCTTATAGCAACCTATGATCCCAAAATGGAAATAGGAATGTAGCGCCATGGATTTTGTGACAAAACTACCCCGAACATCGAATGGTTATGACACTATTTGGGTAATAATCGATCGTTTAACAAAATCTGCACATTTCCTACCCATAAAGGAGACATATGGCATGAATAAGCTAGCCAACTTGTATATCAAAGAGGTGGTATCTCTCCATGGAGTACCAATCTCGATTATTTCTCATAGAGATAGTCGATTTACCTCGAGATTTTGGCAATCTTTGCATGAAGCCATGGGTACTCGCTTAGACATGAGTATAGCTTATCATCCACAGACAGACGGCCAAAGTGAAAGGACCATTCAAACACTAGAGGATCTATTGAGAGCATGCGTGATAGATTTTGGTGGGAATTGGGACACTCATCTACCATTAGCTGAGTTTTCATATAATAATAGTTATCACACTAGCATTAAAGCTGCCCCATTTGAAGCTTTGTATGGAAGAAAGTGTCATTCACCTCTGTGTTGGGAAAAAATTGGTGAAAGACAATTAACTGGACCAGAAATCATTCAAGAAACGACTGACAAGATTGGGCAGATCAGAAAGAGACTTGAAGCAGCAAGAAGCAGACAAAAGAGCTATGTAGATAACCGAAGAAAACCATTGGAATTCTAAATCAGTGACAGAGTATTTCTAAAAGTATCTCCTTGGAAGGGCATTGTAAGATTCGGTAAACGAGGAAAGCTCAATCCTCGATTCATTGGGACATTTGAAATTATAGAACGTATTGGACCAGTTGCATACTGTCTTAATCTACCAAGTGAACTTGGGAATGTGCATAACCTATTTCATGTGTCCAATCTTAAGAAATGTATGTCAGATGAATCATTAGTTATTCCACCAGACGAAGTTTGTATTGATGACAAACTTCATTTTATCGAAGAACCTATAGAAGTTCTGGATTAGAAGGTTCAGAAGCTCAGACGAAGTCAAATCAAATTGGTCAAAGTAAGATGGAGTTCCAAGAGAGGGCCTGAATTTACATGGGAACGTGAAGACCAAATGCAACAGAAGTAGCCCCATCTTTTTTAATCCGAGCCTAATACATATTCAACAACGTAAATTTCGAGACGAAATTTTTTAAACAAGGGGAGACTGTGACAACCGGTCAAAATCAGGTCAACGCCAACTCAATTCTATCAGATAATAATAATGTTTATTTATTCATTCTGACATGTTTGACTATCAGAAACCTTGACCCGTGTTTCATGCGAACCTCGTTGTCAGTTAACTGTTTGACACTAAAATTAAATTAATATATAATAATAATAATTAATAATAATTATAATAATAATATTATTATGAGATGATTTGTTGGTCTTGCATGCAAGCCAACTCATGAACCTACACTCTATGCACACTCATATATATAACCTTGCATTATTATCACTACACTCATAGTTCATATTTTCACACACACACTTAAAACCTTTCGACTCCCTTTTCTCTCCATCTACCCCCCATCCCATAGGTCCCCTCTCCACCCGAGAACCATCACCGCCACGCCTCCTTCCACCACAGGTGTGTACCACCGCCGCCAACCGCCACTACATCAATAATCACATCCACCAACCACCACTTCACCATCGCCCACTAACACCACCACCAAAACCACCATCCGTCACCACCCCTTCCACCGCCGAGACCACCGACGGACACCACCACCCTCGCTACCGCCAACCAACCACCTGCCACCATCCACCAACGAAGCCCCCCCCACTACCCGCACCCATCCGCGACCATCACCACCAACCCGTCAGCCCGTCACCTCGAACACCCAAACTCCACCCCTTTCGACCACCGCGAGCATCACCACCACTATAAGAAACCTTTATCTCCTTTTACTCAAGTCAAGAACATGAGAGTTCCAAATAAGTTCTTCGTTAGGAACTTGAATGTGGAATCGGGTCTCGAAGAATCGCGAGCTAACGCTAGAAACCTTTGGTTTAGGCTTGAGGTATAAATATTTGGGTTAATTTATCTATATATGTTCATGCATGGATGATCAAGAGGGAAATCTTGATAAAATATGGTTCACCCGCTTAGATGTTCTTGAAAAAGTCGATATTTTGTAGATAATGGGTTTTGATTTGATTATAATCTGAAAATTAAGTGTTGTTATAGTTTTAGTTGCGGAAATCTTGATATTTGTATGTTTTGGGTTTGAAAAAATGAGTTTAGATATATGTATATGGTTATGAATGTATGTGTAGACGAAAAGGTATATTGATTATGGCTTACAAGGATTATTAGTTAGAAACATAGACAAATGGATAATATTGATATTTTAAGAACCCTTTGGATGAATGAGGAATTTGGACAAAATAAAAAGATTAGGCTAGGAGAAATGGATGATATTTGTTAAAATATAACATCTCTAGGAAAATGACTAAGTAAAATGTTAACATAATAATCAAAACACAATAAGAAAAGTTTCAATGAAAAGTTTGATTAAAATAAGTAAGACTATACTTAAATTTGATGAAACGTTGTAAAAATATTGACTAAAATGATTTATTAAACATATTAATCCTCTTTTCCTATAAGAAAATGTCTAATAAATGATAACCATTCTAAAATATGAAATGATTTCTTAAAAACATCTACAAGTTTTAAAAGCATTTTTATCGATAAAAGTCAAATAAGTTGGTGAACAACATTATTGAGCAAGCTTTTCGATTATTAAAAGTAAGTCTTTCACGTTTAGGATTGTGATTAGACCGGTGCAAGACGCCTAAATCTGAGATTTGATCACAATGAAGGTGAGTTCTTTGGCCCCATTTTAAATATTGTTTTATTTAAACTGTTTTGGGGGAAAAACATGTATGTTTAATTATTTTATATATGATGGGTAAATGAGGATAATATATGTTATTATGGTATAAGTTGAGGCAATAGTATCGGTGAATACTATTGGCCTCTAAATCCCCATATAATCATTAACCTCGAGGAGGCCGCAGACTATATTGGTAGTTTTATCGGGTTAGAAGGGTCCGCTCTCGCGACCAGTCGCGCTGGTCAGGTTGTAGCGAGGGAGTTTATATGTCTGGATAGTTGTGGGGCAATGAAGTGTTTCTTGGCTTGATTATGGACTTATGACCTGAATTAATCATAGTACCTAGCTAGTCTATATTGAGTATATTATCTCGCTACATCATATAACTTGTCTTGAAAACCGAATAATGCAATTTATGAAAACCCGAATGCTCACCAACTTTATGTTGACTTGTATTTTCTCATGCTTTTTAGGGTTATAGGTATGCTCGAATTGGGAAATGATGGAAATGTATCTTTGGAAAGGCCAAACGTTTTATGTTGACTACTTTAAGTCTTTTAATGATGAACTTGCTGTTTCGCAAACTAAACATGTTATTGTAAAAAAAATGTTTTGAATTTCTTGTTATGTAAAAGTAGTCAACTTATTAGATATTAACGTTTGACTACAACCGTTGGAATAATTCCAACTTCCGTTATCACCACGTCACGTGACTTTCTGCTGCGATGTTCGGGGTGTGACAGTTTCTCTGCCCCTGGTAAAGAGGGTATAGTATGTAAACTTGTCAAGTCATTGTATGGTTTGAAGCAAGCTTCAAAATAGTGGCACCAAAAGTTTGATAGTGTTATTATTGATAACAGTTTCAAAATATATTAGTGTGATAAATTAAAAGATACATCGGGAGGTTATGCAATTTATGCCTTTGTATAGATGATATGCTTATCAGTGGGAGTAATGATAAAATGATTAGATCTACTAAGGACATGTTGAAGGGAAGATTTGACATGAAAGACATGGGTTTAGAAGATGCAATTTTAGGAGTGAAAATTATTCGAACCCAAGATGGTTTTATGTTGAGTCAAGTTCACTATGTGGTCAAGATTCTTGAAAAATTCAATTCGGGAGACACGCGTGTAGTACGTTCTTCAGTTGATACCACCCAACATCTAAGAAAAAAATAAAGGTGAGGGTGTTGCTCAGTTAGGGTATTCAAGAATCATTGGTAGTCTAACGTATCTAATGGCATGTGCTAGACCCCACTTAGCATACGCGGTAAGCAGACTAAGTAGATATACTAGTAATCCAAGATCAGAACATTGGAAGAGTATAACGAGGGTCCTTAGATACATAAGATACACAAGAGACTATGAATTGCATTATACCCATCATCCAGCCGTGATTGAAGGGTACACAGATGCAAACTGGATATCGGATATGAAAGATTCCAAATCAACAAGTGGGTATGTGTTCTTACTTGGTGGAGTAGCAATATCTTAGAGATCATCCAAGAAAATGATTATAGCTAAATCCAGACTAGAATGAGAATTATAGCTTTGGATAAGGCCGGAGAAGAGGCTTGATGGCTACGTCAATTTGTAGAAGGCATTCCAAGATGGCCAAAGCCTTTATCGGCTATTTGCATACGTTGTGACAGTGAGTCAGCAATTGGTAGAGCCAAAAGCTCAATGTACAATGGTAAATCAAGGGATATCAGGCGTAGACATAACATGATATGACAAAAAATATCAACGGGTGTTATTATGATTGCCCACGTGAAGTCAAAAGATAACATTGCAGACCCGTTAACAAAAGGCTTAAGCATAGAATTAGTTTATAAATTGTCAAGAGGAATGGGATTAAAGCCCACAAGAGAGGGGAATATGAGGGAAACCTAACCTAGTTCTGGAGATCCCAAGATCTAAGTTCAATAGGATAACTTAATCATATGACCAATGGCGTCACGATATGGGAGGACCCTAAAACTAAAAGGAAGTCATAACTTCCTAGTCCATTCACTCTAGGGGAGTACCTCTAACCTGTGACCAATATGAGATTCAACATATTAAGGTTAGATGATTCATAGGAATTAATATAACCATGATACTTTTAATGATTTATAGAATTACCTATGTTAGAAAGAAGTGGGGTCACTTCGAATGGATTTGTGGGGAGGCGCAAATCATAGAGCTCTCGCAGAACCAGGAAAGTGTTCGAAGACCATTAACGGACACGACAATGAGGGGTTGATCACACTAGGGAGAGCATTGTGTGAATGTATATTGTCGTCTACATAAAACATGCTCTGTTCAAAGACATCACTAGGCGGGTGTCACACCCCAACCTTAACGGCGGAAACGTCGAGATGTGAGGGTTAAGATTGTTTACAGCCACATAACACTACCATAAATTGTAAATATAAAAATTCATAAGTTGAAATAAACATTACAACCAAATGTCTCAACAAACAAGAATAAACAAAGTTCAATTTTCAAGTCCCCAAGTTATTTTATTTATTTTTCCTAGGTCCAAATCCTAGGTGTAAACATGCTTCAAAAGATAATCATCAACCTTGTGCATTTCCTGAAACATGTTAAAAATAAAAGGGTCAACTTTAAAAGTTGGTGAGTTTCCATGGGTTATGCATACATATATATATATATATATATATATATATATATATATATATATATATAAAAGTTTACAAGTAGCAATTCAGGTCAATGGTTACGAAATAAGCAAGTTTATAGATAACATATAGCTACAATCAAACCTTGACCAAGAATATCATTTACAAGTTTAACGATTAGCTAAGTGTACTTGGTTCCCATAGTGCTCAAGAATACGACACTAGGAGCCGGCAATAACCTCGGCTTTAGCACCAAATAGGCTTGTCGGGCCCATAGATCTATGACGTCGCCAGGCTAGCAATAGTTAATGATTGTCAACATATAATATTCATCATATAAAGCTCACAATATTACAAATAACCATGACAAAGTTCATAGATGAATTGCTCGTGCATTTACAAGTATCAAGATGTTTACAAGTGCAAGTTCATAAAGTTAACATGTTTCACCCCAAAAAGTGTGAAATAAAGTAAAAAGGGGCATGGAAAACTCACATGATATAAGTTGATGTTAAAGGTAATATCGAGTAATGTAAATGGTGCTCCAACGATTTCTTTTACAAGTTACCTAAATGTGTATATTCCAAGATTAAGTTTAACAACAAGATTAACGATTAAACGTGAACTAGGGTTTCAAGTGAGGTTTGGGGTTTTTTTGATTTAGATAAAATTTAACAATGAAATCACTTATATTTTATTTCAATGAAAAGTATTATACCATTAGATAATTAAAGCATTTATAATAATTAAATATAAAGTGTAAATAATTTCTATGATTATTTAAATAACACGATTAAACTAAAATTAACGTTTGGGCCAATAATAATTTATTAAGTTAGACTATCATTTTAAATCCATTTTATAAGAAATAACTAAAAATAATCTTGTTATATTGTTTTATTAAAAGATTATATAAGTATTTAATTTTTTTTTAAAAAAATTGCAGAAAATAATTTGGTCACTTTTAAATTAATTAAAGTTTACAAAAAATGATTTTTATAATAATTAAAAATTTCTGTAATTAAAATAATTGCAGAAAACCCTTAAAAAAAATAGGTTGAGGGTGCCCGGGTTCGAACCCGGGACCTCAAGGATGGGGTAACACGCGCTTAACCAGTAGGCTGGGTAGCCTATGCCTGCTGGAATCCAGTTCCCCTATCTTAAAACACATAAATCAGATGAAATCCCCAAATCACATAAACCCTAGAATGATTTAGGACCAAATTGATGCATAAATCGATATTGATAACGATGATAATCATGGGGCTTTTGTTCCCCATGTAAAAACGAGTAGATAACTGTGTTTAATTACCCGAATCAGAGTCGAATCGATGGTGAGCAAGACGAAGAACAAGTCGCGGCTATGTCGAGATTGGTTCGGGTTGTAAATGATGTTAATAATCAAATTAGTTGCACAGATAGCTTCTACTGGTCTCGGTGATTGAAAGCCCTTTATCAATTTTAATTAAGAATGACTGGAGATGCAAGAACACTAATGTTGCAGGTCGCGATGAAGGGGATGATCGAATGTGATGTTCGTGTGAGTTTCAGGTGAAATTGAGATTGATGGCAGCTTAGGATTAGTTAAACGTTCGATTATGACACATTTAATTTGATTATTATTGAGTTTTAATGTTCGAACGGCTCTATGATTAAAAGCTTCGGTTATTCAAACCGATTGGGTTCATAACCGACGTCTAAACGCAATTAAGGTGCGTGTTCAAGTTCGAAACGGTTCCGCGACTGTAATGGTGTGGTTTAATTGAGTTAAATTCGGGTATATCGACCGATTTGGGGGTGGCCGGAGCTCGGCCGGAGCTCCCACCGGAAAATCGGGTGTTTGGGGGTTGGGTTTTACAATTTACACCTTTGGTCCCTGAGGTTTTAATATTACACCTTTTAATCCAAAGTTTTATTTCTAGTTTAAACTAAATTACAGCTTTAGTCCCTGTAGTTTACATATTATTATTTTAAATACAAAACTTCTATTTTAAGTTTGTAAATTGTCTTAAAGACCCCCTAACTTAATTAAACTTTAAGTTTTAAACTTGTTAATTATTTAACTCTTATAAATTATTATTTCTATTATTATTATTATTTTTTTTATCTTATTTTAACTATTATTATTATGTTTTATTATATTAAAACAAATTATTAACTCATAAATTAATGAATTAATGCATCATAAAAGAAACATTCATAAACAACCCATATAGTTTCTTAAATGACATAAATGGTCCTTACCAGAACATAACAAGGTTAACTATCAATTAACAAAACACGAAAGGTTACAGTTTCCCCAACTTTTAAGAATTTCGTCCCGAAATTAAGATTGAACTAGACGAACAAATACGGGTATTTCATCTTCATATGCTCCTCACGCTCCCAAGTAAACTCAGGTCCACGCTTATTTTCCCAACGAACCTTGACGATTGGGGTAGTAGTGGTCCTAGTCTTCTTCATAATGCGGTCCATGACTTCAACGGGTTTCTCCACAAAATGTAATGACTCGTCGATCTGGATGTCATCTAATGGAACATACAGACTTTCATTAGCCAAACATTTTCTCAAATTTGAGACATGGAAAACAGGATGAACCCCGCTAAGATCGGAAGGTAGTTCCAGTTTATAAGCCACTTTCCCAATCCTTTTCAGGATCTTGAAAGGTCCTACAAATCGTGGAGCTAATTTACCCTTCTTCCCAAAACGAACGACTCCCTTCCATGGTGAGACTTTAAGAAGAACCATGTCCCCAATTTGAAATTCCAACGGCTTGCGTCGTTTATCGGCATAACTTTTTTGTCGACTTCTAGCCACTTCAAGGTTCTCACGAATCAGGGAAACTTTATCGGTTGTTTCTTGTATGAGCTCAGGACCAGTGATGAAATTTTCACCAATGTCAGTCCAGCAGATCGGGGAACGACATTTACGACCATAGAGTGCTTCAAAAGGTGCCATTTTGATACTCGAGTGGTAACTATTATTATACGAAAATTCCGCGAGAGGTAAATGCGTATCCCAGTCACCACCAAAATCAAGGACACAAAGACGTAGCAAATCCTCTAGGGTTTGGATGGTTCGCTCGGTTTGACCGTCCGTTTGAGGATGGTAAGCCGTGCTTAAATCCAGTTGAGTACCCAAAAGTTCTTGCATAGACGACCAAAAGTGCGAAGTGAAACGAGCGTCTCGGTCGGATATGATATGTAAAGGTACGCCATGACGACTCACAATCTCATCAATGTATATACGAGCTAACCTTGACGTTTTGTAAGTGTCACGTATGGGTATGAAATGTGCCGACTTGGTCAATCGGTCAACGATCACCCATATGCTATCATGACCACGAGAGGTGCGAGGTAATTTGGTTATGAAGTCCATGGATATGTGTTCCCATTTCCACATAGGAATCTCGGGTTGTTCAAGCAATCCACTAGGACGTTGATGTTCAGCTTTAACCTTTGTACACGTAAGACACTTAGCTACGTAAGTTGCTATGTCTTTCTTCATTCCAGGCCACCAGTATTGACCACGCAGATCCATATACATCTTATCGGAACCAGGATGAATTGAGTAACGAGTTTGATGAGCTTCATTCATGATGAAGGTACGAAGATTATCACAGTTTGGAACCCAAATTCGATTCAAGAAGTACATCAACCCGTTGGGTTTCGTTTCTAGTTGAACTCGAAGATTGTACTCCAATTCCTCTCCCATTTTCCCTCCTTCTTGAACCGCTTGTTGAGCCTCCATGATACAAGTCTCGATGTCATTCTCAATCCTCAAATTTTGTAGCAGCACCGTAGTCTCATTAACATCCAGACGAATCTCAGTATCAAATTCTCCCAAGATATCAAACCATTGTCGTCGCTCGCGAATTTCTTGAAACGAGATCATCTTATTATGAATCTTACGACTTAGTGCATCGGCTACGACATTTGCCTTTCCAGGATGGTAACGAATGTCACAATCATAATCACTAATCAACTCAACCCAACGTCGTTGTCTCATGTTGAGATCCTTTTGATTGAAGACGTGTTGTAGGCTTTTGTGATCGGTGTAGACTATACATTGCGTCCCATAAAGGTAATGCCTCCAAATCTTTAAGGCAAAAACCACAGCACCAAGTTCAAGATCATGTGTCGTATAATTCACCTCATGGACCTTCAATTGTCTCGATGCATATGCTATGACCTTTCCTCGTTGCATGAGAACACAACCCAGGCCTTGTTTAGATGCATCACAATATACGGTGAAATCATCGTTCCCATCGGGAAGGGTTAATATAGGGGCATTACACAACTTGTGCTTTAAGGATTCAAAGGCTCCCTCTTGTTCAGACCCCCATTCGAATGGTTTATTCTTTTGGGTCAAGGAAGTAAGCGGTTTCGCGATTCGAGAGAAGTTGGCAATGAAACGACGATAATACCCAGCAAGACCAAGGAAAGAACGAACTTCGGTTGGAGTTGTGGGAACACACCAATTTTTCACAGCTTCCACCTTTGCAGGGTCAACGTGAATTCCTTGACTATTCACCACATGTCCTAGAAATTGGACCTCCTCAAGCCAAAATTCGCACTTTGAGAACTTTGCGTATAGTTGTTCTTTCTTCAATAGCTCAAGAACTTGTCGCAGGTGGTGTTCGTGATCGGTTTTGGACTTGGAGTAGATAAGTATGTCGTCAATAAAGACAATCACGAACTTGTCTAGATACGGCTTGCATACTCGATTCATGAGATCCATAAAGACAGCAGGAGCATTCGTTAAACCAAAGGGCATCACCATGAACTCATAGTGTCCATATCGGGTACGGAACGCAGTTTTTGGGATATCATCATCATGAACTCGTAATTGATGATAGCCAGAACGTAAATCAATCTTTGAGAAAATAGCAGCTCCTTGAAGTTGGTCAAAAAGATCATCGATGCGAGGAAGAGGGTAGCGGTTCTTGATGGTAAGTTTGTTAAGCTCACGATAATCGATGCACATACGAAATGATCCATCTTTCTTCTTCACGAACAAAATAGGTGCACCCCAAGGCGATGAGCTAGGTCGGATAAAGCCTTTGTCGGACAGTTCTTGAAGTTGACTGGCCAGCTCTTGCATTTCTGACGGTGCAAGTCGATATGGTGATTTAGCCACAGGGTTCGCTCCCGGAATTAAATCGATCTTAAACTCGACTTCACGCACGGGAGGTAAACCGCTAAGGTCATCGGGAAACACTTCAGGAAAGTCTCGTACAATCGGGACCTTCTTAAGATCATTCCCTTTGACTTTCGTGTTGACCACGTAAGCCAAGAAAGCCATGTAATTCTTGCTTAGACATTTTCGGGCTTGAGTACACGACATGAGTTTGAGTCCTTTGGATGATTTTTCGCCAAATACTTTCAATGTATCCCCCGAAGGCAAAGGAATTCGAATGCACTTCTCGAAACAAATAATTTCCGCATGATGTTTAGCTAACCAATCCATGCCAATGATAACGTCAAAACTTCCAAGTTTCATAGGAATAAGGTCGATAAAGAAATCATGCTCGTTTAGGCTCAAAATGCAATCACGAATAACGACACCAACGGTGATGGGTTCTCCATCGGCGACTTCGACAGTAAGAGGTCTTTCTAGTTTCGTATGTGGCTTAGCAAGTATAGGCTCAAATTCTATCGAGACAAAACTCTTATCGGCTCCAGAGTCAAATAGAACGTAGGCATAAGAATTATTAATAAGAAACATACCTGTTCAGTTTTAAAGACGTTTACGATACAGGTAAAGCAACAAAAGTACTTGGATCATAAAGTTGGGGTTGGATTTGACATACCGTTCACCACATCGTTGTTAGCCTGTGCTTGGTTTGCATTGATGTTGAAGGCACGTCCTCGAGCTTGTGGTACGTTACCCGCAAGACGAGGGCATTGTGGGCGAAAATGACCAGGTTCCCCACAGTTGTAGCAAGCACGATTGGCAACTAACGCGGCATTGTTTGGTGCACGGTGACAAGTAGCCACCAAATGTCCATACTTACCACACAGTGTACAGATACGGCACGGGGTATTACCCGCATGATGATACTTACAGACATTGCACAATGGTAGAGGACCAGCATAGGTTCTAGCAGCAGGTGCTTGTGTACCAGGAGCGGGTTGTCTTTGAGGTACTTTGGGTGTAGCCACTGCAAAATTACGCGCCGGTGTGAACTTGCGTTTCTTGTTGTTGTAAGACGGTTCATTCTTATTCTCCTTAGCTGCTTCAGGGACCGCCTTTTCAGTCTTTTTAGCCCCTTTGACGGACAAGGTGCCCGCTCGAATATGGTTTTCAGTAAGTTGAGCGGTGATGGTAATGGCATCTTCCAAAGTTGTGGGTCTACTTCCCACTACGGCATCTTGGATTTGAGGTGGCACCCCCTTGATGAACTTCTCAATGTTCCTAGGAACTGTGTCAACCATGTGAGGTAACAGGATGCTCAACTCGTGATGCCTAGTTGAATAGGCCAAATGATCTCCACCATCTTGCTTGAGGTTCCAAAACTCCTCCTCCAGCTTTTGCAACTCACTTCTCGGGCAGAACTTTTGGATGGCAATGTTCTTGAATTCTTCCCAAGTGAGTGCCAACACAGCATCAGCACCACGATTCCTCTTCTCACTATTCCACCACGTAAGTGCTCTTTGTTGAAGAACACTTGTGGCATAACGGACTTTGAGTGCCTCGGGACACTCACAGTTGATGAAGGTGTTCTCCATACTTTCAAACCACTCGAGAAGTCCAGTGGCTCCTTCCTTCCCACTAAAGCTAGTGGGTTTGCACGAGTTGAAGTGCTTAAACGTGCAGGGTTGGTTGTTTCTTCCTTGATTTGCACTATTCTCTCCTTGCCCATTGCCATTAGTGTTGTCACTAGCGTTGGTCATCAAGGTGCTACTCAGTTCAGCAACCATGGTCGGAATGACGGCAGCCATTTGACGGGCAATCATGGCGGCTAATTTGCGGTCGGAGCTACCACGCTTTCCATGATGACGAGACATGCTGGATATAAAATACGTTAGTCACAGAAATTTGGAGGTAGAAGATAATAAAACAAAGATTTTTCAAGACTTGTAAAACACATATGGAATGATTCCATTTGGTACGCATTACCATTTGGAAACGTTGACACGTCAAGGTGAGTTAACTCCAATTGCCTTAGAAACTTGTGTATATTGACCATAGTTTATCACTCATCCCAGAAATCCCCAGGTAAACATAACTAGTCCCACGGGATTTATGCGAAATGCTTACCTTAGCCCGAAGGCTTTTTGCCAGGAAATCCAGAATACAGGTGTCTATGTGTCACACAATATTTCTTTAGGTTCATGGAATTAAAACCTTGATGAGATTTTCATGGATTAGTCATAAAGTCTAAAGATTTGAACCTTTTAATATAAAGCTTACGTTCCCCCGTGTCGTCGAGAATAAGTTTAAGATATTTCATCGCCGAGAGAATAAAGGATTAAGAATAAGTTTTAGAGGAGACAAGACAACCAAGTTTCTCAATTATAAGGCAATCCTAACTAAAGGCATCAAGTTGCACATTAAGAGGCCCTCCTTAACAAGTAGCATTATGTAGCATGCAACAAAATATATTACAAGATCATAAAGATTTTTCTTATGAGGTTCATGCATCAACTATAGTCTAGGTCACCATTTCTAATAACCTAAATCCCTATAGTTATGGGCTCTGATACCAATCTGTCACACCCCAACCTTAACGGCGGAAACGTCGAGATGTGAGGGTTAAGATTGTTTACAGCCACATAACACTACCATAAATTGTAAATATAAAAATTCATAAGTTGAAATAAACATTACAACCAAATGTCTCAACAAACAAGAATAAACAAAGTTCAATTTTCAAGTCCCCAAGTTATTTTATTTATTTTTCCTAGGTCCAAATCCTAGGTGTAAGCATGCTTCAAAAGATAATCATCAACCTTGTGCATTTCCTGAAACATGTTAAAAATAAAAGGGTCAACTTTAAAAGTTGGTGAGTTTCCATGGGTTATGCATACATATATATATATATATATATATATATATATATATATATATATATATATATATATATATAAAAGTTTACAAGTAGCAATTCAGGTCAATGGTTACGAAATAAGCAAGTTTATAGATAACATATAGCTACAATCAAACCTTGACCAAGAATATCATTTACAAGTTTAACGATTAGCTAAGTGTACTTGGTTCCCATAGTGCTCAAGAATACGACACTAGGAGCCGGCAATAACCTCGGCTTTAGCACCAAATAGGCTTGTCAGGCCCATAGATCTATGACGTCGCCAGGCTAGCAATAGTTAATGATTGTCAACATATAATATTCATCATATAAAGCTCACAATATTACAAATAACCATGACAAAGTTCATAGATGAATTGCTCGTGCATTTACAAGTATCAAGATGTTTACAAGTGCAAGTTCATAAAGTTAACATGTTTCACCCCAAAAAGTGTGAAATAAAGTAAAAAGGGGCATGGAAAACTCACATGATATAAGTTGATGTTAAAGGTAATATCGAGTAATGTAAATGGTGCTCCAACGATTTCTTTTACAAGTTACCTAAATGTGTATATTCCAAGATTAAGTTTAACAACAAGATTAACGATTAAACGTGAACTAGGGTTTCAAGTGAGGTTTGGGGTTTTTTTGATTTAGATAAAATTTAACAATGGAATCACTTATATTTTATTTCAATGAAAAGTATTATACCATTAGATAATTAAAGCATTTATAATAATTAAATATAAAGTGTAAATAATTTCTATGATTATTTAAATAACACGATTAAACTAAAATTAACGTTTGGGCCAATAATAATTTATTAAGTTAGACTATCATTTTAAATCCATTTTATAAGAAATAACTAAAAATAATCTTGTTATATTGTTTTATTAAAAGATTATATAAGTATTTAATTTTTTTTTTAAAAATTGCAGAAAATAATTTGGTCACTTTTAAATTAATTAAAGTTTACAAAAATGATTTTTATAATAATTAAAAATTTCTGTAATTAAAATAATTGCAGAAAACCCTTAAAAAAATAGGTTGAGGGTGCCCGGGTTCGAACCCGGGACCTCAAGGATGGGGTAACACGCGCTTAACCAGTAGGCTGGGTAGCCTATGCCTGCTGGAATCCAGTTCCCCTATCTTAAAACACATAAATCAGATGAAATCCCCAAATCACATAAACCCTAGAATGATTTAGGACCAAATTGATGCATAAATCGATATTGATAACGATGATAATCATGGGGCTTTTGTTCCCCATGTAAAAACGAGTAGATAACTGTGTTTAATTACCCGAATCAGAGTCGAATCGATGGTGAGCAAGACGAAGAACAAGTCGCGGCTATGTCGAGATTGGTTCGGGTTGTAAATGATGTTAATAATCAAATTAGTTGCACAGATAGCTTCTACTGGTCTCGGTGATTGAAAGCCCTTTATCAATTTTAATTAAGAATGACTGGAGATGCAAGAACACTAATGTTGCAGGTCGCGATGAAGGGGATGATCGAATGTGATGTTCGTGTGAGTTTCAGGTGAAATTGAGATTGATGGCAGCTTAGGATTAGTTAAACGTTCGATTATGACACATTTAATTTGATTATTATTGAGTTTTAATGTTCGAACGGCTCTATGATTAAAAGCTTCGGTTATTCAAACCGATTGGGTTCATAACCGACGTCTAAACGCAATTAAGGTGCGTGTTCAAGTTCGAAACGGTTCCGCGACTGTAATGGTGTGGTTTAATTGAGTTAAATTCGGGTATATCGACCGATTTGGGGGTGGCCGGAGCTCGGCCGGAGCTCCCACCGGAAAATCGGGTGTTTGGGGGTTGGGTTTTACAATTTACACCTTTGGTCCCTGAGGTTTTAATATTACACCTTTTAATCCAAAGTTTTATTTCTAGTTTAAACTAAATTACAGCTTTAGTCCCTGTAGTTTACATATTATTATTTTAAATACAAAACTTCTATTTTAAGTTTGTAAATTGTCTTAAAGACCCCCTAACTTAATTAAACTTTAAGTTTTAAACTTGTTAATTATTTAACTCTTATAAATTATTATTTCTATTATTATTATTATTATTTTTATCTTATTTTAACTATTATTATTATGTTTTATTATATTAAAACAAATTATTAACTCATAAATTAATGAATTAATGCATCATAAAAGAAACATTCATAAACAACCCATATAGTTTCTTAAATGACATAAATGGTCCTTACCAGAACATAACAAGGTTAACTATCAATTAACGAAAACACGAAAGGTTACAGCGGGTAAGTATGCCTCCCAAAGGAAGGTTCAAAGGAAACACCTATCTATCAATCAACAGTCAACTTTTGAATTTTTTGGGGAATTGGTTTCCATTCATGTGGGGATTGTTGGAAATTTATTGATATTATTAATATTAATATGATTATTATTCAATAAATTTAATATGTTAAATGTGATATCAATGCTCATAAGTTGGGATTGGTATGAGAAATTAATGGTGTGATTTGCAACAGTTTCAGTTATAGCTTGATTGATTAAATGCTATGACTTGACCAAGTCATAAAACCAAAATAATTAGCATTGAAGGCTTTAATGAGCTATTTTAATTTCGAATTAAATCCTGATTGAGCTGTTACAGTTCATGTTTTATATATATACAGAAGGTTACTCAGTAGACAAGACACACCAACACAATTTGAAAACCTACAGCAAATAGGTTCTTTAAATATCCTCTATCTCTGATTTCTCTTCAACAATCAAATTTAGGTTCTAGATCAATCCTGGCAGTACCAACTGCTTTAGCTGTTGTATCCTAGGAAACAAAACGAATTCTTCTGGGAGGCTTGGAATTTTTTTAAGGGCCCCGTGTCTAACACGATCTTTATTTTTTAGATTTTTATTCTTCCGTTTCTGTTTATTTACAATCATAAAGAGTATTGTAACTTTTGATTTATATACCTTTGTAATACTTATATCAATAGAAACTGGTTTTGTTTCATTTTTATATGAACGGTTTCTACATTCAATCTCTTATAAGTGTAAAGTTAACTGGTATATAGGACTAAAAATATTTTGTTATGAATGATAAAATTGTTCTTAGTTTGTCGATTTGAGTTTTCTGGTTATACTACAAACCTTGGTTACTCTTTGCACCGATTAACACACACATAATTTCTCTCTTTCCCTAGATTTTCCTTTTTTATGAACTAATTTAAGTATTTCTTCAAACAAGACACCAACCTAACACGAAATTCGTGAGATTGGGTTAAATGGTTCGTGTTTATGTTAGCTTGTGAATCCACTTGTTATTTCAAGATAATGTGTGTAACAGGCTTTTCATGTTACTATCATGTTCAGGTTGTATGAAATTTTCAATTTCGTATAAGGTTAATGCATTAACCCGCTAACATATTTAATAGCCTAATTGGCATTCGATTGAATTTATCTTTAACCATCATTGATTTGCATATATGCATAAGCAACCATGGATTTGATAGATTCCGAAATTAGTTCTTACAATCAAGGGTATACGTTAGGGCTGTCCAAAAAGCTTGCGGTTCGTGGCTCGTTCTAAAATAGCTTGAAAAAAACCCACTTGAAATCAGCTCATTTATAAATGTGTGAGTTTATATTTGAGAGACAGAAAGAGAGAGAGAGAGAAAGAAAGAGAAAAAGAGAGAGAGAGAGAGAGTGTGTGTGTCTTTTAATATTATATTAGGGGGTAAATGATTGTTTTAAAACCGTAGGAACACAAGTAGTTAATATACGTAAACGTTATGAATGCAATTGGTAATTTACTCTACATTTTATTAAAAACTACAAATTAAAAAGAAACGACCTAGCATTTTTTTAATTATACACTAGAAATAAAGGGCAAATTGATTGTCATCTAATATTATATTATGTAAAATTATTATCAATATTTTACTCATTATAATATATATTAAAATTTTGGGCGTTTACTGAAGTAACCAGAGGCGTTTTTGGTACTTTACTCGGGGTACTACTTTTACACGTGCTTCTTTGTTGTGTCGTCTCCTCTCATGATTTCTCTTTTCAACTTTTATAATGTATTGATTTTGTTGCTTGACTTTCATTGATTTCTGTTGTTGTTCGATTTTAGTGTTCACTAATTCTGTTGTAGTAATGTGGTTTATTTATCGTTTTACGGTGTTCTGATCGGTGTATCACGTCCTATTTTGTTCTAAATTGACGTTTGAGTTCGCCGGAGATCGGGTGTGTTTACTGTTTTTTGGTGTATAATTGATACATGTTTTTGATGTTTAGATCTTGCATTTTCGTTTAAAAATCGATAGTGGTTGGTTTTCGTTTATTTAATCGGGTTCGGGCTGAGTCGAGTCGGGTCCGGTATTCAGGTTCGGGTAAAAACGACACCCCTATTTTGAATGACGTTTAACGTCCCCTTTATTTTCGATTGCCAATTTGAGTTCGCTAGATCAGTACAACATTGTTGGTTTATGTTCCCTGCCATCCGGTTTGTGTTATTTTTCGTCGACCATCGGATGAGAACTCTGTATTCAGTGGCGGAGCTTGAATATTCCCGTAGGGGGGCGGGGGGAAAATTAATTTTTTTCAGGGGGGCAAACTTGATATTTACACAAAAATTTACACTACCGGGTCAAAAATTTACGCTAACGGACTAAAATTTAACACTATCGATGAAAAAAAAGGCCCCCGTTATCCTTCGCCTCTGTCCGTATTCTGAAAGGGTGTTGCTATACATACCCTTTTTTTAATTTTTTTTTACTTTTTATACTCTCTTCTTTTAAGTTTGTAGTAACATACAATTCAAAACTTTTGCTTTCTTTTTTTCTTTTTTTTATCCTATTAAGATAATTAGCTAAATCAAATAACTAAAATAACAAATTTAATTTTATCTCCGTCCATTTAACAACAAACTTTGGTAAAACCCCATATGTTTTTTCAAACCACTTTAAATCTTTAAGTAGACGATTTGGCTGATCATACAAAAAGAACAATGTATTCATCATTTTTTTAATTAAAAATTGAAACATCATAGTTACTTCAAACTTAATTTGTTTGAAAAAATAAGTGAAAAATTAAAAACTGAAGTCAAAAGAAACGATAGTAGATGACGGTAATGTGAGTTGTTGTGGAGTTAACGAGGGTAGTTGTTAAAAATCATCAATCAAAGAGTAAATTACAAATTTTATCCTTTAAGTATATTTAAAATTATAATTTTTTTTATTAAAATTTGATAAATACACTGATCATCTTTTATTTAAAACTTATCACGATTTTGGTACTTTCTACTAACAAAAGTTAAATTTTCTAGTTAGTTTTGTATAAAATAACATTTTGTCCTTACCTTTAAAAGAACGAAATCTGTAATTTTTACTAATCTTTAATTTTTTTCCTTTTTGTTTTTATTTTATTTATTTTACTTTTTTTTCTCTTTTATAATCACTTTTAGTTTTGTAAACTTATTTTTTTAAAATGATATCTTTACCCGCAACCCTTAAAAAGACGAAATGTAGTATTATTAATTTTTTATTTTCTTTATGTTTTTATATTTTATTTTCTTTAATCTTGTTTATTTCTAGCCACTTTCATTTAAAAAATATCATAAATATTAGTAATAATTTAGTTTTAATTTTTTTTATAAAACATAATTTTATTTATAGATTTTTTTTATAAATTTATGTTCATTTATTCACTTTGTTCATTACATTTCCAATAAAACCAATAGAAATTAAACAACTTGGTTTTTAACTTTTTTGGTACAAGATTTTTTAGTCATTTTAAATTATTTAGTTTAGCATTTATATTCGAAACTGTTTGGAGAAAGTAAAATTTTGGTTTATGATATAAATTTTTAATTTTTGTGTATTCAATCAAATGATTTGTTTTTAAGTATAAATATAGTATGATAGCCTGTAACTTTAATTTAAATAAAATATACTTAAAGGTTTCTAAACAACTACTTGGGAGTTTTTAAATAAACGAATCATTTAAATTTTCTTTAACTAAATGCATTTTTATTCAGGGTTTTAATTAAACTGTTAATAATGGGTTTTTATCAATATAAATCAAAACCAAAGCACTTAAAATTAAAACAAAACCAAACCAAACAATTACAAAGCTTAATAATACGTATAGCCCAACTTAAAATAATTATAACAAAGTAAAATATAAAAAATCACATCTCAAAATCATATGGTGTCTAATAGGTTTCTAATATAAATCGTAAACCAAACTATTTAACATAGTTGACTATTCTTATACCAAAATGTTAATAAAAAAATCGACGGTGAAACAAAACCATTACTAGTTTAAATTTTATAACAAAAAATATATATTTTGAACTCTCTAATTTATTCTCATACGATTAGAAAGGTAGATAACTAATTTTTAAAAACAAAAAAGTATAATAAATTAAAAACCTATAAACAAAAAATATATTTTATAAAAAAAGATTAAAAATAATTAAGTAATAATATTTCAGATAAGTTTATAAAAAAGGTGATTACAAAAGATAAAGTAAATAAAATAAAAATAAATTGGAAAATGAATAAAAGATTAGTGAAAATTACAGATTTTGTGCTTTACGGGGTAAGGGCGAAATGGTCTATTTACACAAAACTAAAATAAAAAATTAACTTTTGTTACTAGAAAGAACATAAAACGTAATAAGTTTTGAAATAAAAAACGCTTAATGTATTTATCAAAGTTTAAGGATAAAATCCATAATTTTAAATATACTTAAAGGACAAAATTTATAATTTACTCTTTATCAAAACTATATTAGTTTATATTTCATTTAATCAAAACGACGTAGTTTTAGTTGGTTACACATCTAAGTTTGTGAGCCTAACAACATCATATTTGTTTTAGTGTTCAAATGATCAAATCGTTGTGTTCTAAAAAATTTGATTTATACGACTTTGAATTCTTTGATGAAAAATTAAATATCTTTATTTTGGTTATACATTTTATGTGATGCTTCGTTGATTTTGGATTGTTTAATTCAGCATTTATTTCACGGTTTGTTGAATTTAGATTTTTTGTATAGTTTGTCATTCTTTAGATGGTTGTACTTATATGCATGAAATCAATACCGTTTATAATGATTTATGGTAATTAAAGTATAACATAAAATTTAGGGGGATAATATGATACTTTTGAAAATGATTTTTTAGAAGAGAGGGGTATAACAAGTAGAAAATGGGGTATGCATAAAATCTCCCTTTTAAAAATGTGTAAGTAAGATGTCTGTGTTGTCGCCGCAATTGGTGATGCGATGGCGATGTCCTGCATTTCATGTTCAGCGGCGAGGGTGGATTGACGTTTTCTGTTTGTTTATCATTTTGACTTCATTTTGTTTAGTCGTTTAAATAATTTTTTGTTTTTTGTTTAAAAAATGTTAATTACTACTGTTTTTTTTTTCTTTGATCTTATATAATTTCAATACAACTTTGAGTGTATATATATGTACGTTTTCTAATAAATATATGTATGTAGGTTTTTGAATAAATAAGTTGGAACTTTAAATTGAATGGATCATAATTATTAGAATGAATTGTCTTTTTTTCTCCCCGTGTTTGATCCTATTTGTCATTTTCATTTAAAACGGTTTTTTTTTTTGCATCTGGCTCCCCTAGTGTCGTACACCAGTTGATGAATTTTAGACATACAATTTTGTAAACCGGTAAAACCTTGTTTAATTTATCTCTAGCATTTTACTTTTGTTGAAAAAAATTCAACCTTTCACTCCATATCTTCAACTATTCGTACAAACAGTTGTCCAACTCATGCGAAATGACGCCATACAATTAGCTGTCACAAATTATTTTTCATAAGAAGATTGTTAGCAACCTCACGATCCCAGTTAATTTGAGTTTGTCTTTTAAGCGGGCAAGAACTTTCGGTATGATGAACTAAAAATTCGATCGTGGCTTGGACCACAATAATGAAGAGCATATCGCTCTCCAATGAATCCAACGAGGACTATGATATATCCATTTTTCTTAAAAGTAATTGGAAATATATAAAAGTTGAGAGTAGAATACGAGTGTAAATTGTGAATATCATATAAGTTTTATGGAACATTTATCGTGCTGAAATTAGATTTTAATATTATTGTAGATCAAACGAGTTTTTGAACTGCCTCACGCCCTGGGGGTGATGTTCCTCTCGTGAGCAGCATATATATGGCACCTCTCATGCACACCAATAACATATACTAAGATTGTAAATGAGCCGACCCAAGCCAGAGTGGGCACAGGCTCAGTTCATTTATTTTAACGAGCTTAAAATCCGAGCTCGGGCTCGGTTTGTTAACGAGCCGAACCGAACCGAGCCGGCTCGCAAGCCAACTCATTTATGTTAATTCTTTTTTATTTTTGTATATATTCATATAACTTGTAATTCATATATCTTGTAAAATGATAAAAATAACTAGATTGATTATTCTTTCAAATGGAGATTACAATATATAGAGTATATAAGAAAAGCTAGAAATCTAAAGTGGGACATGAGCTTGAACCCTAATAATAATCAATACTTAACCTTAATATTAATATAGTCTAATATTTCCACGCGGTTATAGCGAAAGTAATCGTATGTTAAGACTGGAAAACAGAAAGAAACATAAACTAAAAATAATAAGGTAAACATGCTTCGATCGCCTCGAATATCCAAACTTTTGCAAACAAATTAACATTGTGCTTAATGTTGTCATCCAGATTTTAGTTCACTGTGTTATCCATAGTGCACTTGATAGTTCATTGGTTCTTGATTTTCAAAATGATACTCTGATGACTAACGATTGTAGTCATTGGTAATGTCTCGACGCTAGCAAGTGGTAGTCTCTTGAATCCGTTGATCAAGATATGACATATGTAGATATAAAAATGGGAAAAAAAGCAAGACCAGTGACTGTTGTCAGGCAACGATCTCTTGGAACAGTAAATCAGAAGATAAGATCCATAAATCTAAAAAAGAAAAAAAATCTAATCAAACCATAGCTTGAGATAGGTGTCTTCGGACCGTGGTCCTTGGTGCAGCTAAAATACCGATAAGTAGAAAAATAAAAAGGAAACATGTGTCCACAGAAACGATTCAAGAGAATGGATATGAACAAAACAAAATAATGGATATGGGTAATAGTTTGAATCTTCAACCGATAACAAAGCTTTATTCAATAAAAACTAAAAAATAGATAAGAAACAAACATAAAACAATGGTGGGACAAGGGGGCAGCGGTGACGGCACACCACTCTGTCTAGGCTTTGAACTCGGTGACGACATCTAGGGTTTGTATGTTGTTGTGGTGGTGTAGTGAAGAATAAGATAACCAGAACCCTAAGGCTTTGATACCATGTTAGATGGTAAAAGACTAGATTAATCATTCATTCAAATGGTGATTATAATATATAGAGTTTTTAAAAAACCCTAGAAATCTAAAGTGGGCCCATGGGCTTTAACCCTAATAATAATATAGTCTAATATATATATATATATATATATATATATATATATATATATATATATATATATATATATATATATATATGGTAAGGTTCCATTGTTAACCCACTCTACATGTGTTTATTCGTTAACCTTCATCCAATGGTGGAAAAAAACTTTGGTATAAGAAGACGTTACCATGTGTCAACCACGTTATTATAATAGAAAAGGGCAATCTAGTAATTTAACTATATACACAAAATCATATTCAATATATGAATAACACGTGTCACTTATTTACACCCACTTATTTCCCTCTTTTTTTTAAAAAAAAATCCCTTATTCTTTTTAAAAACCTTATAACTTTTTCCTATTATATTATTTTTTTAAACAAATTACACCATTAAACTAATCATTTGTCTTTAATTCCACTATAGTCTTGACAAATTTTTTCCTCCCGTCAGTTATTACATGAGTTTAACGACACTTACATTGCTGTAACAAATGATTACGTTGGCGTAAAACATACTTACATTGGTGTAACGAACAATTACATTGATGTAATGAAAGTATATTAAAGAAAAAAAAATCCTTACATAGAGTTTATTTTATACATAGAAATAAACATACTAACTGAACTATGTATCTAAATAATAACAATAAATTCAAATAGTAATTAAATGGTCTTCTATTTTGACGTTAGTTTTACATCGGTGTAAGAACCCGCTGCAGTTTTTATGGTCTTCTGTTTTGACATAACGATGAGCCACAAGTTCAAATCACCTCCATTGTCTACTTTAATCTAACTACAAAACATAAAAAAATCATTTTGGTTACATATCTAAGGCTATGTTAATAGAGGTAGAAAAAGTTACATTACAAGATCTAATAAGTTTGTGCTTTCCATTCTTCTACTATAGCACCTGAAATAACTAAATTATGATACATTACAACATAAAAAAAAAATAAAAAACTCATCAAAACAAACCACACCAACTATGAAGCCAATTTTATGTTTGAAACTCACACAGACATTTTATCGAACATGTGGCGTACATGTAATTTACATCATACAAAAAATAATAACCTTAAAACATTTTTTAAATATAGAAGTAGAGATGTTAAAATTCTTTCAATTCATCCTGAAAATCAAGTTTTTACAAATGTATGTGTTGTGAAAACCGATTTGCTCACTCCTATTACCCATCAACAAGAAACACTTTAAGCTAATTTAGAACATACCTTTTAGGGGCTCTTTGTGGTTACGAATTCAAAATTTAAAGGTTTCTAGAGGTTATTAATTGTTTATAGTAGAATGTGAAGTATTGTGTTGAAGAAGGTGAAGGCGAGCGACGACTGATGAAGGTAACCGACAGAAGGTAGCGGTGTTGCGACGGTGTCACTTTTGATGCCTTGAAGTCTAAAACGAAGCGCATAATGTTTAGATGCAACAATAGATGTTGAAGAATGTATATTGATCTACAAGAACCTTACATTGATCTTGATATTAAAAAAAAAAAAAGAAAGAAGATGCAGATTTTCATAAGAGGGAGAGGAGATTTTAATTTGTGGTTAAGTGTTTAAAGATGAAATGATGGTTGCAGGTCTATGAATAATAGCATGTTAAAATTACCCTCTTACCCTCCTGGTACTAATGTAATAATTTTTTTAAATCAATAAAGTTATATTTAATAACAACCATTGGATCATCATGCTAGATACTCAAACTTAATAGGATTAAGTTAATGAGTTAACATAAGAATGAAGGGTTAACAAAAGATGCACATCCTATATATATATATATATATATATATATATATATATATATATATATATATATCTCTTATATTTGTTTTATCTTGATCGTTGAAAATATTTATATAAGATTGTTATTCCAAGAAGTATAATCATGTTTTTATACTTTTATAATTAGTTCTTAGATATAAATTATCAAAATAACCTTATGTGTATGGTTTATATTATATAATATGTCATTTTTGGATTTATTATTTATATAAATTATAATGTAGGTATAAATTTAAGCGAGCTAACGAGCGAACCAACATGCTAGCTACCGAGTGAGCCACGGGCCGAGCTGACTTTGGCTCTCTCTCTCTCTCTCATCTCCCCATCCACACCACCATAAAAAAACTTGGGTTTTCTTCTCTCTTGATCATCACCACAACCTACGACCCACCAATCATCGACACCACCACCCGTCAACACCATGACCACCACTTGCAAATCATCACCACCCTCATATGATGTAATTCTCCATCACCACCATAGCCACCCCTCACCACCACCATAACCGCCCCTCACCACTACCATAGCCACCTATTAGCAGAACCCACACCACTACTACCGCCGCCCATCACCACACCCACACCACCTACACATCCGCCCACACCACTTACACATCCGCCCACACCACAACCTCACCACCTCCAAAACCGCCCATCACCATAACCTACTCCAGCACTAACTTGCAAATGACAACCCCCACTATCACACACTCTTTTCTCTCCACCATCGCCTCCACAGCCAACCCACTAGTGTGCCACCATCATCCACCTCCAACCAGACCCATTACAAACCTTTACCCACCTCCTGCCACCATCAGAACACAACGCATGCTCTCTTATAACCATAGACTCTACAAACCCTAACTACCACCGTTCTCAGCCCCTCCTTTCTTCTCAAATCTGTAATGGTGGTGAACAACGATAGTGGTGGGCGATTACATGGTGAGCGACGATGGTGGTGGTGCTTGTGGTCGTGGAGGTAAAAGTGGAGGTGAAGGTGGCGGTGGTTGTGGCTGTTGACTCCCAACCAAGAGAGAGATCGAGAGAGAGAGAGGGTGTGGGGGTGGGTTGAAGGGTTTTTATTAAATTTATAATGTGTGGTGGATATGGGTTAATGGTATTTTTATCATTTTATATAAAGTTAACATAATAATTTAACGTTGTTAAGATTTTGCATACAAATAGAGACAAAAATGTAAGATTATGGGGTAAATGGTAGTTTTGAAAATGCAAGTAGTTAATATGCATAAACGTTGTGGATGCAAATAGTAATTTATGTAATTAATATTAGTATTTAATATTTTTAAATAAATAAGTGTTTAAAATTTTTATATGACATATATACATACATATATATATATATATATATATATATATATATATATATATATATATATATATATATATGTGTGTGTATGTATAATATAATAATTGTATATAAATGTTTCGCTAATATTTAATAAATTGATTACACCTATTAACTCATAAAATGTGTTTACTAAGTGTAACTATGTAACTTTGACTACACCCTCTACATACGCCGTGGCTTTATTTTTTACTCACACTCATTATGTTATAACACATTCAAATAACATAAAATAACGTTATGCAAATATAGTTAAAATACAAACGTCACTGTAAATTATTAAGAATTAGGAATATTATTTAACTTATCCAAATTTCTTCCTAAATTTCTTGAGGTATGAGGTTATGGTCTACGAAATGTTGTGTGCAAGGAAATAATGCCACCCACGTCAAACATATGCCATCCGAATTCAACTTAGGCATGTTTAGACGTATCCTTTACTTATTTATTTATTTAGTTTTTTTCCTTTGAGCTTCATCTCTCGATTTCCACTACCTAAATCAAAGTCTACCGGGTTTGTAGTCTAGTAACGTATGATGTCTCTCTTTTTATGAGGTTGAGGGTTTATGACCCGTACGCGTATGAAAACTTTGATTTATAAGGAGAATTAAAATGGTATGGATTTTTCATTATGAAGTAAAAGAAAATCAAACCTAATTCAAGTCTCAACTCTCAAAGTATAACCAGTTTTCCACGCTTTGTCTCATGATGTGATGTCTTTTATAAAGTGTGATTTTTTAGAACGGCTAACTTGTATGTTCTAATCTTACTCTTATATTTATACATTTTTCCACCATGAAATTTGAGCTCCAACCACTTAGAAATCATCAACTTTTCTATACATTCTGACACCATATGTTAGGAGCCCTTATATCACACCCCGGATCGGGTACACCCCGGGTGTATGAGCCGGATCGTTGGTATCGCAATATGGGTCCCATTTATTTGAAAATAACAGCGGAAGTGTTTTAAAATGTTTTTATAAAAAATTAGTTTTTATTAGTTGATTTTTCATTTTCATTTGTCTCAAATGTTGTGTTCCTTAAATGGTGACTACTACCCATATGATTTATAAGATGATTGGATCCTCTTTTGGGGAGGTATTGAAACACTTGGGGTTAAACTTAAAATATTCATATATTCCAAAGTAAGAATTTATCAAATCCTTAGAAGTTATATTATTTAGAATTGAAAGACTTTAAATAAAATAAACAAAAGGTTAGAGCCATAAAGTCTAATAGTCTCATCTCCAAAAATCTTTGTAGACATTCTCATGATGCTAGGTAACCTTACTTGAATTTACCATGTGCACATCATTTTCTTGAAAATACTTTTAAAATGAAACGTCAGCATAATGCTGTTGAATCATATTAAAAGACGTTTTTGATAAAATCAAAACAACATGCTCCATATCAATATTTATTAAGACAAATTGTTTTCTAGCTAACCCATTTTATTGACATGACATATACTGGTAGCTGTATACACTAAATTTATCCGGTTCAGATATGTTGAAAGGATTTCATTCGCATTGTGGCATCAGTCACCCACTATTGTGATATCCTTGATCGATATACATATATTGTGTTATGGTCATTAAACCCTTGCTTAATACAGTTAAAATAGCCACATGATGGTTTTATAACAACATAAACATTTATAAACAGATATTTCATAAACATGCTTGAAATCATTTTACAAATTAATATTATGCACATAGACATAGCATGTAAATGAAGTTTAGAAAACACATTAACCTTAATAGGTTGCTAGAATTACTGCTTTTAACCTTTTGAGCACTTCTACAACAGTTGCTTAAGCTTAACAAGTTTAACACTAGCTTATATGTGGTAGTTTAGTGTATTTGGAGTACAAGTGGCAAAAAGGCGCGTGTTTGGTGTGTCGAAATTCGTCAACCGATGGCAGGCGTTTATAACCTATTCGAGGGGTCCATCGTGGACCATTACCTAGCTGGGTGGCGGTCCGCTATCGGGCCATGGTGACCAAACCACTTCGGTCCAATCAAAACTGCCACATGTCTACACGTGTCGCTTTCAGAACCTCGTCATCTAGAATGACATGTGTCATCCCCTTAGTCCTCTTCAGCATGCATGTGTCCGTACTTTTGTCCAATCAAAACTCATTTGATCATTGTTTAAGTAATTTGGAAAGGATGCTATCAAGATGCGAGGAATCAAATCTTGTTTTGAATTAGGAGAAATGCCACTTCATGGTGAAGGAAGGCATTGTCTTAGGTCATAAGATTTCCAATGCGGGGCTAGAAGTAGATAGGACAAAAGTGGAAACCATTTCAAAATTACCACCACCAACTTCGGTTAATGCAATAAGAAGTTTCTTAGGTCATGCCAGCTTTTATAGACGTTTTATTAAACACTTCTAAAAAATGGCAAGATGTGACATACGGTAATTTTCTGTTACCAAACTCCGTTAATTTCGTTAGGTCTTGCGCACACTAGTTGTCATTGAACGTTGGTGAGTTATAATAATTAACCATAGTTAACAGATAATAATCTAATTAATAATTTTTATTATTAATTTGTGGTTATATGATTCATGAATTTTAGATATTATTTGTGAATTTTACTTTGTAACGTGACGACGTGTGATATTTGATTCATGTGTTTTGTTGTTAGTTGAAAAATATAATTATTATTGTTGATTAGTAATATTTATATTTTGTAGTTAAAAACTATTTAAAAAGTGTTAAAAAGATTGATTTTTATAATATGTAATTAATGAGGGTTTATTTTGTAATTACCACTAAACTTAAAATTAACAAAATTAAAACCCTAGCCCCCACCAAACTATTTAAAAAGATTAAAAAGATTGATTTTTATAATATGTATAATATGTTTTGATGTTAGTTGTATTGCATTGATGTTAGTTTACGTGGATTATGCAAGAAATTTATGGAATTGAGAGGTTGTTCATACCTTACTATAAGTAGTAACTTTTTGTGCATGAGATTTGGGAATTATAATGAATTGATTATGTTTATCATGTCTGGATGATTTGTATGAACTAGATTAGATATAAAGTTGATGAATTTATGAATGGATTGGATGATAGATTGTTTTTGGGTGTTACCTTCCCGAAAGAGAAACTTTCTTGATGTGAATCATTGGTTATTATGGATTGGGCATATTTATGATATTAGGATCATTCTAGAATGCTCGTTGATGATTTCTAATATGTTAGAATGTATTAATTGGGTCATATGAATACTTGATAGATTACTTGGAAATATAGGTTTTATGGAATATTGCAAGAGGTTGGGTTAGGTTAATTGTTGATGGAACGATGTTTGGGATTATAATAGATCATTGTTGTGTATGTTAATTGGTGTGAATATTGTTGTGTAATGTTATAATGATCATCATACAAGCATACGAATTTCAGGCCCCTACTTAGTAGGATTGGTAGGGTTTAGGGTGTGAAGTTGTCAGTGGCTTCACATGGCATGTAGTGCATGATTAAACTCAATATATGAATTGTTATTGGATGTAATGTTGTTTGTGTTGAGCATGATATTTGATTTGGATTCGCATGTGTTGTATGATAATCTATGATGGTATGATGATCTTGATGGAACCTAAGATTGATGACATGGCATACGTGAATAACTTGTATAATAACCATGTGTAATGTGTTGCCATACTTGATTAAACAAGATTTCAATTAACAAGTCACCAACGGGTCGAACGGGTCAACTAGGTCAAATGAGTCTGTTTTCCAAAACCCTTGGGTCAACTTGTTTATTGAGCACTTAGGGTTGTTAAACTTTCTGGTTACACATACTTATGTACTCATGTATTCTAGGTAACCTTTGATGGGTTGTCTTTTCCATCCACTGTAGCTTCGCATTATTCTGTTGGTTGGCGTATTAGGTGAGTTGATGCCCCACTTTTAAACACTCTCTTTTTGGGGATATAGCATACTCTTTTACAAACGCTTTATTATTATAAGTTGTGTATAGTGTAACATAGTGTGATATACCTTGAAAGTCCTCATACTTTCAGATCATTAATAATGGTAACTAGCGGGGAAATTTTGGGTAGTACTACTGGGTCTAACAAGTCCCACCTGTGCGACTCGAGGTCAAATGGGTGCAATATTCTCCTAAACACATACATCGTTACGACCTGGTATGTCGTAACGGGAGGCAAACAAGTGAACACAGTCAGCTACGATCGTGGAATCACTATGGTTATCACTTGTGAATATAGACTAGCTATCTATTTTAATGCACTTCTTATGTTTTACAACTGTTACTGCTTATGTTAAACGCAAACTCTTGAACTCACCAACCGTTGTATTGACTCTTTTAGTATGCTATTCTCAGGTCGAGGTTAGCAGCAGCGCCTAGGAGCACTCATGGGTCAACATGCATTGGAATAAACATTGTTTTGCATTTGGGACTTATTATACATTTTTTTTAAACAATGGTATGGCGCATGTCTGCGCATTTTATATTTCACTACCTTGGGTTTGGCTTATTTACAAAACGCTTCCACATAGTTTTAAAGTTCTAAACTCTAGGTTGTTTTTAAATGTTTCATATAGTGTCATTTTGAGTAACTATTGACTTAGATCCTGGTTTGTTCACACGCCTTGCAGTAAAATCCCGCATGTGGAATTTGAGGGTGTGACAGATTGGTATCAGAGCCATTGGTTATAAGCAACTAGGTTGCATACAGACTAGTCTATAATCGTAGACAGTTGATTAGTTACTCGTTACTTATTCTCTTACTGTATACTCATTGGCATACACAACACATACACTGCAGTATGACATCATCATCATCTTCATCCCGTGTTCGACACGTGCCGGGAAAGGAACCCGAGGTTACTACTATTCATCATCTTCTATGAGTTGATGATCTAGTATAGGTTGGACTCATTATTGTTATTGTGTTTATTTTGTTTATTAATGCAATAGGTTAAATGTTAGTTTACTTAGTTTGTATTTTGTAAGTTTTGTGCCCAGCGAAACTATGAGCGAAATTTAGTTTTGCTCGTAGTCAGCTGATCTAGTTTACCTGGCGAAACTGTGTTTCGTCGCCGGGTGAAACTAGGTTATGGTTAAGACAGTTTTGCTGTAACAAAACTACAGTCCGCTTATATACTGAACGTTTCATTTATTGTAAGCAAGGTTTTGCAAACCCTAATAGTGAAATACTGATATTGCAATTCTATGTATGTGGCTGGAAGTCTATTGTTATCATATTTGAGCCTTTGATTCATGTTTATTGTGTGAGTTTGGAGATTATTGAAAATATTTGAAACTTGCTCTTGTGTCATTCATAGCTTTATGTTTATTCGGTGGGATTTCTGTATTTTATAGATCATTTGCACTGATTATCGATCAAATGGACCAATAATATGGTATCAAAGCTTTAGTGCTCTTGATTTGTTGAGTTTTTGATAGGTTTTTAGCAAAAACACTATTCTATTCATTTTGAATCTTATCTTCTATTTTTTTGGTATGAAAACGATTGAAAATCATCTGGTATTTGTGTAGGAAGCTATCACAATCATCCAATCATAAATTCATTATGATTTGGGTGAATTCTATTTGATTTTGTGTTTTAAAAGGCTATCAGTTTCATCCAGCGAAACTGTTGTTCATCCGGCGAAACTACTATTGTTCTAGTGAAACTACCAAATTTATGATCTTGGATATTGATCTTTGTTACTTAGCAAAAGTACCTCATTTTGAATGAAAGTTCACCTCCTTTGATTGCCAAAACAAGCAAAAATGCTGCTGAAATTGTCCTCAGAATGAAAGTTCTACTAGTTTTAGCAAATCTGTTACCGAAACAAGAGTTTCTCGACGCTCATCTGTTCGAGAGAAACTGCTGTCGAGTTTCCCAGTGAAAGTAGCAGCAAAAGTGCTAGCGAAAGTAGCAATGAAATTAGAGATATCCAGCGAAATTAGAGGGGTTCATCGAAATTACCTTCTGGTTTGAAAATGACAACAACCAATATAACCCTTTCTGACTTGGAAAGTGTAGCACCTAATAGGCCATCGAGGCTTATTAATGGTGACAATTTTGAAGATTGGAAATGTTGTTTAAAAGCCTTCTTCTACTACACCGATCACAACCAGTAGGAATCAATCGTCAATAGTCCACATACTCCTACCGTCACTGTCGGTCAAACTACCTCACCAAACATTGATCCATCAACCTTCACAGAAAGAGACCTTAAGTCAATCGACCATGATCAGAAAGTATTCGGGGCTTTAACTATATGTTTATCTCAAGACATCTACAACTGTTTTGCCGAACACAAGATTGCAAAATCCTTGTATGATTCTTTGTGCCAGTTTTATGATGGTAATGAAGACTTGAAAAAAGACAAGAAAGACCAAGCTGAAAAGGAGTTTAATTCATTTGTTGGATACAAAAATAAAAGCCTTACTGATCTTACCAACCGATTTCTATCTGTATCAAGAAACTTAAAGAAATATGATGAACAGTTGGGTAATCATGAACAAGTCATAAAACTCTTGGACTTTCTTCCACCGTAATGGAGCTTGCAAGTTAGACTATTGAAGCAGGAAATGAAACTTTGCTGACTATAAACTTATGGATGTGATCAACAAACTAAATTCATTTGATTTGGACATGAAAAGGAGGGAATGCAATCAATCAATGGTGCCAGTTAAAGTTTATCCACAAAATGCTGCATTGATTTCATCCGCTACAAACTCTTCAATGTATGGTGCAGCTTATAGTGGGTCTTCTGGATGTGGCATGTCAGACAAGTCAAGTAGTGGACTCTCAAGTGTTGGTTCAAGCTCAAAGGCATCAGTCACTACTTAAGTTCCGTCAGACACAATGGCATTATTTGGAATGTTTGTACACAGTTATGAAGCTTTGGTTGCGAGGGAGTTGAAAGGAAAAGGAATGATCGTGGATGGTATGTATCAGGTGGACCCTAATGACTAGGAAGAAACTGATACCCAGTGGTAGATGGCAATGCTCACGTTGCATGAAAGAAGGTTTATGGAAAGAACAGGCAGGAAAAACTATGGCAATCAAAATCAAAACTCAAAACATGGATATGATAAGTCCAAATTGAGATGTTTCAACTGCAAGCAATTAGGCCATTTCAAAAGAGAATGTCCATCTGTAATCATCACTGAACCGGGAACCTTTGTAACTTTAAAGGTCATCTCGATCACTAACAAAGAAGAAGCCAAGCCAAAGAAGGAAACAACACTGATCATAAACTTTGACTGGAGTGCTGAAATCAAAGAAACTGAAGAAGAGATTAATCATGCTTTGGTGGCTGAGGTGGTGGATAGTGATGTGGTTTCAGGTGAAGATTTTGATCCCTTCAAAGAGTTTAGGTGTAAAGTTCAAGAAAAAGCAGTTTGTGAAGGTGGCGTGCAACAGGTTCAAGCTTAAGAGATAAAGAGTGGTGAGGTTCGTGAACAAAAAGGTTGTTATGAAGCTAATAGGAATAAGGTGACAGTTTGTGAAGATGCTGAGGTTGGGAAGCAACAAGAAGGCAAATCAAGTGAGGTAAAACAAGAGATTTATGATCAAGGAGAGGAAGAGAGAAGTCAAGCTGAGGAAGCAAGGAAGAAAGCCATGGAAGAGGAAGAATACAAAAAGAACACTCCCGTCTATAAATGCGAAAAAGCCCTAGCTGCTGAAAAAGTAGTTATGGGACTTCCTTATGAGGTAATCCAAGACATGTGTTCTCCTTCCTACAAAATTCGTTTATTCGGGGTTTATAAAGCTAACAGTTTATTGTTAGAAAATGAAAAGGAATTAAAACAAATTAACAAAGAACTTAAAACAAATGAGTCAAAATATTTTGTTAAGTTAAATAAAGCTTTAAAGGAAAATAAGCATTTAAAAAGAAATCTTTTAGAAAGAAATGTTGAAATAAATGCTTTAACAGAATGTGTGGCACTTGCTGAATTTGAAACAAGCAAATTAAAAACCAAACTTGAAAAGTGGACAATCTCTAGGATGAAACATGAGGATCTTTGCAAGAAACAATGGAGGGCTAGTATTAAGGCTGGTTTGGAAAGCGAAGAAACCACTCATGTTTATCCTCCTTCGTGTACTTATTATTATTCTCGTATGCCTACATCTCATCCAACTAATGAGTTAATTTAGAAAGATACTAACAGTTTGTATGCAGGTTTAGAAAGAGTAAATCATAAGGAGATTCACGAGGAGTATGATTATGGTGCAAGTAGTGGTCTAGGCAGCTCTAGTATTAGCATTTCTGATTCCAAAAAGTCGTCAATGGACAATAGTTTAAGTAGATTTGTTTCCCAAAAGTCTATTACAGACAATGGCATGTGTAGTTCTAACTCTAGTCCAGCTTGTTCATCTTTAGAAGTTTATGAATCAAATTATGATGTTTTAAATGCTTGTGTTAATAAAAATGATACTTGTTCAAGTAAAGCTTCAGACAGACAAACAAAATCAAATTGTTTTGAAAAGTTCTTCTCTCATCCAATTTTATCTTTTACACAAATTCGGATTTTTAAACCTAAAAAGATGGAGATAACTTCCTCATATGTCAGTCATATTAATGTAAATGAATCAAAACCTGCTAAAATTAAGGATACTAAAGAAAAATCAAAAGAATCATATGACTCTTTTAGCGATTCTGATTCACATATGTCTGAATGTGAGGAAGAGATATTAATAGATCAAGCTCCTGTCTCAAAATGTAAGAAGAAAGGTTTAAAATCTCAATGTTTTAGATGTGGAAAGGATGATCATGTAATTAAATATTGCCCTGAGTATGTTAGGAGAAATGTAAATAATAGTTCATTAGGAAGTTGATTAAATCATTTTGTAAATAATTTTTTTGCAAAAACTCTTCTGTTTCGAGACCTAAGTTAGTCACGACTTGGGTCCCAATTTCCAAATCTTAATTAATTTTTTTGTTCAAATGCTAGGATCATTCTAGAAAATCTATCAATAGCTTCTGGCATGTTGATAGCGGATGTTCAAGGCATATGATGGGTTGAAGGACCTACTTACAAATTATCGCATAATAAATGGAGGATATGCTGCCTTTGCCGGAGACAAGAAGGGTGGAAAGATGATTGGTTAGGAAGAAGTCTCAAATGGTTCTTTGACTTTGGAGAAAGTGAACTATGTCCCAGATCTGACATTCAATCTATGAGTGTATCACAAATCTGTGATAAATACATTCCAGGGTTGTTTATGTTAGACGAATGCTTGTTTCTCAAACCAGAGTTTATTATCCTAGATGATTTAGTGATCATGCGTGCTCCAAGAAAGAATGATACTTATCTGCTGGATATGGGATCAAAAGAATCCACCTCCACTGAGACATATCTCCTGTCAAAAGCTTCATCTTCTGAATCCTTTTTGTGGCTTAGACGATTAGGACATGCTAATTTTAAAAATATAAATAAGTTGGTCAAGGACAATCTTGTGAGGGGGCTACCATTTAAAGATTTTTTAGTGGTAGAAAAGTGCATGGCTTGTGCTTAAGGAAAATAGCACAAAAGGCCACACAAGCTCAAGCTTGAAAACACAATTTCAAAAGCCCTTGAATTGTTACATACCGAGTTATTTGGTCCTATTAGTATTAAATCCATTGCTAAGAAATCTTATTGTTTGGTTATTACAGATGATTACTCAAGATACTCTTGGGTAAGAGACTGTTTGTTTGGGTCTGAATGACCCCAGTCAGACATGTATGTCTAACCGAGTCAGACGTGGTTGTTTGGTTAGGGTACCTCTGATTGAAAAAGAGGTCTGAATCACCACTTACCGAGCCAGATTTGAGATCGAGTCTGGCCGACTCCCGTCACCTCCTCCCCCTACCCCCATCGTAATCTGCTGCCGGGAACCCTCATCGAAGCGTTGTCGCCGGTCGCAACACCTTCGCCACAAGCCGCCACAGCCCGCCTCCACAGTCCGCAACAAGACGCCACAAGCCACCACAGACCTCTCTTCCTCCTGCTTCCACCTCCTCGCCGGCACCGTACCCTCACCGGCAACCCCCTCTTCCAAAGGTCTTCTTGCTCCCGCTGCTTTTTAGTGGTGATAAAGGCGGGGGACGGCGGAGATGGTGGTTTTGAGGTGGTGCGACGGTGACAGAGGATGAGGATCAGATAGAGTTGGTGGAGGTGGAGAGACTAGGAATGTACCAAAGATATGTTAATTGGAACATTGAACATAAAGTTTGGTTACAATTAGGGAATATGCCCTTTTAACTAGAGGTGGTAGGATGGGTAAGTAAATTGAATCAAACTTAAACGAGCTTGAGCTTATGTTTGAATTGAGACGGTGAGGTGGGAGTTGACGTGAAATTTATCATTGTCGTTCAACGATAAATAATTTAGAGGGTAAAATAGTCATTTTACACAGTCATTTAGTTATCCTACCAAACAGACTTAAACTGGTTCAGCACTTATTGGTTCAGACCTCTTACTGGTTCAGACCTCTTATTGGTTCAACACTTATTCATTTAGAAGTTGCCAAATAGCCCCTATGATTTCTAGCACACAAGGGAGACACTGCAGAAGAGCTACAAAAGTTGATCCTCTCAATTGAAACCATCAATTAAAGGAAAGTGATGGCTATCCGAAGTGATAATGGAACTGAATTTAGAAACCATATCTTTGATTCTTTTTGTGCGAGTAAAGGGATTCTCAGATAGTTCAATGCTGCTAGGATACCTTAACAAAATGGTGTTGCTGAAAGGAAGAATCGGACCCTTATTGAAGCAGCAAGAACTATGCTGATTGAGTCAAAGCTTCCAATCATTTTTTGGGCAGAAGTAGTCAACTTTGCATCCTATGTACTAAACAGGGTTCTTATTGGGAAAAACAAGATGAAGACTCCTTATGAGCTTCTTCGTAAAAGGAAACCCTTAATTGACTTCTTTTGTCCATTTGGTTGCTCATGTACTTTGCTGAATACTCAAGCATAGAAGTCAACGTTTGGTGCAGTCTCTGATGAATGTTTCTTTGTTGGCTATTCTACGTCACAAAAGGCATATCAAGTGTACAACAAAAGAACACGTATTGTGCACAAATCCTTTTATGTTGATTGGCAGGAGTCTAATTCATCAAACATGGGGTCAGACCTGGAATGGTCTTATGACTCCAACACTATCATCAAATCATTCAATCTTCTAGTATTTGACAATAATGTCATTACTCAAACTAATTTACAAATCATTCCTCCACCTAAACCTCTTCCACAACTTCTAATTGATGCTCCATCTCTACCTCCATTTGATGTTCCACCTACACCTCCACCACAAACAATTCCTCCATCACAACCAATTTCCCCTTCACAACCATCACAAGCCACATCTTCATCTCAATCCAATCCATTAACCCTTAACACCAACTTCAAAACCTTAAAAGATCACCCACATGATTACATCATTGTTTCCATTACAGATGGTGTGAGGACTCAAAGCCAATCTGGATTGATAAATGAATGTCTTTATACATGTTTCTTATCTCAAATTGCTCCTAAAAATATCTTAGCAGCACTTCAAGACTCAAGTTGGGTTGAATCTATGCAGTTGGAGCTTCAACAGTTCAGAAAGTTGAAAGTTTGAGAGTTAGTTGATCTTCCTCCAAAAAAAATATCCTATCGGTACCAAATGGGTGTTCAGGAATAAGCCAGATGATCAAGGAGTGGTAGTAAGAAATAAGGCAAGACTGGTTGTTCAGGGTTTGCTCAGGAGGAGGGAATTGACTACACTGAAGTATTTGCTCCAGTTTCCCACATTGAAGCTATCAGAATTTTTCTTGCTAAAGCTGCTCACAAGAACTTTAAAGTTTTTCAGATGGATGTGAAGTATGCATTTCTATACAGGAACATTGACGAGGAGATTCAAGTTTGTCAGCCATCAAGTTTCGAGGATCTAGATTTTCCAGAGAAAGTATATAAACTTGATAAATCTTTATATGTATTACATCAAGCTCCTCGTATCTGGTATAAAACACTGACACAGTATCTGCTCAGTAAGGGTTACTCTCGTGGAACCATAGATATGACATTATTCAAGAAGGAGGTTGATGGTAAGATGTTGATTATTCAAGTGTATGTTGATGATATTATTTTTGGGTCTATAAATGAGAAACTATGTAGAGAATTTGAAGAAGTGATGAAGGATCGCTTTGAAATGAGTATGATGGGGGAGATATGCTTTTTCTTAGGGTTGCAGGTTGAACAAAAGCCTGATGCTATTCTTATTCACCAAGAAAAGTACATTCAAAAGATTCTCAAGAAGTTTAAGATGGTTGATACGTCTCCAAAACTTACTCCATTCACTGCTCAAACCTGCTTAACTCCAGATGATAATGGGAAATCCGTGGATGCTCATCGCTATCGTTCTATGATCGGATCTCTCATGTATCTCACGGCTAGCCGTCCAGATATTACATTCGCCGTGTGCTAGTGTTCCCGTTTTCAAGCCAACCCAAAAGAATCACATGAAAAAGCTGCTAAACACATCTTTCATTACTTAAAGGGTTCTCCTCGTTTGGGTCATTTGTATCCAAAAGGAGGGAACTTTGATTTATATGCTTATTCTGACAGTGATCACGGTGGTTGTAGGACCAACAAGAAATCCGTCACTGGCGGATGTCAATATCTCAGGGATTGTCTTGTTTCATGGCAAAGCAAGAAGCGAACAACAGTATCTCTATCTATAGGAGAGGCTGAATATGTTGCCGCATCAAGTTACTGATGCCAAGTGCTTTGGATACAACATCAGATGATGGTTTACGGAATCAATTTTCTTCATACACCACTCTTTTGTGATAATGAAGCTATAATCGGAATCGCCAAAAATCCAATTCATCATACTCGTACCAAACACATTGAAACAAGGATTCATGCAATCTGGGATGCTCGGGAAAAGGGTTTCATTGATATTATTCCAATTGACACAAAGAATTAAAGAGCAGATCTTTTCACTAAAACATTTGATAAACCTCATTTTTATGAATTGATCTCAATGTTGCATTTAATATCTTTTTGAGAACTCTTTTCATAACAAATTGTGTAAAAACTATAAATAACTCTTTTATTAATTTTCTATCTTTAATAAACTCTTTCTAAAAAACTTATGTGTCCTATATTCCTTCACTTCTTTGATCTTTAACAAAATATGAAAAATAGAAATTTCTCTTACATGGCAGTTAAAAAGAAATTTCAGGGGAGAATAAAGATTAAACTCTTAAGTTTTTCAATTTTTTCTTTTCAACAACCCTAGGGACAAGAAGTTTGAAGGAGGTCAACAGCCATGTGTTGGGATATGCATGGTAGGCTCAGCCCGAAACGAAGTAAACAGTGATTGTGTAGCTAAATTAAAGTTTAAGAACTCGGTGATAAGGATTATCCTCTTGACATTTTGGCCTGCACAAAGTTACAAGTCCTTGTCAAAAACGAGTTGAGAGTTTCAAATCTCTACTTTGATATTTCTAAAAATTCTCAAATCTCCCTATCCCTAAGTCCTGAATGATGCTTCTAGTTAGCACAATAAGTGCTTCTAGTCTAGCTCTTCAGAAAAGTCTCTAAATTAAAGCTTCTCCTTAGCTCTTCAGAAGTATATCTCATGCTTATCTCCTCTGCTATGTGTGAACATTGACCTGGAGTGATGATCTCCTTTGTTATACGTGAGTATAGACCTGAAGGTCTCATCAGCATGTTCTCATGATCTTCTCTGTTATACGTGAGTATAGACCTAAAGATTTTATCAGCAAGTTCAGATGATCATCTCTTCTGTTATACGTAAGTATAGACCTGGATCTCTCATCATCGGTTCCCCAAAATAAAGACACAGTGATTCTTAAATTAAGATCATTGTTGAAATCCCAAAAGAAAACCAAGCAGATTTAATCATATTGCTCAATAAACCAAGAGGATAGGACAAGTCCTTTGCCAAATGTATGTGGGGACCAAGTCATTAGAGTTTCTAAAATTAAACCAAAACATGATAAAGACAGCTGCAGATTACGTGTTGAAAAGAATAAGGCATGGGTTTAAAAGGACAAACATATCAGCAATCCTACCAATTTTTGACTCTCAGGAAAGACTCCTTGAAAAAGAAGTGTCTATATCCTTTTATTCTTAATTTTATCTTATTTCTTATTCTATTTTATTCTATTTTATTTTATTATCTTATTTTATTTTTCTCTTGGTTTTGTTTTTGTGGGGTGACAAATTTTTTCGTGAGAGCTTATGTGTATATAAATCTTTAATAAATTTTCATAAATAAAAAATTTTAAAATTATTCATAAATTTTCAAAGTTTATTAAGTGTAAGGTTCCAGCGAAACTAAGTTTCGCTAACAGTTTCGCTAAGCGAATCTATAGATTCGCAGAACATTCGCTCAATTCTGAGTAACATGATTTTAAATGTGATGCCGAGTGAAACTATAGTTTCGCTGCCAGTGAAACTAAGTAATATATATTGGACAAAGTGGGATCAGTTTCTCACTTTCGCGTGACAAAACTGAACCCTAGTTTCTGAACAGTCACTAACGAATCTAATCTTTGGCGATTTCCATCGCGATTGTGTGTTTATAAGTTCATAGGTGGGTGTTTCGAACCCGTTCCACAACATTAATTGTGATAATAACCGATACATTTAAGTTTTTGGTTGATTCGCTGGGTCGGAGTATTCGCTGATTCGTTCAGCGAAACTACGAGAGTAACCAGCGAAACTGAACGAAAGTTTAAACTTCCGAGCAAAACTGTCTAGTCATGCGGTCCGTGCGTACTTGACAGTTTAGCCAGGATAATTTCAGCGAAACTATAGATTCGCTCGGGCACATGATTTTGTGTCTGAGTCTCAGCGAATCTATAATTTATCTGCTATGAACCTATAATTTCATCATCAGTAAAACTATAGAATCGTTTGAACATATGATTTTGGGTCTGAGTAACAGCTAATCTATACTTTCACTTGTGCGAAACTACAGTTTCGACAACAGTGAAACTATTAAACTTTGCTTGTGCGAAACTACAGTTTCGACCGCAGCAAAACTGTTGAACTTTTTAATTTTTCTTATGTTTTGTTTCACTTCATTGTTAATTCTTATATCAATGTATTAACTAACCCACTTCTTTTTATTTTTCAGTTTAAATGGCAAATTTAAAGTTTGATGAGAGGAATAATATAGTAGCATTATTGGATGATGGCAACCCAAAGGTTACTGGTTTTAAAGACTGCATCAAATGGATGAAGGAGTCTGACAGGATCAGCGATCTAAGTTTGATCAATTAGAGTTGAATCGCAGCGGAATTAGAACAAGAATTAGACAAATATAGCAAGAACACAATAGATATTCAATGGAACAGTACACGGTTATAGAGAAAGAGGGTTTTCTTCAAAATGGATAATATCATTTATGCACAATGCTTCGGTGTGGCGGCTGCTAAGCTTTTCTAAGTTTTCTATAGCTGCTCGTCCCACCTTACAATTAGGTCAACATTCCTTATATAAAGGAATGTGACGTCTGCTGATGTCACTTGATAGTGACATCTAACAGAATTATTACAAACAACTGAAAGTAAGCAAACTATTGAGAATGTTCATAACAACTGAGAACATCTCAGAGTGCTAAGTACAAGATGAAACTAAAACTACTGAAACTACAAGTACTGATTACAATAAACATAAAACTACTGAAAGGAAACCATCACAACTACTGAAGAGGTCTTCTTCAGCTGTTGTGACAACATCTGAAACTTTGTCTTCAGACTTTGTCTTCAGCTCTTTCACTTCAGACTTTGTCTTCAGCTCTTTCACTTCAGACTTTGTCTTCAGCTCTTTCACTTCAGACTTTGTCTTCAGCTCTTTCACTTCAGACTTTGTCTTCAGCTCTTTCACTTCAGACTTTGTCTTCAGCTCTTTCACTTCAGACTTTGTCTTCAGCTCTTTCACTTCAGACTTTGTTATCAGTTGATGTCTTCAGCTGTTGCAGACTACTTCAGTTGTTGTAATGTCCGTGGGACTTAAAGGTTTTTCTGATCAGGCTCATTGGTTCTTTTGGTCCAACAAACTCCCCCTGAACCAATGCAGCCAAAACCTTTAAGCTTATTGAGGTCCCACTTATTCTTGGCAGAAATACTCTCTTGATCAGCTTCAGAGATATCGGATAAGCACAGGCCAGGGAACAGGTTTCAGTAGATGTGAATGTCAAAGATGGAAGGGAACTCTGTCTTGGGAACTGGACACAGAGCTGTTATCCCAACCATGAAACCTACTTCCCATTGATGAGTCTATAAGACTCTCTGACGTAGGCCTCAAGGAGAACAACTTGTTCCTCCTTAGTGAGTTCTTCTGCTTCTCCTTCGAAGAAGAACTCTGGGCCATAGTACTCTGATAGGTACTTTATCGTCTTTCCATTTTTCAACTCAACAGTTGTTATCTCTCTGTAAGCAAATTCATCTGGGTGAGTCCCTTCTAATAACAACTGGAGTTCATTTTTCTTGATCTCTTCAAGCCTCTTGTATAACAACCCCTTCTTGACCATTTTGTTCTCCATTAGAGTTTGAGGGGTCATCTTTGACTTGTAGGCTCTCTTGAAGTCTTCAAGTATCTCCCAGGGTGAGACTACAATGGCCAACATAATAACAGCATCTATGGTCTTTCTCACTTGGCCATTGTATCTACTTGGTATGGATTTCTTATGAATTCTAGAACTAACCCTGGGGTCTGGCCAAATCCTTACTCTCTCCTTTTGATATTGAAAGGTATACCTGAGAGCATACAGCCTTTGAGCGTGTTTCTTCATGGCTTGTATAGATGATGACTGAGGAAACTCTTTGTCAACCATCTTCAAAAGTTGCTCATCGTGCTGTTTCTGCTGTTCTTCTTCTTCAATCTTAACTTTCACCATTTGCCTCTGAAAGTCTGGTGTGATCATTTGTTGACTTCTGGGCTCAGGTATTTTTAGAACAGCAGAGATTGGCAGACTGTCTTCTTCATCATCTTCTTCTTCTTCTTCTTCCATCCTCAACACCCTTCTCCTCCTTCTGGGTGCATCCTTGGATGTGGTTTGAGGTGGTTTTTGGGGTAAGGGAGTTGGTTTTGAAGGTTGAGTTGGTTTAAGTTTAGGTTTAGGGATTGGTTTGGAGAGTTGTGGGGTTGGTTGTTTTTGAGTGGGAGTTTGGGAAGGCTGATCTAGCATTTTTGTGGTAAGTTTGGCTTTGGAAAGCTTGGCCATATCAGATCTCTTCCCAGCACCTGCTTCATCTAAGGCTTCGATAATCAACCCTTTATTGAATGCTTCAGAAGCACAGATTCTGGTGGTTATTGCCAGAATACTGTCTCTGGTCCATGATTTAATCTCAATTAATGATCTTCCCAAGTATTTTGCAATAAACCTGATCATTATCTCCAACCTCTCCCTTTCCATCACACTGTAACTGGCCCATCTCTCTTGTATCTCTTTAATCTCCAGCCTTCTGATCTCAGTGTCTAAAGTAGCTGTATCAAAACCCTGTCTGAAGAGTTGGTCTATTATTTTGTCCATTGATCTGCTGTGAGCTTCATCAGCTTCTTTAACCAGATCTCCAATGATTTCTCTTCATCAGGCTTTTGAGTTTCAGCACTTTTCTTTCTCTTGTATGTGATCAGCTGTTTTTCCTTTTCTAACTCCTTTTCTTTCTCTTGTTGTTTCTCATCTTCCACTCTCTTTCTCTTTCTTCTTTCACTGCCTTAGACTCCCCCTTTTTGGGTGCATTGGGTTCAGGGGTTTGAATGGCAGAAAGCTTCTTTTGCACAGCATCATCAACAAGTGTTTGTAGATTTGAGGAGATCCTCTCGTCAATGGCTTTATGCACAATCTCATTGATGATGGGAGTGATGAGAGGTAAGGAATGTTGAAAGTAGCAACCATCTGCTCAGAGGGGTTCTGTCCCTGAGAGGTGGTGCCAAAAGCAGTGGCTGGTGGCTCAGTTGAGTGTAGTGGCTGAGTGTTTGGTGAACCTTCAGATGAAGGTGCCATCTGTGGGTTTATTGGGGCAGATGGACTTTGATCCTGAGACATTTTGGCAAGCAGTTCTTTGAGTCTGCTCACCTCAGCCTCAAGGATTGTGTTATGGGCTAAGACATCAAAGAAAAAGCCCAGGTCATCATCAGTCTTTGCTGAATCACCTGACCTCCTGATTGAATCAGGATGTACATGCCCTGAGTGTAGATCAGTTGTAGCATGTGCCCCTTGTTCTTGGTTCTGGGGACTTCCTGCCTCAGGACTGAGTCCTTCATCGGCAGTTGCCTCTGGTGAGGTCTTAGAGATGTTACCAACTGCATCCTGTTCATTTGCTGAATCAGTAGAAGTGGCAGCCTCACCAGATGTTCTAACCTCCTCCTCTACACGGGGAGATTGAACATTATAACCCCTGTGCTGTGGGTTATCAGCAGCATTTTGGTCCTCTTCCTCAGCTGTTGAGGTTCTCCCCATTGTAATTGGTTTCTGGGGAGGAGGAGAGGAATGCAGCTGACTCAGCACTTGTGCAACTATAATGGTTGGGCTTTGAGGGGCGGTTGCATGTGGAGATAGGTTTGAAGCAGATTGCACCCGGGGTGACTGGTGCTCTTCAATGGTAACCTTCTCAATTGAGATAGGTTCCAGCATTGTGGTATCCCCAATTATGGTTGCATCAGGATCCTGTTGAGAGGATGCCTGAGCGGCTAGGGCTGGTGGAGTCTTTGACACTACTGGGGGGTTAGAACCAGTAAGTGTTTCCTGTATTGGTGTTACAGGGGCATCCTCAGGGGACTCATCTCCCTGAGTAGCCTTTTTGGGCTTTTTGGTGTTGGGTTTGGTGGGGACTTTGGATCTGGAAGTGGAGGCTGTGGGTTCCCGCTGCTTGGGTTTTAGCAGCCGGGCAGCCCCTTTCAGTGTAGGGTCAGAGTTGTGCCTGGAGTATACTTCAGGCAATACAGCCGGAGCAGGGACTCCAAGGCCAACAAGGCCGTCTGATTTTAGCTGATTTAAAATTATGGCCATGAGAAACCTGGGATATAATATCCATCTGTTTGCCACAGGTTTCAAAGCCAGATCCTTTAGTTCCATGAAAACTATCTCAGAAAAATTTAGATTTTGTCGTTCAAAGATAGAGTATAATACCTGTTGCCATCGGGAGGACATCTGATCCCATGAGGAGGTTTTTGGTGCAAGGCAGACATTCACCATGTGGAATATAAGACGTTCAGCATCATGGAAGTGCTTCTTCAGAATGGTGGTAGCACTTAAGTCTCCTTCATACCCGTTATTGATGAAAGACATATCGTTGTGCCTTTCGGGTATTCTGTGACACAGGTGGCATCATGTAGATTTAGGGTTTGTCGAATGATGTCTGGAGTGATGACCACCTGTTTCTGGTTAACCAACGACTGGAGAGTGATTTGGCGATCATTCTCACCAGTTTGCACAGAGACGTTGGTCCAGAATTGGCTTAGGGAATCGGGGTATATGGTAGGATTCAGAAGAAAAGCGGTTCGGTACTGGGAATCTACCATAAGATCGATGGCATTATCAAATTTGTTCCAAAAGGCCGATTTCGAGAGGTAGGCAACACAGTTGTGTCTGGGTTTGAGTTTCATGGTCGCCATTGTTGAGAGAGTGAAGGATATGAAACGGCTAATGAAACGTTTGAAATTAGGTTTAGGTATTTATAGGGTAGAAAAGGCTGATATAAAACGACTGAAAGTGTTGGTGCTGTCATCAGTTGTTTGAAAACAACTGAAGACCTGGTTTTAACTTTCAGAAGTTGTAACAACTGAAGATTTGGTATTAGTCATCAGTAGTTGTGAAACTACTGAAGACATGGTTTTGGCTTCAGTTGTATTAAGTGAAACAGCAGTTGTAGAAACAACTGAAGAGAAAAGTTTCTCATCAGCTGTTGTCGTCAATTCTTAGCTCATCAGCTGTTTCATTCTGACCTCAACACTTATCAGACTCTAATTTTCAAATGTTTCATTGGTCATCAGTACTTATCTGTTATACTGACATCAGTAGTTGTAACTACATCAGTAGTTGTAACCACATCAGTTCTTTTCAACAGATAGAGTACTTCAGTACTTTTAAGTAATTTAGTCTTCAGTAGTTATGAAAACTACTGAGGATAAAAGAACTTATCAGTACTTATTTGTGACAATAGTATACGAATGCTCATCAGTACTTGTTGACTGAGATCATCAGTAGTTGTCACTTATTCTAGCTGCAGCATACCAAGCCTTAACACTAGGTTTTGGAAAGTTGAACTGTCCAAAGGCTTAGTAAATATGTCTGCAAGCTCATCAGCACTAGGAACAAACTTTGGATCAATCAGACCTTTTTCAAAACAATCCCTAATAAAATGGTGTCTGATCTCAATATGTTTGGTCCTAGAGTGCTGGACTGGATTCTTGACAATACAAAGAGCTGAAGCACTATCCATTAGTAATGGAGTCTTAGTCTCTGTAATGCCATAATCCAATAATTGATTCTGAAGCCAGAGTACCTGAGATGTACAACTTGCAGCAGCAATGTACTCGGCTTCAGCAGTGGATGTAGCAACAGATGTTTGTTTCTTACTCTGCCAAGAAACCAAACAGTTGCCTAGGAATTGACATCCACCAGAAGTTGATTTTCTAGTTAATTTACACCCTGCATAGTCACTATCAGAAAAAGCAACTAATTTGCAAGAGTGCCCAGTGGAATACCAAAGACCTAGAGATTGAGTACCTTGCAGATATCTAAAGATCCTCTTGACTGCAATCAAATGAGACTCTTTAGGAGCAGCCTGAAATCTAGCACAAACACAAGTTGCAAACATAATATCTGGTCTAGAAGCTGTTAAGTACATCAAGGACCCAATCATACATCTGTAAAGTGTTTCATCAACAGCTTTACCTTTCTGATCTGCATCCAGTTGTGTGGTGCTGCACATGGAGTAGAACAGGGCTTACAGTTTTGTAAATCAAACTTTTCCAAAAGACTCTTTGTGTATTTTGACTGATGAATGAAAGTTCCATCAGCCTTTTGTTTGATTTGCAAACCTAGAAAGAACTGTAATTCTCCCATGGCACTCATTTCGAATTTTTGTTGCATCAACTTTGTAAATGCATCACACAACTGTGGATCAGAGGATGCAAAAATAATATCATCAACATAAATTTGAACAAGGAGCTTATGCTGACCCACTTTCTTAATGAACAAAGTTTTATCTATGGAGCCTCTAGTGAAATTATTCTGAAGAAGAAAATTTGACAGTGTTTCATACCAGGCTCTAGGAGCTTGTTTCAACCCATAAAGAGCCTTATCAAGTTTATACACCCAATCAGGATGTTTATTATCCTCAAAACCTGGTGGTTGACACACATAAACCTCTTCTTTTATTTTACCATATAAAAATGCACTTTTGACATCCATTTGAAAAACTTTAAGATTGTGGAATGCAGCATAGGCTAAGAACAATCTAATTGCCTCCAGTCTGGCTACAGGGGCAAAGGTTTCATCATAATCAATACCTTCTTCTTGTGAAAACCCCTGGACAACCAGTCTGGCCTTGTTCTTGACAATTTGCCCATTTTCATCTGTTTTATTCCTAAACACCCATTTAGTGCCTATTGCACACTTACCTGGGGGTAGAGGAACCAGTTCCCACACTTGCTGCTTTTTGAACTGAAGAAGCTCAAGCTGCATGGCATCAACCCATCCATTGTCTCTTAATGCAATATGATAGTTCTTTGGCTCTTGCTGACTGATGAAGAGAGCATAGAAGCAGAAGTTGGACAATTGACTTCTAGTTGAGACACCAGCATTGATATCACCAATGATTTGAGACATTGGGTGATTCTTCAGCTCTTGGTACACTATGAGATCTGTGCAAGTGTTTGTAGCACGCTCAGCAGCAACAGATGTTGATCCAGATTCTTGAAACCAAGTATTAGATGGCAAGTCAAATGAAGTAGAGGATTCAAAAATCTCATCAGCATTTGTTGTGGATGGTGCTACTGAAGCTACAGGAACATCAAGTTTAGTAGACTCAGGCAGTTGATCACTAAACTTGAATAGGTGAGTACTGGGATCATCATCAACATCAGTACCACCAGATGGATGACTAGCTGCAGAAGGTGATGAATTCACATGATCTGCAACAGCTGGAGGCTGATAAGGAACATATTGCAGTATGTCCAGATCAAACAACTCCACAGGGTTTTGTGGAATTTTGTCCTTAGGGGATTCATTGAACTTCACATGCAAGGTTTCTTCAACCATCTTTGTTCTGCAGTTGAACACTCTGTAAGCCTTGCAAGTGGATGAATACCCAACAAAATACCCTGCATCCACCTTAGAATCAAACTTTTGGAGTTGATCCTTTGTGTTGAGAATGTAACAAGGACACCCAAATGCTCTGAAGAATGAAATTAGAGGAGCCAAATGATGTAGAACTTCATAAGGAGTCTTCATCAACCTCTGATTCACTAAAGCTCTATTTTGCACATAGCATGCTGTGTTGACAGCTTCAGCCCAAAAGGTCAGTGGCAAACCAGAGTCAGCCAACATGGACCTTGCAGCTTCAATTAGGGTCCTGTTCTTTCTCTCCACTACTCCATTTTGTTCTGGAGTCCTTGGGATGCTATACTGCCTCTTGATTCCTTTTGAAAGGTAGAAATCATCAAGTGTATGGTTTCTAAATTCAGTTCCATTATCACTTCTTATACACTTGACTGATAGGGAATACTGCTTCTCAACATACAACACAAAGTTAATAATTGTCTGAGCAGCCTCATCCTTTGAATGCAAGAAGAAGGTCCATACAAATCTGGAGTAATCATCCACAATTACCAGACAGTATTTCTTCTTTGCCATGCTCATTACTCTCACAGGACCAAAGAGATCCATGTGCAGTAATTGCAAGCAGGCAGTGGACTTTGGTTCTTCTATAGGAGGGAATGAAACTTTGTGTTGTTTTCCTTTTAAACAAGCAGTGCAGGTTTCATCACAGTGGAACTCCTTTATTGGTAGACCTCTCACTAAACTATTGTGGATCAGCTGATTCATGTTTTTGAGATTAACATGACCCAGCCTTCTATGCCACAGTTTAGATTCCTGAGGAGAGGCCTTGGAGAACAGGCAAGGATGACCTTTTAAATCAATCTTCTTTGACAAATCCAAGGCATATACTCTTCCTATCCTGTTGGCCTTCAGGAGAGTATGTTCATCCAATACCTTGTCAATCAGCCTCAGAACTTTGGAAGACAGAATCCGGCAGTTCTGGCTTGTGAAAAGTGCAACATGCCCTTTATCACACATCTGACTGACACTCAGTAGATTATACTTGAGATTCTCCACATGGTTAACATCATCAAATCTGATTTCTCCATTTGACACAAATCCTTTCCCGATGATGTAACCTTTAGCATCATTTCCAAATGAGACAAATCCCTTCTTTCCTTGAGAGTAGTCATTAAGAAGAGAACTGCTCCCAGTCATATGCATAGATCCTCCACTGTCTACATACCAGATGCTTCTTTGGCATGCTGAAGAACCCTGCATTTATCATAAGAAACTAGTTAGCTTTAGAGACCCAAACCTTTTTGGTTTTGGGTCTGTTTTCATCAACAGATTTAACCATAACTTGTTTCTCATGATTAACAGCTGATGAAGGTGGAGATGGTGCTGAAATGGATTTCTTAGATTTGGGCTTGGATTTCCTTTTCAGTGGTTTGATCACAGGTGCATCTAGTTGGTTAACTCTCCCCAACAAATGCTGAACCATCATAACAAGTTGTGTCTGATTTGTTGCTAAAGCCTTCAGCTCATTTGACACATCAGTACTTGTTTTTGATGAGTTCCTGTGACCCACCATTTCCTCCTTCTTGAAATTCACAGACTTAGTCTGATGTTTATCATGAGGAACACTATCAGCTGTTTTCTGATAAACCCCATCCTTCTTTTTGGATTTTGGCGAGGCCTTGGGTTTATCAGTTTGAGATGACTGTGGTACAAACTTGGTCTCAAACTCATTTTTCATTTTATTAATCTCTTCTTTAATGAGCTTATCTCTGTTGAGTTTGGAACCCTTTTTGTACCAGCATTCATCAGATAGATGATTGAATTTACCACATATTTCACATGGCTTATTCTTCATCTTGGATTGATCAACTGCTGAAGTGGAAACTACTGAAGGTGTGATCTTCAGTACTTTCCTCCTTTCAGTACTTGTGTTAAGTACTGAAGGATCGGTAACAACTGAAGACTTGTTCTTCAGCTGTTCTCTATCCGTCCTGAAAGACCGTATGATAGATTCCTCAGCAGTTGTTAATCCTTTTATTTCAGCAGATTTGAAATGCTTTTCAGATGTTGTGACTTGCCCTTCAGTACTTGGAGTACTTTGAGGGACAACATCTGAATTGCTCAGCTTCATGTGTTTATCAGCATTTAAACCATCAGGCAATTGATTTGCTGAGATCTTAACACTGACTTCATCCTCTAATTTTGTATTATCATTTGAGGATGAATCACATGATGATGTGGTTTGGAAATTACTTTCACCTTCAGATTTTACTATTGATTTTGAAGTAAAATCAGTAGGTGGTGCAGTATGATTGTAACCTATTCCAAACTTCACATTTGAAGCTGTTTGCTTGCTGAGAAGCATTTCAAATCCCTTGCAGGATGTTACCCAGCGGTCACACTCAACTTGGGTAGCTGCAAGTGTCTCTTTGAGACTTCTGTGGTTCTCAAGTATGACCTCTACCTTAGCCTTTTCATCATTAAGTTGGCATTTAAGCTTGTAAATCTCATCATCTTTGTCATTAAGAACAGACTCATACTCAGCTTTTCTTTTGGAAATAGTTTTCTCAAGCTCAAGATTTTGATTGATTAAAGCTACATTTGCCTCTCTAATAGAGACAAAGGCAGCTATGCATGATTCAGAACATAACTTGGCTTTAGCCTCAGAAGATACCTGGGTTACCTGTGAAGATGATGCATCGGAGCAGGAACCCTCAGTAGACTCCAGGGCCATGAGAGCAAGATTCCCAAAAGGATGTTCACCACCATGTTGACCAGCACCAGCAAATAATTGCTCATTGAAACCAGAAAGATCATCTGGTGAGCTGCTCCAGTCAACAACTCCTGGTGTGAAGAAGCTGTGATGAGGTTGAGATTGTGATGGAGATGGTTGAGGCTCAGGTAGGGCTTGAGGTTGTTGTGCTATAGGAACTTGAACTGGATTTGGCTGTGGCATGTAATAGCAGGGATATGGATATGGCATTGGACCCTGAGGGACAAAATATGCAGGAGATTGAGGTTGTGAGTGATGACCAGAACTAGCAGGATGTTGCCCTTTGTTTTGTGAACTATTGCTTGGAAAGGTCACAAAGGGTGCAGAGGAGTTAGATCCAGTTGATCTACACTCTCTTGCAAAGTGCCCAAGCCTGTGGCATTTGTGACACCTCAACTTACTCTTGTCAAAACCAACTTTGGTTTTGCCAGAGAGTCCTGGAAATTTCCTACCAGTTCTCTTGTAGAACTTTTGAGATCTGATATTGATCAAGGCCATTTGGCTCAAAATATCCATCTCTTCTAAATCATCATCAGCAATACCCATCAAATCATCCATGATAAAGCATAAATTATCACTATTACACCCAGAATGACTGTCAACACCAACAAATGCATGATCAGAACTGTTTGAAGAGAAATCTATATGCTCATCATAATGGCTTTCTGATCCAGCATATTCTGACTCATGACCGACCAAGGCAGTGTTCCCTGGTACAAAGTCATCAGTGAGCTTTCCTGATGATGCCAGTTTCCTTTTCTGCTCTATCTCTCTTTCAAATGTAAGCAGTTTCCCATGGAGTTGGGTGAGAGATAGGCTATCCAGATTTGCACTGGAGCGTAGGACAATGGTGTATGTGTCCCATCTCTCAGGCAGTGATCTGAGGAATCTGTTGTTCATCTGGCTGTTAGTATACTCATGCTTGACCATTTTCAGCTCAGAGATCAAGCAGGAGAAACGCTCAAACTGTTGAGTCAGTGTCTCACCCTTCCTATGAGAGAATGTCTCATATTGTTGGGCGAGGATTTCTCTGTTGTTTGCTAAGACCTCATCAGTTCCTCCGAATGTTCCTTCAAAGCATTCCAGAGGTCATGAGCAGTTTCATGATGCATAAGCCCAGAATAGATTTCATTAGGCAGTGCCATGGCCAGAATTCCATGGGCTTTAGCATCAATCTCAAACAGTTTACGATCTTCATCTGAGTATTGCTCCTTCTTCTTCGGAACCATTTGGTTGGTCTCCGGATTGTTCACCATAGGCTTGTGTGGACCGTGAACCACAGATGTCCAACAACCTGAACTGTTAACAGACAGGTGATGGAGCATTCTTCGTTGCCATATGTTATACTCACTCCTAACCAGCATCGGAGGCTTGGTTGAGGAGCCAGTATTGTGAGGGTCATTAGAAGGAGTAGTCATTCTCAGATTCAAACCAATTCAATCAAGTTTCAAAAGATTTAGCACAAAAACACAACAAACTCAATATGAACCAAGAAGAAACTCAAATTGACTAACCAGAAGCAGCAGAAGACCAATCTCTATAACCAATTCTTGCAAATATGCTAATTCGATCAAACTTTAGATATCGAAATAGCAGTTTCAATGATCAATTGTTAAACCGATCAATGATTAACCTGCTCTGATACCATTTGACAGGATCAGCGATCTAAGTTTGATCAATTAGAGTTGAATCGCAGCGGAATTAGAACAAGAATTAGACAAATATAGCAAGAACACAATAGATATTCAATGGAACAGTACACGGTTATAGAGAAAGAGGGTTTTCTTCAAAATGGATAATATCATTTATGCATAATGCTTCGGTGTGGCGGCTGCTAAGCTTTTCTAAGTTTTCTATAGCTGCTCGTCCCACCTTACAATTAGGTCGACATTCCTTATATAAAGGAATGTGACGTCTGCTGATGTCACTTGATAGTGACATCTAACAGAATTATTACAAACAACTGAAAGTAAGAAACTACTGAGAATGTTCACAACAACTGAGAACATCTCAGAGTGCTAAGTACAAGATGAAACTAAAACTACTGAAACTACAAGTACTGATTACAATAAACATAAAACTACTGAAAGGAAACCATCACAACTATGAAGAGGTCTTCTTCAGCTGTTGTGACAACATCTGAAACTTTGTCTTCAGACTTTGTCTTCAGCTCTTTCACTTCAGACTTTGTCTTCAGCTCTTTCACTTCAGACTTTGTCTTCAGCTCTTTCACTTCAGACTTTGTCTTCAGCTCTTTCACTTCAGACTTTGTTATCAGTTGATGTCTTCAGCTGTTGCAGACTACTTCAGTTGTTGTAATGTCCGTGGGACTTAAAGGTTTTTCTGATCAGGCTCATTGGTTCTTTTGGTCCAACAGAGTCCCTTATATTCTATGCCATATCTTGTATGCCCACTATCTATGATCTGCACATCAGAGACTTTTGGGGAATAACTGAGTATGACCTTGGGTCTAATCCACATCGGATTGTAGCTAGAGTTCATGGCAATGATATAGCCATTACTGTTGAGACTATAGCCACGATGTTGAGGCTAGAGAATGATTATGGAGATGAAATTATGCTATCTGAGGCACATGTGTTAGATGCATTCAGGAGCATCGGTTATGAAGGACCTCCTTTTGGCACCAGAAAAGAGATCAAGAAGTCCTTTATTTCTAAGGAATGGAGATACATGTTTTTCATGTGCCTAGACCATAGAAAAGGAGAGTCTGATGGGTTAAACTTGGATTGGGCTAGGGCTATGATTGTATTTTGTAGAGGACAGAAGGCCAACATTGTCAAACTGATATTTGATTGCTTGTCTGAAAACATTATGGCATTAAAGAAGGATAAATGGTTGTTATATCTAAGATTTATGCAGATGCTGATAAATGATTTGATCCCAAATGTGCCTAGACATGGAGAGATAAAAAGACTGGTTCAGATGAATACCAGGATATTTACTGACTACTCAGCTGTAAGACATGACTTTAGTGGGAAGATCACATATCTTTGGGAAAACATGTATCCTGCTGAGAGGTGGAATTACATCAGAAGATTGATTGAGACTGAAAACAAGAGTGCTGAAGATAATAACAAAAAACAGGCTGAAGCAATTAAGAAAAGAAAAAGGTATGCCAAAGATAAAAAATACAATTTGGAAGATGAGATTGATGAAGTAGAAGAAGAACTGAGGGTGCAAAGGGAGAAAAGAACAAAGAATAAGGCAGATCATGGAGAGCGGCTAATGTTAACGAAAGGAGAACAAAGCACAAGCAACAAGCATTTTCTAAAACTCCTGAAAGAAGAGATGCCAGATCAGAGCTAGACCAATATGTTATTAGAAATCTGAATGCATCTTTGGCAAATGAATTGGGGATGATCAAAACCAAGTTGGTAAATCAAGAATTGAGAGAAAAGGAGAAAGATCAGATGATGGAAAGCATGATGATTCTTATGATAGATAACATGAGTTGATCAAGAGGCTACCTAAGGAAGTAAACGAGCTGAAAGCCAATGCCCGCCTGCCCAATCAGTTAACTCAAGCTGAGTTAGATGATCTCATTGATACATCAAATTACTCATTTCTAAAGGTGGGTAGTTCAACTAGGGTGAGAGAGGGCACAAGTGGAGCTGGAGTTGGTGCTAGTGGTAGTGGTGCTGGTGGTTCTATTGTTGGTGGCTCAGATGCTGAAGCAGGAGTTAACAAAGAAGGTGGTGTGAAAGAAAGTGTTATAGGAGATGAGACTGAAGTTGTAGAGGCTGGATTTGTAGACATGGGGTTTGATATAAATGCTGATTTGACCGGTCATGAAGTGTTTAGAGAAGAAGGATATGGAGTAGGTAGGAAAGAAGCTGAGTTGAATTTGATAGATAAAGAAGAGGAAATTGAGCAGCAATTGGTGGATTATGACTCTGAACCTGAATACTATAAGGTAGACGAGTGACCATTAACATATGTAGCTCAGAAAAGCTCAACTGAAGGAGATATAATAGAGATGGACAATGAGGATTGGTTCATTAAAGAGAAGGAACCAGAACAGTGGAATCCTTTATTTTAAAACATTCAAGAACCGAGCTAAAAGGAATCTGACAAGAAGATAATCAGCTGGAAATACAACAGTGAATTGAAAATGTTCATGATAAAGAGAAGAGAGGGGGAATCTCATACTTACATAAGAGGAAGGCATTCAAGACCTTGCCAAGATAGGATTTAAGAAGATTGGTTGAGATTCCACTGCTTGATTCAAATCTAAGTGAGAAAGCTACATTTCTGGAGCAAAAGATTAAAAAGGGGTTGAATGATAACTTTGAGTCATTTGGATATATGAAGACTGAGAGAAGGAGATCCAAGAAGGACATGGATTGGGTGACTAGAAAGGGCAAAATAGTATTAAACTTGAAACTAAGCAAGATAGTGAATAGAGTGAAGGTACCCAATCCACATCCCCCAAGGTTGAAGAAGTTTGAAAAGTGGTTTTATGATAATAACACGGGAGAAGCAATGATTAGAGTAAAGGATGGAGAAGAAATCATAGTATTTGATCCTATGAAAGTATTTTCCTTTTGTGATAAGGACTTGGTGGTTTTGTGTGAAAACCACATAAAAGCTGGAGCCGGAGCCGGAGCTAAAACAAGGACTAAAGCAAGCCTCTTCATGAGGGTTGTAAACAAGGCTCGAGGAGTTAGGGCTGAAGTAAGGGAGCTTACAGAGAAAGTACATCAAGCTGATGAATTAAGGATGGACATGTAGCAATTGACAAAGAAATTTGAAAAGGCCAGTGCATGGGGAGAGGAAGTGAGTACTGCTGGAGCAAAAAAAGGAAACATCAGTTAAAGCTACAGAAGAAGCTCAAATTGTTTAAGAAACAACCAGAGCTGAATCTGAAGATCAAGCGGGTGAGGTCCAACCTAGGGGGAGTATTGATGATCTAGTATAGGTTGAACTCACCATTGTTATTGTGTTTATTTTGTTTATTAATGTAATTGGTTAAATGTTAGTTTACTTAGTTTGTATTTTATATTTTTTAAGTTTTGTGCCCAGCGAAACTATGAGCGAAACTGTGTTTCGCTCGTACTCAGTTGATCTAGTTTACCCGGCGAAACTGTGTTTCGTCGTCAGGTGAAACTAGGTTATGATCAAGACAAAAACTGTCAGCAAAACTACTGTCTGCTTATATATTGAAAGTTTCATTCATTGTAAGCAAGTTTTTGCAAACCCTAATAGTGAAATACTAATATTGCAATTTTGTGTATGTGGCTGGAAGTCTATTGTTATCATATTTAAGACTTTGATTCATGTTTATTGTGTGAGTTTGGAGATTATTGAAAATATTTGAAACTTGCTCTTGTGTCATTCATAGTTTTATGTTTATTCAGTGGGATTTCTGTGTTTTATAGATCATTTGCATTGATTATCGATCAAATGGACCAACACGAGTTATGGTTCTCGACCCCCTATGTTTATATCTGATGCGTATCTTACGGGCGAGCCTATGATTGAGTGGGACATGGCTAATCCAGACAATTGGGACTGGTATCGTACTACACTGATCAGGATGCTGGAAAAGGAGTGTGTACCATTTCTGATCCCTACCATGACTAGAGATTCCATATTATACCCTCTACCCTGCACCCCTTATAGGGTTATCGCCACTGTGGTGGCTTCACATGATCAATTGCAACGAAATGTCAAGGCAACATTTAAAAGGTTGGACGTGCAACAGGAGCACGATAATAGAGTGTATGAGGAGATGAGAGACACGTGGGTTGATATGCAAGGACGCTAGGATGGTCAGACAGGAGAGATCCAGGCTCTGCATGGACAGGTTGCTGAGTTGATGGCCACTCTAACCACGACATGCGTTCAGCTTCATAGGGCTATAGTTTGTATACTTGAGCTGAAAAATTAGCTCGAGCGTCAGGAGGTACCCGAGGAGGAAGCAGAAGAAGATCCAGAGGAGGAGCCTAAGGAAGAACCAGAAGAAATGGAAGAGGACAATGATGGGTCTGAAGTGATAGATTGATTTCCCTTATTCACCTGACTTGGATTAAATGGTGTTTTTTCTTTTTAAAAAAAAACCTATGTTGGAAGAGTTGTTTCCCACCCAACTGAAAAACTAGAAATTTTAACACTGATTAAATATTTCGTGAGTTACTTACAACTTATTTATCCTTGGTTATTATTTTGGTTATACATGTTGTAGTTGATGAACTTTATTATTTCCTTACTATTTATTATGCTTCAATGAGATTAATATGTTAGATGTTACTCATTAAAGTGTTTGTGAATGTAAAGTAAAAATGGAAGGTGGTGGTAGAGGACGTGGCGCAGGACGCAGACGTCGCGTGGGCGCAGTCAACATGACCCTCGCTGAACTGGCAGCTTTAATAAATAAGCATGTGCAGGCGGCAATGGCTGCTGTACAAGCCGCATAGCCAACAGGTAATGATACAAGTGGCAATAAAAAATACGATAGTTGTTTGTTTAAGCCGTGGAACTAAATGTTTTTGTTTGTTAGCACAAGACCCCCACCCTGTACCTACAAAGCCTTTATGGACTTCAAGCCCGATACCTATAGTGGAACAGAAGGGGCTATACGGTTAGTAAGGTGGTTTGAGAAGACTGAGACAGTCTTCGCGGAATGCAACTGCCCGCCAGCCAACTAGGTGAAATATGCTACCGGAACCCTTGAGGGCACGACACTCTCATGGTGGAACACGCAGGTCCAGATGCTAGGTCAGGTAATGGCCAATGATTTACTGTGGGAAGAATTCAAGATGATGATGACTGAAGAATATTGCGCTCGTGATGATGTGAAAAAATTGGAAACTGAGCTTTGGTAACTAAAGATGCAAGGGTCTGAGATTGAGGCCTATAACACCAGGTCTCACGAGTTGGCAACCTTGTGCCCGGGGATGGTGAACCCGATGCACAAGAGGATCAGTTGTATCTACGTGGTTTGGTGCCAGAGATCTAGAGTATGGTGACAGCCTCTAACCCCACTACTATACAACAGGCCATCCGATTAGCTCACAAGCAAACAGACCAGGCAGAGGAGCAGGGAAAGTTACTTAAATGGGGTCTGGTGGCAAGTGTACACGATAATAAGCGTAAGTGGGATGGTTCAAGCAGAAAAGGTTCAACATCAAACAATCAACCTCAGAAGCAATAACAGCAGAGGAAATTTGACAATAATCGCAACTTCAACCAATCAGTTTCGACAACCCAAGTACAAGGTCGATACGTGGGGAAGTATCCAAAGTGCAACCGATGCAACTATCATCACACCGACAGGTATGACAACTTCAAATGTCAGTGTTGTGGGAAGCTAGGGCACGTAGCAAAAGACTATCGTAGAGAATTGATGAAGAAGCCACAACAAACACAGGAAACACCAAAAGGTTGCTTTGAGTGTGGAAAAGAAGGGCATTACAAGAGGAACTACCCTTAATTAAAGAAGAATGGCTATGGTAATGGAAGTGGCGGAAATAACAACAATAACACAGGCCACGGGGATAACAATGGTGGAGCCAAGGGAAGAGCTTTTGTCATTGGCTCGGGTGAGGCTGTAGACGATTCTACTATTGTTACTGGTAAATTTCCTATTAATGGTTGATATGCTACTGTAATATTTGATACTGGAGCCGATAGAGCTTTATTTCCACTAAGTTTAGTAGTCTTTTAAATGATATTCCTTCTATGTTGGAATCCACATATATTATAGAGTTAGCTGATGGTAAGCAAATTCACATCACGCTTATTCACAAAGATTGTAAGATAGAACTGGCCGGACACATGTTTGACATTGACCTTATGCCTGTTATGCTTGGGAGTTTTGATGTGGTTGTGGGCATGGATTGGTTATCCGAAAAGAAGGCAGAAGTAGTATGTTGCGAGAAGATCGAACGTATTCCTTTTGAGGGTGGTGAAATCCTTGCGGTTAAGGGTGAAAAGGGTGGTACAGTGATAGGCGTCATCTCATTTATGAAAGTGCAGAAATTGTTGCGCAAAGGTTGTCTAGCCATATTGGCCCTGGTAACCAACAAGCAACAAGGGGAGAGGAAGATAGAGGATATCCCAGTAGTTCATCATTTTCCAGAGGTATTTCCAGAGGACCTACCTGGATTACCACCTCATCGTCAAGTTAAATTTCAAATTGAATTGACTTCTGGAGCAGCTCCAATTGCAAGAGCACCTTATAGGTTAGCACCAAACGAGCTGAAGGAATTATTGGTACAACTTCAGGAACTGTTGGATAAAGGATTCATCCGACCAAGCTCATCACCATGGGGAGCTCCTATCCTTTTTTTTAAGAAGAAGGATGGCACATTCAAATGTGTATTGATTACAGAGAGTTGAACAAGGTCATGGTCAAGAATCGATACCCTTTACCTCGTATTGATGACCTGTTTGATCAACTTCAGGGATCCAGTTATTACTCCAAGATTTACTTGAGGTCTAGCTATCATCAATTAATAGTTCGAGAGTTAGACATTTCGAAGACAGCATTCAGAACTTGTTATGGCCATTATGAATTCTTGGTCATGCCATTTAGGTTGACTAATGCACCAATAGTATTCATGGATCTCATGAACCGTTTGTGCAAACCCTACCTCAATTAGCTTGTCATCATTTTTATCGATGACATATTGATCTATTCTAATACCAAAGAAGAGTACGAGGAGCATCTGCAGTTAATCTTAAAACTGCTTAAAAGGAAACAATTGTATGCCAAATTCTCTAAGTATGACTTTTGGACTTGAGAGGTGCGATTCTTGGGTCACATTATTAATGAAAAAGGAATCCACGTAGAACCTGCAAAGGTTAATGCAATAAAGAACTGGTCAGTTCCCAAAATGCCTAGTGAGATACGGCAATTCCTTGGACCGACATGATATTATCGACACTTTATCAAAGGGTTTTTGATGACCTGTCGTAGGGGTCATGCAAAAACCTAATCAACCTAGGTAGCTAGGGTAAGTCAGGTATCGTATCCACGGGGAGCATGTGGTTAGTGTTACATGATTTGTTTGATTATTTAATTAAGTTACTTAACTAAAACTAAATTATTGAACTACTTATACTATTGTCTCTTGGTTGTGAAAATTGGATTTTGTAATAATTAAAAAGTGAACTAGGAAAACAAATTGCAAATAATGAAAATTATTTAAGAAGACAATTATGAGAAATAGTAATCCACCCTGGGATCAAGGGTTGGTTTTCGATAATTGTTTATTCCAATTTGGTGAAAAATCCTTAACGGGGATTCTATGCGTGTAATGATTACGTGATATTGATAATCAAGACTTAATGGGTCTTAGTACACAACACCAATTCAATTAGTAACCAAAACTTTGCAACCATATAACTCGCCCAAGATTATATTACATTCAAATAAAGGTTAACTAAAACAATTGTTTAAATAATCAAAACATAAGTTAAACTTATAAAAGAACTTAACGGGTTCTAAAGTTTAATCCTAAAACAAGTTGAACACGAAAAAAAACCTAATCACACAAAACCTATTACCCGAAGTAGATCACTAGAGGATTAGCCGCTCATTGTTCTTGAATGATCTTCAAAATCATTGTTGATTTGCATAAAAGATGATTGTATGTTGTTTTAGAAAGGTGGAATGGTGAATTAATGACCTAGGAACTCCCAAAATTTGTCTCAAAATGTTCTAGGTCGAATGAGGGGCAAGTGGTAGGTGAAACTTATCAAAAACATGGTTTTAGAGGTGTTCTAAGGCGGCCCTAGCGTAGGCTACGCTAGCCAGCATAGCCTACGCTGGAGTGTATTCTGCTGATTCTTTTCTTGAGCTGGCGTAGTCTACGGTGGCTACAGTAGGCTATGGTTGAAGCCTTTCTGTTGCACTTTGAATCTTTGTTTCTTGACCTATCCACTGACTTGTTTCACCATCTAAGCTTCCAACTTGCTTGTTTTACCTACAAAATCACTTCCAACTCATAGTTAACCTATTCAACTTAATCACATGCATAAAAACGAATAATCATACGTAATATTTAATGTTTAGACACTTAAAACACTATTTCAACACACTCGTATCACACAAAATTTGATCGATGTCGAAGTATCAATCAAATAAGATATTAAATTATGTGTTCCTATCCACCTTAGACTAGTTAGGGTAAGTAGGGTTTTTGATCCTCGTGGAATTAGTGGCGGTGTGTTGTACTTCGATTTATATGAAAACAAATAACCAAATTATTAAATTAATTAAACTATTTCCTTTTGGCTGTGAAAATTTGATTTTTGGAATAATTAACAAATTAACTAACAAAATAAATTGGAAATAATCAAACTTGGTTAAGAAAATGATTATAAGAAGGAGCCATCCACTTCGGATCTAGGTTTGGTTTTCAGTAATTGTTTAATTCAACTTCATGGAAAATCCTTAATAGGGATTCTGTACGTGTGATGATTAAGTGATATTGATAATCAAGACTTAATAGATCTTAATACACAATGTCGATTCAGTTAGAAACTAAACCTTGTAATCATATAATTTCCGGACGATTAAATGATGTTCAAATAAAAGTTTACCAAAATTATTGTTTTAATAACCAAAACACAAGTTAAACTTATGAAAAAACTTAACTGGTTCTAAATTTTAATCCCAGCAAAGTTAAACATAAACAAAAACCTAATCATACAAAACCTAATACCCGAAGTAGATCAAGAGAAGATTAGCCACTCATCGTTCTTGAATGATCTTCAAAACCGTTGTTGATATGCATTCCAAATGATTGTATGTTATTAGAAAGATGGGAATGATGAATTTCAGGCCTAGGAACTCGCAAAATTCATCTCAAATCATCTTAGGTCGAATGGGAGGCAAATGGTGGGTGAAACCTAAAAAAAACGCAGTTTATAGGTGTTCCAAGGCGGCCTTGGTGTATGCTACGTCAGCGAGCCTAGCCTACGTTGGGGTGTATTCTACTGATTTTTTCTTGAGCTGGTGTAGTCTACGATGGCTACAGTAGGCTACGGTAGAAGCCTTTCTACTTCACTTTGAATCTTTGTTTCTTGGCCTATCCACTGACTTGTTTTACCATGTAAGCTTACAACTTGTTTGTTTTACCTACAAAATCACTTCCAACTCATAGTTTACCTATTCAACTTAATCACATGCATATAAATGAATAATTATGCGTAATATTTAACATTTAGACACTTATAACACTATTCCAACACACTCGTGTCACATCCCCACACTTAAAATTTGCTTGCCCTCAAGCAAATCTAATTCAAAATACTTAACAACATTATAAACCAAAATCCCTTGCTATGTCTTAGCTATGGTCCAAAGTCATACCCATTCTAGAATAATCATGTTTGGTTAGCAAGTAAAAGATATTACATTTAATTCAAAATAGAATTCGACTAATTATACCTAACAAGCTTCTGACTTTTATTATCATGCAACACACCCCTCACCATTTTTCACTCCTCTTGGTTTATTTCTGGATTGATGAAAATTGCACCAATGTATCACTCAAAAGGTCCACATATGAAACTTTGTTATCATATGATTGGGTGACAATCAAACTTCCACGATAACACATAGACAATACACACATCAAAAGGACATACAGGTTTTCGGCTTAGGTTAAGATAGGAGTGCTCGACTATGAATATGGCTAAAATATAAAATCAAGGTAATACCACCTGTTGAAATTCTTATTGACATAACTACTACTCAAACAAAATAAATTCATGGGTGCATATTTAACCCATAACCAACAATTCGCATTTTTCTTTTCTCTCTCTTTTTTTATTTTTATTTTTTTTAATTTTTAATTTTTTTTATTTTTTTAACTATTACCATAAATCAAATATTGAAACTAATACGAATGTTATCAATAGTAGTAACTAGGTCACATTGGGTAAAAATCAATTTGGGTTTGAATTATATGGGTTTGTCAACATAAACGGTTTAAGGCTCGAAAGTGGCTACTAGGGGGAATTCCCTTTTTTTATCTCTCCTTTCCCTTTTCTCCATTTTGCTCAGTTGGGGAGCGGAGGTACCCTCATTTCAGGTAAAGTGGGGAAACACAAAAATGGTATTAAAAGAAAAAGGAATTCTAGATTGCCTCTATCATCTATGTGCATTTATCAAATTCACCGTCTCAGTATGTATCAAATCACACAAGTTCTAAAACAAAGAATCATATGTCCTACACTCAACAATTGAAAATTTTTTATGTGAGCTAACAATCTAGTAAGCTTCAAAATCTCTCTAAGTAGGAATTAGGGTTGCCGGTGTGTGCATGCTTTTATTACACCAATAGCCTGTTAACTCTAACTAGACAGTTCTTAATTTTTTTCTCAAAACCTTGCTAACACAATTATTTTTGCTATCTTAGAATTAGACCATGACTAAGGACCCTTACATCAAACATGGCAATAATCAATTAGTATGCTTGTCGTTTTTGTGTTCGATTGGATTGCTTAAAAACAATAAAAAAAAATTAAAATTTTCCCTCATCCCCACACTTGAGATACATTGTCCTCAATGTATGGTATTTAAGTTAAGTGTGTGAATTTTTTTTCTTTGTAAATCAATTTATTCAATTAATCAACACAAGTGACTTTTCAAACCCGAACTTACCCAGACACAAACGTAACGATTACCAAAATAAACTATTTAAGCAGACACATCAAACATAAAACATAAAAATTATCTTCGGGTTGCCTCCTGATTAGCGCTAAGTTTTAGGTCTTCAGCCAGACCGTACCTGCGACTAGGGCTACAAACAAACCGAACAAACACGAACAAGGCTTTGTTCGTGTTGGTTCGTTAAGAAATATACTTGTTCATGAACTGTTCACGAACACTTACCGAACGACATTCTTTGTTAGTGTTCGTTCATTAAGAAAATGAACATGTTCATAAATTGTTCACGAACACTTACCGAACGCAAATGAACACAATCATAAGCAAACGAACACAAACAACTATTCATGAACATGACGAACACAAAAAAGTTCATGAACACAAACGAATACAAATGATTATAGATTTATTTTAGAATAAAATTTACATTTATATTACAAACAATACACAAAATCAATCAAAAATAAACAAGTACTTAACGTAAATATAAAAAAATACTTGATATAATAGTCATAAAAATAACTGACACAAAAATTAAGAATATAAACGGACACATTAACGAACATAAATGAACACATTGTCGAACGTTCACGAACGGACATTAACGAACATAAACGAACACATTATCGAACGTTCACGAACATAAATGAATGAAAACGGCTCGTGTTCATGTTTATTCGTTTAACTAAATGAACGAAATTTTCTTGTTCGTGTTCATTCTTTTACTAAATGAACGAACATAAACGAAGTTCCCGCCGAACGATTCACGAACTATTCGCTGAACGTTCAGTTCGTTTGCTGCCCTACCTGTGACCACTCATGGTGGTCAAGTAGGATGCTTGACTCTGGTATTCTTCAAATGATCTAGTAGTTCTTCAACTAGATCGCATTGTGGCCCAAACATTAATGCCTCAACTCTATCTTTTATAGGATCAAGTGGATCGCCAACTTTTTTCTTCATTTTAGGTTTCTCATCTTTTGTTTCCATCTTCATAGTTGGCTCTTTCTTTTCTATTAAATCCACTAATTCCTTCAAGTCCACATGCTTATCCCTGTCATACTCAAAATCATTCTTAAAAGTGGTGTTCATGCTTACTTATGAAGTATAAGTAGGAACACACACGTTAGTCATATCTACCATAAAAACTTTATCATTAACAAAATAATTAATCGATTTGGAAACTACATTAAAATGTAACTTACAAGTTTCGTAAGTCATGTCAATTGTTCCATTCCAACAATCGATTTGAGCATTGGCAGTTGCTAAAAATGGTTGACCCAATATGACATTCAGTTGCTCATTTGTCCTCATTGATGCATAATCAAGTACCATAAAGTCCACGGGGTAGTAAAATTCTCCCAACTTGATTATAACATTCTTTACCATCCCTTGAGTACATTTTCGAGTCAAATCAGCTAACACCACAATGGTGTCAACTTCTTCTAAAGGACCGAAGTCATACTGATCATATAACATACCTGGCAAGATACTAACAGCTGCTCCATAATCCAAAAGTACTCTTTTATTTTCAACTTCCCTACTTTGATTGCAATGAAAGGTGCTCCTGGGTCACTCTCTTCCACCGTATTGGCTTTCTCTTCCTTATCTGAAACTTGTTGTGAAAAAGAAGTAAAGTCATTATCAATAATTTCAGAGTCAGGAAGGATACTTATCGAATTGATGTGAACATTTCTCATATTTTCTATGTTGGTTCCTTGATGTTGAGGATTGATCGTTGTATCACTCGGTAGCTTTCCATGGTTCCTTTTAATTTGAGCCACATCCTCTTCAAGTTGACCCACTTGTTTATTTAAGGCTTCATAAGCCTTATCCCTAATTTCATTTTCTCTCTTGTTCTCTTTCATCATGTTCATCAAAGCATCCAACTTTGCATTTATAGACTCTTCACCACCAAGTTGTCCCGATTGAGAATTACTTTGATAGTTGCATGATGAACTACCTTGTTGATCCCTATGATTGTAGTTTCATTGATTGTTTCCTTGAGAATATGAAGTTCTTTGATAACCACTTTGATTATAATTCCTTTATGTTTGGTTTTGATAAGCTTGACCACCTTGATTATTACCTTGAATATTAAGGTTCATCTGGTTTAAAGCATTTCCATACTGAAAGTGTGGATGATTCCTCAAACAAGGTTGATAAGTATTGGATTTCATATCAAACTGTTTTCTCTCTCCATATACTTGATTCACCTCTTCATGTTGACCTAAGAACAACAGACACTTTGCACTTGCATGCCCAAGTTCATCATATTCATTGCATAAATTAAATCCAACTAAAGCTACATCTTTAGTCCCTGCATGTCCTAACTTGGCCAATTGTCTTTCCGAAGATGTAATTCTTTCTTTACTCTCATAATCAATGGTGGTTGACCTTGTCGGTGCGGGCTTTGACCATCTACTAGCCGAAGCTTGTGCTTTGGAATTCTTGCTCATTCGTTCTAGGAATTCCCAATACATATCTTCATGATTAGATAAGAATGTTCCATTACTTGTAGAATACAAGTATTTCCTTTCTTTCGGTGTTAGTACATCTGAAAATGCCTTAATCAATTCCTACCTTTTAATACCATGATGAGGACACATGCGGATCAACTCCTTGAATCTTATAAATGCCTCGTGAAATTGCTCACCCATTTGTTGTTGAAAAGATCAAATGGCCTCTCTTGCATCACTTTTCTTTCCCATAGAGTATTATTCTTCATGAAAAACCCTTTGCATCTCTTGCCAAGTATGAATACTATTGTTAGGTAAGGTAAGGAACCATTGCTTAGCTCTATGTTTCAAAGTGAATTGAAATAGTCGCAGCCTCACTTCATCTTGTATGAAGTGATTTCCACTAATAGTGCTACATATGGCATCAAATTCAACAAGAGGCACATCTGGTTCTTCTATTGCAGTGCCTCTAAATGCAAGAAGAATAGTGATATAATAAGGGTGTACATTAAAAGCTCTTCCTTTATGATTTGGAAGTGCGATAGGGTTTGGATTTTCAGGAATAGCCGGTCTAAAATGGCTATCCACACCTTGTACTTGAGCTCTTTGAGGTCTTCTTCACTGACTGACATTATTATTAACCCTACCCCGTTGTTGATTGATAGGTGGTGCATTCTACCCATGTTGATCATTCTCCTAATTGTTATTTCCATTGTGTCCATAACCTCCATCGAAATTCCCATCCCAAGCATCATAATTTGCACCATTATAGGGTTCTTTATTGTTATTCCACTCATCTTCATAATCTTCATCACCCGTGTGAACACTATGTATTCTCACATGATCAAAGTCATCTCCTTGATTGAGGTAATTTGGATTCATATTATTGTTGGATGGTGGTTGATTCAGGTTGTTGTTGGGTAGTTATTTGGTGGTGGGGGTGGACTTGGGTTTTGATTTTGGTTATTGGGAGGAGGGTTTTGATTTTGGTTATTAGGAGGTGGGTTTGAATTTTGAGGTGGTTGGTTGTTTGGATTATCCATGGGAGTTGAATAAGACAAACTATCAGCAGCTTGATCAATAACTTATGAAATTGATGTAGTTGGTAACCCTGATCGATGCAAGACATGATTATACCTTGCTGATTTCTCTATCTCTGGATCGAATACTAGGGGTGATTTCGCACCCGAATATCGAGTATGCATGCAACTTGTCACCTGCACACTGAAAACACCAAGCGTAACATGAAAATAAAAACAAATAAAATAAGACAAGTAAACAAAAAATGCAAAATAAATCAAATAACAAACACCAAGCGCACCGATTCCCCGGCAACGGCGCCAAAATTTGATCGATGTCAAAGTACCAATCAAATAAGATGTTAAATTATATGTCCCTATTCACCTTAGACTAGTTAGAGTAAGTAGGGTTGTCGATCCTCATGGAATTAGTGGTCGGTGTGTTGTACTTTGACTTATATGAAACAAATAACCAAATTATTAAATTGATTAAACTATTGCCTATTGGATATGAAAATTGGATTTTTGGAATAATTAACAAATTAACTAAGAAAACAAATTGGAAATAATCAAACTTGGTAAAGAAAACAATTATAAGAAAGAGTAATCCACTTCGAATCTATGTTTGGTTTTAAGTAATTTTTTAATTCAACTTAGTGAAAAATCCTTAATAGGGATTCCGTACGTGCGATGATTAAATGACATCGATATCAAGACTTAGTAGGTCTTAATACACAATGCCGATTCAATTAGAAATCAAAACTTGCAATCATATAATTTCCAAAAGATTAAATGATATTCAAATAAAAGTTTACCAAAATCATTGTTTAATAAGCAAAACACAAGTCAAACTTATGAAAGAACTTATTGGTTCTAAAGTTTAATCCCAACAAAGTTAAACATAAACAAAAACTTATTCACACAAAACCTAATACCCGAAGTAGATCACAAGAAGATTAGTTGCTCATCGTTCTTGAATGATCTTCAAAACCATTGTTGATTTGCATTTCGGATGATTGTATATTGTTTTTGAGAGTTGGTGAACTAATGGCCTAGAACTCCCAAAAGTCATCTCCAAACGTTCTAGGTCGAATAGGGGGGGGGGGGCAAGTGGCTGGTGAAACCTAACAAAAACGTGGTTTATAGGTGTTCCAAGGCGACCCTGGTGTAGGCTACGCCATCCAGCGTAGCCTACGCTGGGGTGTATTCTGCTGATTTTTTTCTTGAGCTGTCTTAGCCTACGGTGGCTACAGTAGGCTACGGTTGAAGCCTTTCTGCTGCACTTTAAATATTTCTTTCTTGACCTATCTACTGACTTGTTTCACTATGAGCTTCCAACTTGCTTGTTTTACCTACAAAATCACTTCCAACTCATAGTTAACCTATTCAACTTAATCACATGCTTAAAAATGAATAATCATACATAATATTTAACATGTAAACGCTTAAAACACTATTCCAACACACTCGTATCAGTTTTCCAAAATTGCTCAACCTCTCACTGTTTTGACACACAAGGGTGCAACGTATAAATGGGGAGAGAGTCAAGAAACTTCTTTTCAATTGTTGAAACACAAACTCTGTAGCGCATCGATATTGGCATTACCGGAAGGGACTGATGATTTTGTGATTTACTGTGATGCTTCTATCCCAAGACTAGGTTGTGTCCTAATGCAGCGAGACAAAGTAATAGCCTATGCCTTGAGACAACTGAAAGTGCATGAGAAGAACTACACCACCTAATGCAGTGAGACAAAGTAATAGCCTATGCCTTCAGTAAAAAGGAAACTACTAAACCCTGACGAGTACGAGCTTTACAGTTTACTATTAGCACATAATTTCCTAAACAAATCAATGAAGCTCAGACAGAAGCTTTGAAAGAAGAAAATGTTGAATCCAAGTCATTACATGGGATGGACAAGCAATTTGAAGTGAAAGATGATAGAATCTTTTACTTCATGGATAGACTTTGGGTACCTTTGTATGAAAATATCAAGGACTTGGTTATGAGTGATGTGCACAAGTCTACATATTCCATACATCCTAGTTCTGACAAGATGTACCATGATCTGAAGGCATACTATTGGTGGCTTAATATGAAGGCGGATGTAGCTACATATGTGAGCAAGTGTTTAACCTGCTCTAAGGTGAAAGTTGAGTACTAGAAGCCATCTGGGTTACTGCAACAACCTGATATTCCTTTGTGGAAGTGGGAGTAGATTTCCATGGAATTTATTACCAAGTTACCCATAACTCCTAGCGGTTGTGACACGATATGAGTTATTATGGATCGATTGACTAAGTCTGCACACTTCCTAGCAATCAAAGAAATAGACAAATGGATAAGTTAACTCGGATTTACTTAAAGAAAGCGGTATCTAGACATGGTGTACCAATTTCAATCATTTCGGATCCTGATGCTCATTTTACATCCCATTTCTAGCAATTGTTACAAAAATCTTTAGGTACGCATTTGGACATGAGCACTGTCTATCATCCGTAGATCGTTGGGCAAAGCGACCACACTATTCAAACTCTAGAGGACATGCTGCGGGCCTGTGTAATAGATTTTGGTAACAATTGGGAAGTCCATCTGCCTTTGGTGGAATTTTCTTACAATAATAACTATCATACTAGCATTAAGGAAGCACCGTTTGAGGCATTGTATGGGTGAAAGTGTAGATCACTAGTTTGTTAGGCGAAAGTTGGAGATAGTCAGCTGACTGGCCTTGAATTGGTGCATGAGACTACTGAAAAGATCGTGCTCATATGAAATCATATGGCCGCAGCACAAGACCGATAGAAGAGCTAGGCAGACAAGCGACGGAAACCTTTGGAGTTTCAGGTCGGAGATAAAGTATTGTTGAAGGTCTCACCGTGGTAAGGCGTGATTAGATTTGGCAAAAGAGGCAAGCTTAATCCGAGATATGTTGGACCATTTGAGATTCTGGAAAGAATTGGTCCAATGGCTTATCGATTAGATCTGCCTGACTCGTTGAGTGGAGTTCATAATGTATTTCATGTCTCCAATCTAAAGAAGTGCTTATCTGATGAGACTTTGGTTGTACCACTCGAGGAGGTGCAAGTAGATGAACAATTATGAATCATTGAAGAACTAGTTGAGATGATGGACCGTGAGGTCAAGACCATTAAGCAGAGCAAGATTCCAATAGTTAAGGTTCATTGGAACTCAAAAAGTGGACCGGAGTTCACATGGGAACGTGAAGATCAGATGAAGCTTAAGTATCCTCATTTGTTTGAAACAACAATGACAACTGGCAAAAGTGACTAAATTTCGGGACGAAATTTCCTTTAACAAGGGGATGATGTGACAACTCAGTTGTCACTCGATTTTCTTGTGCCAATACAGTAGACCAGTGATTTAACTCAACCATGTAATGCAATTTTTGGGACGAAAATTCTTTCAAGGGGATAATGTGACATCCGGTAATTTTCCGTACCCAAACTCCGTTAGTTTCGTTAGGCCTTGCATACACATGTCGTGTGCACACACTAGTTGTCGTTGAACGTTGGTAACCTAATAATAATTGTAACACCCGAAAATTTATTAAGAAAAGAATAAAGACAAAAGGAGAAGTTTCAAAAGTGGAGGGGGCTAAAGTGTACAAAAGGAAAAACATTATTATTTTATGTTTAAACTGGGCATGGCCGCCCACTACAATGCTGCACCAACTGCTCCAACTGCTAGAAAGAAGAAAGCAGAATTTTCATCGGTTCTAGAGAGAAGAAGAAGAAGATTTGGCTTGAAGGTGAGTTTTTGTGTGTTTTGTTCGGTTTCAGCTGAGCTTTCAGCTTCGGGACCGATTCTTACGTGTTCTTTTGTGTTTTGGTGTGTTTAGGCGTTTGAACTCCAGGTTGCTCTCGGGTTTGGAGGAGTTTTACTCGAAAACAGTAGAGGTGAGTTCTAGATCCCCTCTTTAAAATGTTTTCTGCTTATTTGGGCCTGGTTTGCATATTTGACTGATGTTTTCGAAACAAGTTATGATTTTCATGTATGGTGCGAATGATGTTGATGATACGGTTATGTTGTGTGATTCCCTTGTTGATCATTTTAAGTTTGTGATGTTCTAAGTGTTAGATTGATAGATCTAAGCTGTGTTCATGTTAGAATGATGATTGGGTCCAGGTAATGGCATAAGTTGCATTTCAGGTTAGTTTTTATATCCATCCACATTTAACAGTTAAAGTCTTTAGCTCATGCGCATTTGTTATGTCTTCATGCGCATTTGCTAAGTCTTCATGCGCATTTGCTAAGTGTTCATCCGCATTTGTTTTGTCAGGCGCATTTGCTAAGTGTTCATCCGCATTTTCTTTGCCCATGCGCATTTGCTACAGTGTCCATGTGTATTACTTTAGTCATCCGCATTCGCTTCAAGCGCATTTCCTGACACTTAGAAAATTTCCTAAGAGTGTTCATCCACATATGTTCATCCGCATTTGTCTAAAGACTTGGGATTTTCTAGAAATTTTAGGATTAGAATTTAAGTATGAAAAACTTCCGTATAAGGAAAGATTATGCTTGTTTGAGGATTATTATGCTTGGTTCTTCTTATGTGCTGCTTTTTCTATGTCTATAGTATTTTCATGTTATGTGATTATGTGGTGTGCATCTTAATAAGTATTATCCATAACAAGTGGACATGAAAGAATAAAAGAGGAATAGTGAAACTTAATGAATGTTACCCAGGCCCTTACAATGAATGAAAAGCCTTGCAAGCAAAATGAATGGAGGTGGACGACCTTGTTGTCGTTAGCTCAACTGATGTGCGGCTGTATAGCCCATGAGTATGCACAACTAAGGTCTAATCCTGAGGATTGACCAATGAATGAATGGGATCCTAGTTCATGAGCGGGCTTCGTGCCTAGCAGTGTGGATCAACTGTCGATGGGTTAGCTACCAGGATAAACGTTTGCCGACAGGGGTTCGGCATCTGTTGCCAACCAACAATGTAGGCTCTTGGTTTGTGCAATCCAAGTTAATGAAAGAGAAAGATACTTAAAGAAAGAAAGATAAAGAATCACTTTATGATTGATTATGTATATTGATGAATGATCACCAAATGAATTTTAAAAATTGTATTTTTCTATATTATTAAACTAGAACTCACTCAGCAATGCTGACTTTTTATATGCATATCAGTTGGCAGGTAAGGATGTTGCTGAGGATGGCACGTGGGTGAGGCTACTTGGCGGGCAAAGACTGGCATCCATTCGTGCACGATGATATTGTTGTTTTGTAATACAACTGAAAGATTCTTTTGTAACTGTAAAAATACAATGATGTATTGTTTAGCAACATTAAATATTAATGCATGAATGGTTTTTGATAACTTAATCCGCTACAATATTTTTATGAATTGAAATTATCCTATATGGAAAATGCTGTGATTGTCCAATAGTGAGGTCTCCGGGAACGGGGCCTTACAAGTTGGTATCAGAGCCAAAGTTTAAGAGAAATGGGTAAATAATTTCAAAACCTAAACTTAAACTGAGAATGGGACCAAATGGAGGGATGCCAGCCCAAGTAACTACGTGCCATCAGGTAATCTTTCATAAGTAACCGGTATTACGTGTGTGTGCTATTTGATTTATGTGCTTAGTAGATTTGGACACTGATGTGGTCTGGATAGGGAATGCTTGGCGGATGAAGAGTAAAGTAAGTGGCTAATCACAACTGGCCACTGTAATTAGGAACTTACTATACTTGACATAATCTGAGCTATTACCTTGAATGACCTTGTTAGTGCTTGAATCTTATAGGAGGTAGATCTTATTGCGGGTAGGAGACCTGGGAAGGCAACCCGAGGAGGTGCTTGTGGCGGGCGTACTACTGGGCCACGTGTCACCCGAAGCAAAGCTAAGGCTCCCGAGACAGTTCATGAGGACTCGGGTATTCATAGCCACCAAGAGGGTGAAGGATCAACCACCCTCAAGTCTACGGTAAAGGAAGCTATTGCTGACGAAGTCTACAACGTCATGCAGAATGTGTTACCTTCAAGGTATTGAGGACAGTAAAGGATGGTGAAAAAACCAAAGATGTAGGGGAGAAGGAGAAAGCTAATGAAGCACCATCTAGTCCCAAGGTGGTAATTCATGATGATGATAGCAAGGGGGAGAAGGGGGGCCGCTAAGGGTGCACCTATGGGGAGTTTCAGAGGTACAAACCCCCGACCTTTGATGGTAACGGCAATGCTACTGCTGCTCATCGTTGGGTTCGAGAGATGGAGGAGGTTTTAGACATCAGTGAGTGTCAGGAGGATCAAAAGGTGAAGTTTGCCTCCTATCCTTTTGTTGACTCGGCATTATGCTGGTGGGACAGCATTGTCCAAGACGAGGGGGAACGGTCTGTTGCAAGGATGAGGTGGTCGGATTTGAAGGAACTGGTACTGGAGGAGTATTGTCCACATCGGGAGTTGGACAAAATTAAGAAGGAGTTCTTGCATTTGGAGGCTGGATACATGACTCATCAAGAGTATACCTCCAAGTTCAATGAGCTTGCAAGACTCATGCCGGATCTAGTAACCCCAGAGTCCAAGAAGATCAAGAGATACATGCAGGGTCTGCCCATGGATATCAGGAGGAACATGATAACTACTAGAATGAGCACTTTCAGGTCTGCAGTAGATTTGGCCGGAAGGTTGTATAATGAGAGGAATTTGGTGCCAATACAGAGGAAGGTTGAAAAGAGTTGGAACAAGAATGGTAATGGGAAGTGATTCAGGGGTGACCATTATGGGATCGGGGAAAAGAAAATGAGGATTGACGATCGCCGCCCAGGATCGAGTAAAGAGGGTAACAAAAGAGAATGTAAGAAGTGTGGGAAGGTTCACTTGGGTGAATGTAGAGTGGGGACAAACCGGTGTTTTAAGTGTGGAGGCGAAGGCCACTATGCTAGAGAGTGTGGGGTACCATGATATGTACAACACTTAGAACAAATTTCATGTACAAGTTGAAGAAGTCTTCCGAAGACAAAACTACTCTTCCGCAGCTATGTCAAAGATCTTCTGAAGCATTATGTCTGAAGAGCTTCTGGAGGAAAACTAAGTCTTCTGAGACTAAGTAGTTTTCCTTCCGAAGTATATGAAGAACTTCCGAAGGATAGAACAAAGTCTTCCAAAGACCAAGAAGTTCTCCTTCCAAAGTATTGACACTTAAAAGATCCAAGACAAAGTCTTCCAAAGAATAAAGTCATAAAGACTGGTAGAAGATTCGGAAGAAGTTGTTTCTTCCGAAGTTTAAGTGGCCTCGGAAGAACTTATTCTTCCGATGCCATTTAGCTTTGGAAGAATCAACTATGAACCAATGGACAAAAGTATGGTCTGTCTGACAGACTCGGATACACTACATGGTGCTTTTTCTAACCCATGTAGTTGACCATACTTTAATCCACTATTCACCTTTTCAACTTAGTACAGATACCATCCTTAGTTTGTGCCAAAAGGTAAGTCATGGACCTATCATGACTACCTTATCTAGGATATTATTTTATCTTAGATATTTTACTTCTAGCAATGTAGTATTTGTCTAGTAGTAGATTCCAGCTGGTTTTCCAAGTATAACCGGCTGTAGATAGTAGTATATATAGTTTATTATTGTAACTTATGTAGTATGAGCTTAAGAGTCTTGTTATACTGAGTTGAGAAGTAATATATACAAGTATCTTGAAAACCATTCTATTGTTCATTAACTTTGTATATTATTATCAACTTTAGTTTGAGATTCTGTGTTTCATCAATCAATTGAGACTTAGTGAGTTCTGTGTTTAGAGTCAAAACCGATCCTGCAATTGGTATCAAAGCTCCCAAGCTCTTGATTGTTAGATCTAACCATCCCAAATCATCCTTGTTTCTTCACACTCACTCACCCACCTCAGTTTAATGGATCTTAAGCAGAAATTTTTTGAGTCCAAAATAGGAACCATGACCAAGGCTCCTATCATCACTCCTGATGATTTTGGAACCTGGTGTAAACATATTGAAGGGTTCATCAAGTACCAAGATAGCTGCATGTGGAAATCTGTCACTCATGGTCCTTACGTTCCTAAGGTAGCAGCCCCAGCGGGTAATGGTGCCATGATAGAGAAGGCCGTTGAAGAGTACTTTGATGAAGACTTCAAGAAAATAGACATTGAATACAAAGAAATGATTGTCTTGCTTACAGCCATACCAAACTCCATAATGGTTGGCTTTTAGCAATACGAGTCAGCCAAAGAACTCTTTGATGCTTTGAAGCTGATGTACTCTGGTTTCACTAAATCTAAGGAGTAAGAAGGATGTACTGAAGTAGAAGTTTGAAAACTTCACATATATTGTTGGTGAGACCTTGAGCCAACAATACTTCAGGTACATGAACTTGATCACCGCTCTTCAGTCTATGGGAGTGGATCTTCAGAAGAGAGACATTGTAAGGAAATTCATGAGTGCACTTCCTCATGAATGTATGTTTTATTGTGTTTCTATCAAGAGAACTGAGAATCTTAACACTCTCACCATGACTGAACTGTACAGAATCCTTGATGGATACCTTATGGAGATGGAGACTCAGAAAAGCCAACGGATGAACCAACCTTAAAACCCTGCTGTCAGCAATGCTCTACATGTTGCTGAAGGATCAAGACAACCTCAATTGTACTTGAACTACCCCTAACAGCAATCATCTTCCTCTGGGCCATACATCACTTTCCCTAAGACACCCAGGTCTTAACAGGCTCAACACACTCATTTTGAGGATAGTTGTGCCTTTGTCTCAGGAAGTGAACACTCTGGAGATTTTCAATTCTGCTTTGATGATCTAGAGTGCTTTAGCCCAGATGACATTGAGTACATGAACATTGTCCAACAACTGGATCTCCTAACCTATAGAGCAAAGAAGTTCTTCAAAAGAATAGGAAGGCAGTTCCTTCAGAATCCAACCAACATCAAATTTGGATTTGATAAAAGCAAAGCCAAGTGTTATAACTGTAACCAGCTTGGTCACTTTACTAGGGAATGAAAAGCTCCAAGATCCAATCCTGGAGAAACTCAAGCCTCCCAAAATCCTTCCACCTTAAGGGCTGCACCAAAACCTACTGAACAGCTAACTGTGACTATTGCTCAAGAAGTTGACTAGAGCTTCATGGTTTAGGATGTCACTCCTGCTCAAGCACACATGGCTGGAACTGAAGACAGCAAGGTATATGAAAACCTTTATACTCCAGCTTGTATTGCTAAGGTTAAACTTTATCAGGATTACAACAGGGAAATTAAATCTAATATTGAGTCCTTAAACATCCTAAAATCTGATTTCAAGAAAGCAGAATCTGACTATAGACTCAAAATTGAAGAGTTAGAGAAAACTATTTCTTCTTGAAACATGAACATACAAACTACAGGACTCAAATAAAGGATTTAATTTCTAAGTTGACTTAGGCTCAAGCCCAGCTAGTAATAGCTGAGGCTAAAGCAAAGAAGTATGCTATTGAAGAGCATAACTTCAACACCATCATTGCATCATCCTCCCACTCAAAGGTGTGTTATCAAAACAAAAGTGGGTTGGGAACCAATGAAATTGCTCCACCATACTCTTATGTGTCTGTTAGACAGCCAAGATATGGCACTCATGAGCAAGAGGTTCCAACTACTAACCCACTACCTAATGAGAAAAAGAATGATGCAACTATGGTGACCACCATAGGGAAGGACAAGGTAGAAAGCCTCATTCCCACCACTGATGTCCTACCCCTAACCACCAAAGAGAGAAAGAACAAAATCAAGGAAGCAAAATAAACTGCCAAGAAGGTGACTGAGTCTAGGATGAAGATAGATCCCAGATAAAAGGGTGTATTCATTTCAGCCAGATTCCAAGTAGTTGAAAAGTCTAACCCATGAAAGGAATGTAGTACCAGCATTCTTGTCCAACTGAAGGATCAGAAGTTAAAAGGGAAAGCTGTTGAAGAAAAGGAGTGCAAAAACCAACAGCCATCATGCCCTATCAAGAGTAACATTGAGTGTATAATCTGTGGTCTGCATAACCACATGGCTAAAGATTGTTACTACAATCCTGCAAGCACACATTATGCAACCAATGTTAAAAGAGAAGGAGTCAAGGAAGGTTTCACATTTAGACCTTATCACATGGTCCAAGTGACAAGGAAAGGAAAGCTTGTTTTTGAAGCTAAGTTGCTTTCGAAAGAAAATCATTCTTCCAAAAGAAAAATAGCTTCGAAAGAAAAGCCAAAGAACAAACAAAGAAACAAAAGGAATCCTTTGAAATATTCCGAAAAGAAAGTAGTCTCGGAAGAAGGTCAAGCTGCTCAATCCTCTTTAGGATCATCTACAATGGTTAAACATAGGATGGTATGGAAGAACAAAACAGATGCTGCAGCCAGTACCTCTTCCTCACAAACACAAATTGAACTCACTTGCCTATACTTTGGTTCAATTAAAATCATCTACATTGGAAGTACCCAAGACCAACAAGGCTTCGGCTTCCAATAGTAACTAATCATCTCACTTTGTGTGCAAGGACATCCACATGACAAGAATGGAAATATATGGATGGTGGACAGCAGATGCTCCAGGCATATGACATGGAACAAATCTCTGTTTCAACAATTTGAAAATTTTGATAGAGGTACTGTTCAGTTTGGAGGTGAAACCGGAGGATACATTTCTGGTAGAGGTAGTGTATCCAATGGTAAGTTAAAATTTAACAAAGTAAACTTTGTCAAACAGCTTGAAAATAATCTGTTAAGTGTTTCTCAATTCTATGACCAAAAGCGCCAAATGCTTTTCACAGAACATGAGTGCATTATCCTCAAACCCGGGATGACAATTCATCAGGAATTAGTGCTTCTTAGATCTCCCAGGAGAGGGGATATGTATAAGCTGGATATAATGCTTCCCCACAAGGTGAAGTATCATACTTTCATTCCAAAGCCAATGGTGATGAGTCAACTCTTTGGCATAAAAGAATGTGCCATGTTATCTTTAAAACCACGAACAATTTGGTTAAAAATAATTTGGTACATGGTGTGCCTAAGAAGGAGTTTTTCTGTAAAGACAACTATATTGCTTGCCTAAAAGGAAAACAACACAAGGTCATTCACAAATCCAAAGAAGTTAACTCTATCACCACTTCATTACACTTATTGCACATGGATCTTTTTGGTCCCACAAGTATAATGAGCATTGGAAGGAAATCATACTGCATTGTGATTGTTGATAATTTTACAAGATTCACTTGGGTATTCTTTTTAAGAACTAAAGATGAAATTGCTGAAACTTTAAAATCTTTTATTTTTAAAATTAAAAATCAAAAGGATCATAAGGTGAAAATCATTAGAAGTGATCAAGGGACTGAGTTTAAGAATCAAGTTCTTGACTCATTCTGTAACTCTAAAGGGATTGTCAGACAATATAGTGCTCCTAGAACTCCTTAACAGAATGGTGTTGCTGAGAGGAGGAACAGGACACTTATTGAGGCTGTAAGAACAATGTTAGCTGATTCAAAGCTACTTCTAACTTTCTGGGCAGAGGCAGTCAGCACTACATGTTATGTGCTAAATAGAGTTCTCATTGTTAAGCCTCATGGGAAGACCCCTTATGAGCTATGGAACAAGAGGCCACCGTTCATTGGCTTTCTTAGGTCCTTTGGTAGTAGGTGTAACATACACAACACAAAAGACAATTTAGCAAAATTTGCTGAAAAGTCGGATGATGCTATCTTTGTTGGATATTCCTCCACCTCTATTGCTTATAGAGTATATAATATCAAAACTCAACAGTTTGAGGAATCATCCAACATTGTTGTTAATGAGCACACTCCTTATGTTAGAGGGAATGCACCTGAATACATTTTTGATTTAGAATTGTTTCTAAACTATTCTAAACCATCTTGTGAGAATGTTTCAGTTGAAATAGGAACTCAAAGTGACCCATATGAAGATCAACTGTTTGAGCTACCCATGCCTATTTCTAGTTCTCCAAGATGAAATGAAAAACAAGCTCCTACTGCTAAAAGTCCTGAAAGCATGAGTATCTCAGGAAACAAAGGAGCTTTAACAAATTGTCAACTCACTGAGCCTCATAACCCAGAAGTTGACAATTCAAGCACTCAACACCAAGCTGATGAAGACAGTGACATGGAGGAACAGGCAACTGTTGATGCTGCTTCACAACATACTGACATTGATGATGTCACTCATTCATTCAATCAGTCCTCATTGAATGAATATGTGACATCAGCTGGAAGCATGAGTATCCCAGGAAACAAGGGAGCTTTAACAAATTGTCAACTCACTGAGCCTCATAACCCAGAAGTTGACAATTCAAGCACTCAACACCAAGCTGATGAAGACAGTGACATGGAGGAACAGGCAACTGTTGATGTTGCTTCACAGCATACTGACATTGATGATGTCACTCATTCATTCAATCAGTCCTCATTGAATGAATGTGTGACATCAGATGGAGAAGGTGTTCAAAGTTTTGAGCAAAACTTCTTAAACCTAGACCTATCTATGCAATTAGATGTGATTCCTTGGCTTAGGATACACAACACTCATCCAGCTGAAAACATCATTGGGGATGTATCAGAAGGCGTGAGAACAAGAAGTCAGACCCATAATAGGAATGTATGATTGTACTCATGATTTCTCCCTCAATTGGAACCAAAGAAGGTGGAAGGAGCCCTCAAGGAAAACAATTGGATTGAAGCTATGCAAGAGGAATTGCTTCAATTCAAGAGGCAAAAGGTGTGGAACCTATGTCCTTTGCCACCTGGTCAAGTCCCTATTGGCACCAAGTGGGTGTTCAGAAACAAAAGAGGTGATAAAGGTTTGATCATCAAGAATAAAGCAAGACTTGTGGTTCAAGGGTACACATAGGAAGAAGGCATAGATTACACTGATGTCTTTCCATCTGTTGCAAGACTTGAAGCTGTGCGAATCTTCCTTGCTTTTGCAGCATCCAAGAACTTCACAGTCTATCAAATTGATGTCAAATGTGCATTTTTGTATGGGAATATAGATAGAGAAGTCTATGTGTGTCAGCCACCTAGATTTGAAGACCCACAGCATCCCAACTATATGTGCAAACTGGATAAAGCTCTTTATGGGCTGCATCAAGCACCTAGGCTGTGGTATGAGACTTTTCTCAGTTTCTCCTCAAAAAAGGCTACACCAGAGGCACCATAGACAAGACATTATTCATAAAGAAATATGGGAAGGACATGCTGCTTATTCAAGTCTATGTCGATGACATCATATTTGGTTCCTCAAATGACCAAATGTGCAAAGACTTCGAAAGCATCATGAGAAAGAAATTTGAGATGAGCTCCATGGGAAAGATGGATTTCTTTCTTGGGATTCAAGTAAAGCAGATGGAAGAAGGATTCTTTATCAATCAGTCTAAGTATGTCAAGGACATCTTAGAAAAATTTCAGATGAAAGATTGTAAGACAGCCAAGACACCTATACCCAGAAATTACAATCTATGTCCTGATTCCGAGGGGGAGGATCCTGATCAGCATCAGTACAGGCTAATTATTGGATCTCTGATGTATCTCATAGCTAGTAGACCTGATATCATGTTTGCAACTTGCATCTGTGCAAGATATCAGGCTGCTCCCAAGGTGTCTCACCTAATTTCCATCAAAAGGATTCTTAGATACCTCAAAGGAGCTCCGAAACTGGGTATCTAGTATTCTAAGAATAAGGATTTCAATCTCTATGGGTACTCTAACAGTGATTATGGTGGCTGTAACATTTAAAAGAAATCCACATCAAGAGGATGTCAATTTCTTGGTGGAAGGATTATTTCCTGGCAATGCAAGAAGCAATCATGTGTCTCTACATCAACTGCTGAAGCTGAATACATTACTGCTGCGAGCTACTGTGCTCAATCGCTATGGATTCAAAATCAGATGTTAGACTATGGATTCAACTTCATGAATACTCCTATCCACATAGACAACACGAGTGCTATTTCCATTATAGAAAATCCAGTCAAGCACTCCAAAACAAAGCATATTGATATCAGATATCATTTCATTCGAGATATTCAAATGAACAATATGCTGACTTGTTCACCAAAGCCTTTGATCAACAAATATTTAAATACTTAATCACAGCTATTAGAATGATTAACATTGATTAGTTTATTTTTTTGAAAACCTTTTTAAAATATGTCTTGTTTATATTGTCTAATTACAATCTAAGCCCTGTTACTAAAGTTTTTCTTTTAAGTTGAAATTCTTTCGAAAAGAAATTTACTCTCGGAAGAGATCTTTATATCTTGCGAAGGTAAATTCCTTAACTTTAGTTCTCTCTTCCGAAGAATTTTTACCCTCGGAAACAAATTTGATCATAGATCATATTTACTTCGGAAGGTATTAACTTCCTCTCGGGAGAAGTCTTTTTTCTCGGAAGCAAATTTCCCTTCAGAAGAAATCTTTTACTGTGTAACGGAAACCTTTGGGCCCCACTGTGTAAAGATTAAGATCTTTTCAGAATATTTTAAATTATCTACCTTGCCGTTGTACTCAAGTACACTCCCAAACTATCTTTTCACCTTATCGGCATGGTCTTTTTCCCCCAATTTAAAACTTCCGACTCTCTTTCTTTACCCTTTTTACCACCACTGAAACCTAATACTCCCATTATCATCTTCACTCTCTCTCAAAATTCCTTCAATCCAACCATACTTTCTTACAATGGCTCTCAATCCTTAACATAACCAAGTTGCCATCCTTGACTCTTCTAAGGATGCTGACTTTGCCCCCATCATCAGTTTTCTGTTTCACTCCACATACTTTACTACCCTCACCGTAAACCCCACCATATACTCTAATCACATGACCGAATTTTGGGCAAATGGTCGATGTGAAACTCTGAACGATGACAGGGTCATCAGGTCGAGAATCAGCGGACAAGAGATCATCATTTCTGAATCTACCATCAGGGAGCATCTGCAGCTTCATGACGAAGGTGCCCCAACTGAATTCCCCAAATCTGAGTTAGCAAACAAATACACTCAGATAGGATATGGTGGTGATGTGCAAAAGTCCACTGTCTACAAGTTTAATTTCTCTTACAACTGGAAATTCTTGTTGCATATCGTTCTACACTGCCTATCCAACAAATCAGGGGGTTGGGATCAAAACCCATATGATCTGGGCTGCCTAGTCCATGGAATGTTAAATTCCTTTGCTTCGACTATTCAAGGTTTATGCTGAACAATTTGCGAGGAAATCTTACTCGGGATTCATTTTTCATGTATCCCTGGATCATTCAGCATATCATAAACTGTGAGCTAGACCATAGTAGACTACAACATGAAGACACTCTCATGGTCCCACACATGAGGCCTGGCATCTTCAAGACCTTGAAGAAGGTGTCCACCAATTTCATGGGGAGATTCACTGATCTTCTCCCATGTATGCTTGAGCCAACGGCTCCTGGTGACATCCCTACAAGCCCAGTAGGTGATGAACCCACACCAGACCTCCCCACTCAAATGCCAACTACTTCTTCCCACCCAATAAAATTTACATATACCAGACACCCCAAGCGAACCCCTGATCAATCTACTCTGATTGATCAGGTCCCCACTGTTCACACCAAAAAGGCTCAAGTGGAACTCAGGGCTCCCACTCAGCCAGAGGTCACACCTTCCTCCACCATCGACCTCGATATCAGTGTTGAGTCTCCTTAGTCTCAACCTGATGAGCCCAAAACCCAAGCCATTAACCCTCAGGGTGAGTCCTAACACTCCCCTGAGCAACCAAAAAGGTACAGCCACATCATTGGCTCATCTGCTATTGCAGAAGAGCCATTAGGTGCTGACCAAGGTCCCGAGTCATTAGAATTAACCTCTCTATCCTTCATTGACCTTTTAATCCAACCTGATAAGGATATTATGTTCTGTCAGGGCCATGATGTTGATCTACAATACCTCTCTCAAGATCAACTGAGCCCCAGGGAACCTCTAATATCTAGCCAACATCAGTTCAGCCAAACTGAGGTGAGTCTAACTAGTGTGGTGGTGACTCATGTAGGCTTAACCGCCACTACTGAGAGTGTCTCACTGGCCTCTCAGGAAAGTGGTGACATCAGTGAGACTGTGTCTACGACAACCTTGCCCATTGATGTTTCTGAAAAGGACATCAATAGGGAAGGGTATCCAGGGCGCCGAGAAACCATGACTGGTGGTGATGATGAACATGCCAGGCATGTTATCTTATCTCCCTTTGATTCTTCAAAAGAAGATGAGGATAGACTGCAACTCATTATCAAAGACCTGATTTCTTAAGTCTCAAACCTTGAATCAAAGGTTAAGACTTTAGAGGATAGGTTTGTCACTCAGCAACTTGAGATTGAATGTCTCAAGGCTAAACTAGCTAAGACACAGATTGAGAAGTCTGTCAGGCACATACGTATTTAGGTTTCTTTAAGTTCTTCCTCCAACTTATCTACTTCTCATGATGATGCTACCAAAAAGCGGGAGAATGTACAGAAACAACATCATGAGGAACCCACTTACCCCATAGCAACAACCTCTCCTGATGCCTTAGCTATCTTTTACCCCTAACAACATCACCCTACAACAGTCTTCCCTCAATAAGCTCCCATTACCTTTCAAGTGGACCAAAGGATGCTCATAGATGTCAATAGGTTTCTAACCAAATTTCTATTGAGCTCCTCCATTAAACAACCCTCCCCTGATCTAGCTATCGCCTACTTTGGAGCTGAAGAGCTTCAAAGGCTGAATGCACCACCTACCTCTAAAGAGGAAGTTGGTCAACCTAAGGTCTTTACTGAACCCAAGATTAACTTCGAAGGGGATGTACAGACTGATGGCCCAGTAACTGATTTGGATGGGACAGGTGATGTAGTTCCAGTTACTTTCGAGGTAGAAATCCAAGTTGCCGAAGGAATAATTGGGTTGTCTTCATTGTCCGGTGATCTGTTCATCACAGAGGCAATCCTTGAACTAGCCTTCGAGATCAATAGTGAGGACTTCCTTACAACCCCTCTCTTACAAGAACCACTACTTCAAACACCCTCACTCCAACTTGAATCTTCTGAACCTGAGTTCCCAAAGGCTGAATCTTCCTCTGATCCTAAGGGAAAGAGAAAGCTTACTGCTGAGGAGCTACTAGAAGAGGAAAGATTGTAGAAGCTAAAGAAGAAAGGTAGACTTGATACTGGAAAGTTGTTGGCTGCAAGTAGCAAAGCAGCAACAGCTGCCCAAGCAAGTCTCAGCAATAAATGGAGGGTGGAAATCATTGAAAGGCTCATCAGCCTAGGAGTAGCTAACAAGGAAACTCTTCTACTCCCAACTGATGAGCTTGTGAAACTAGAAAAGGCAACCTTGCTGAACAAAGAAAAGGAAGAAGCAGCAAGGTTGGCCAAAGAGGAGGAAAGAAGGAAGAAGAAGGAAGAAGCCATGGAAAGGGAGAGGATGGAGAGAATAGCCTTTCTCTAAAAAAAAGGCTATTCTTAAGAGGAGCTGGCACCTCACCAAATTTACATGATCTTGTTTCTTTTTCACAAAGAACAAGATCTAATCAACAAGGAGAGGAAGAAGGCTACTAGGGAGAAGTTGAGAGAGAAGAGAAAGAAAGAGGAAGAGGGAGAACTTGCGGCTACCAAAAAGGAGGGAGACAAGGATTGGATGAAATTCTATCTCCGAGCTCACGACTTCTCCGGCAGGCAAGTGGGTCCCATGTCGATCAAGACCCTACAGCGACATGTCAGCGACATGTCAGCGACATTAAAGCTGACATTCGCTTAGGAAGAAGGCAAGAGGTTGCTCAAACTCCTAGTGTTCAGAGGATGGCACCCAAACCGACACCCAAACCACTACCCAAAACACAACCTACACCTTTTCCCTTCCCCATCAAAATAGAACCTTTCACCCCTGAACTTTCTCCATCAACCTTACCTATACCATCACCCACTGCTTCCCACCAACCACCACCACCTATCCTATGACCCAAAACACAACCAAGAACCTACTCAAAAACCAAACCATCCTCTGATCCATCAAAACCCCTGACCTTGGAAGAATTCATGGAGATAAAGAAGAAGCTCACAAATTGCACAACACTAAGCTACATCTCTTATGAGGAAGAGTCCATCCAGATGACTTTTATTGATGGCTCTTCAAGTTCCCTCACAAGAGATGTATTCCTTGATCTTCCTAAAAGAACACTGGACCAAGCTCTTCAACTTCTTGCAACAAATTCAGATACTCTCATTGAAGTAGAGAAGAAGTTAAGAAGAATGCTGGTGACTCTGCTAGACACTAGGAAAGGGGACAAACTATCAACAAAACCCCTCAATCCTAGAAAGCAAATTGTCCAGTGGAGGTTCGATGATGATTCCCATAGCTTTGTTGTAGAAAGGGAGAATGGTGAAGTTACCAAGGCTGACACTTCATCTCTGTTACATTCCAGTAGATTTGACATTACTGAGTTAGCAGAGAAGCCATTCTCCAATCCCTCCAACTCTGAGATAGCCACTCACATCAAAAATCATTTAAGAAACCTTCATCTAGCCGAGCTCACAAAGAAGGCCAAGATTGAATAAGAGTTGAAAAGGAGAGCACAGGATGCTGAAGAAGGCACAACCACAAAAGGGAAGACTTTTCTATAGATGGTTGAGGGCTCCACTTCAGATCCTATAATTAGATGGGAATATGACTAACATTCCCATCAACTAACTCTCTACAGAGGGATGAAGCAAAGTGTACATGTCATTCAAAGCAATTGACTGGTTTTATTAGCTACAAATGCCCTGTACAAACTCCTCACCACCACATCAGGGAAAAACAAATAGACAGATAGATATCTACTTTCCCTGGTGTTGAAGGCTTTGAAGAGTAGGAGGAAGTAAAGTTATGATAGCATCAGCCTAGGAGGAGTTTGTTGGATCATATGAGGCTGGTGCAACCAAAAACAACACTTAGAAAACATTTTGTGTACAAGTTGAAGAAGTCTTCCAAAGACAAAACTACTCTTCCACAACTATGTCAAAGATCTTCCGAAGCATTATCTCTGAAGAGCTTCCGGAGGAAACCAAAGTCTTCTGAGACTAAGTAGTTTTCCTTTCGATGTATATGAAGAACTTTTGAAGGATAGAAAAAAGTCTTTCGAAGACCAAGCAGTTCTTCTGAAGACCAAGCAGTTCTTCTTTTGAAGTATTCACGCTTAAAAGATCCAAGACAAAGTCTTCCTAAGAATAAAGTCATAAAGACTGGTAGAAGATTCGGAAGAAGTTGTTTCTTCCGAAGTATAAATGGCCTCGGAAGAACTTATTCTTCCGAAGCCATTTAGCTTTGGAAGAATCAACTATAAACCAGTGGACAAAAGTATGGTTTGTCTGACAGACTCTGATACACTGCATGGTGCTTTTCCTAACCCATGTAGTTGACCATACTTTAATCCACTGTTCACCTTTTCAACTTAGTACAGATACCATCCTTAGTTGGTGTCAAAAGGTAAGTCATGGACCTGTCATGACTACGTTATCTAGGATATTATTTTATCTTAGATATTTTACTTCTATCAATGTAGTATTTGTCTAGTAGTAGATTCCAGCTGGTTTTCCAAGTATAACCGGCTGTAGATAGTAGTATATATAGTTTCTCATTATAACTTATGTAGTATGAGCATAAGAGTCTTGTAATACTAAGTTGAGAAGTAATATATACAAGTATCTTGAAAACCATTCTATTGTTCATTAACTTCGTATATTATTATCAACTTTAGTTTGAGATGCTGTGTTTCATCGATCAAGTGAGACTTAGTGAGTTCTGTGTTTAGAGTCAAAACCGATCCTGCAATATGTGTTGATAGCAGAGTTGTGATCTTCAATATCATGATTCTAGGTTAGCATGTTTTCATACGGACATTCCTTGTTGTTTTTAGGTTATTTTTAATAGTTTGTTATTCAATAAATAATTGATTTTATATTTCTTAACATAATGATTAAAGGCCTTTATTTTATCAAATCGGTAGGTATTATTGACACGTCCTTATACACGTTCGGGACGCCAAAGACAAGCTTTTATGTGACCATCCCCTATTTTCATGTTATTATTAGATAGGCCTTATTTTATATATCATGGTATTTATTTAGGAGATAGAGATTGACTTATTTTTTTTAATTTATTAGGTTACTTAGTTGGCAAACTTTGTGTATATATATCAATCTCTATACTCGATGGATTTCAGGGAATAATACCATAATATCATAAAGGTTTTTATGGTATCAGAGCCTCATGTACCTTAACCTGTTTCTTCCCCTTCGCAGCCCTCCTTCGTTTTTTTTTACCATGACCAACGACGTGGACAAAGACAAAGCGCCCACTACGGCGGTGACCGAAGCAAAACCTCACCTTCATCTTGTTTACTCCGTCGCCAATATTCCGAATAAAATATGTGTTCTAGACGAAGAGAAAGTAACATACGCGTCTTGGACAGAATTGTTCAAACCTCATGCTAAAGTCTACAAGGTGTCTAAGCACATTGATGGAACACTACCCCTTGAGAAGAAAGATGCGAATTACGACAATTGGGTAGAGGTTGATGCCATTATCCTTCAATGATTATATGGTACAATCTCCAACTCACTGTTAGTTCGTGTGATAAAAGATGATATGACGGCGTAGCAAGCATGGAACAAAATTCGTGCCATCTTTTTAAACAATAAAGGATTACGAACAGCCACTTTGGAACATCAATTCATCAACCTCACCTTCTTGGCTTGCTCTTCCTTCGAGGAATACTATGTGAAACTAAAAGAAATTTCGGAACAACTAGAAGATGTGGAACAACCAGTCTCTGAATCTCGCCTTGTTCTCCAGTTGGTTCGTGGGTTGCCAAGTGAGTATAATGTTGTCACTGCCATGATTAATCAATCGCCGACCTCATGGGATGAAGCAAGAAACCAATTCCAACTAGAGCTCCAACGTCTCCGGGCACAATCCAAAGTGAATTCGTCCCAATCTGTTCTTGCAACCTCTACTTAACCACAACCATCTCTCAGCGCTCACGGACCTAGTCTGCCCTCCTAATAATAACCATTCTCCCATCCCCTATTCCCATAACACCTTCCAAGGACAAGGGTATGGTCGCTGAAGGGGAGCGTCCATGGGTATTATGGTCGCAGACGACAGTCACAAAATCAATGGATCGGCTGGAATCATCAAATGCAACATGGAAAGAATAATCAACTTCCAACGGGCTAGACTACTTAGACCGGGCCACCTCAACAAGGCTGGACTAGACCCACTCAGCAAAGCTGGAATGGACCTCCTCCTTGCCCACATCCTGCATAGCTCAATTGGAACAGAAGTCATTCTCAACTAAGTGGGTTGCCTGGATTTCCAGCCCATACTTCGCAGGCCAATCTTATAACACCCGATGCAACACCAGCCGGCCCGAACCCATTATGTCCAACTAAATTGGTAATGTTCTCCAAACGATGCAACTTAACACACCCAATTCTAATTGGTATTTGGACACAAACGCATCATCACATCTCATTTCCAACCCAGGTAAACTCCAATCCTCGTCTACTACTTCTTTTAACCATAATATACTTGTCGGGAATGGTCAACCCCAAATTTCTGCTTCAGGTAACTCCACCTACATCCTCCATAACAAAATCATTCATCTTAATCATATCCTTGTTACACCTCATATTATTAAAGATTTAACTTATGTTTGTAAATTCACTTGGGACAATTCTGTTAATTGAATTTGATCCGTATGGTTTTTCTTCAAAGGACCTTACAACTGGATAAACAATTTCACACCATGATAGCATGGGTGACCTTTATCCATTCACTGCTCCTACCGCACCCTCCACTTATCTCATCACCACTTGCAATCTCAATCGACACAACCGTCTCGGTCACTCTGGACAACATATTTTACACTTACTTTCTAGTCGTTCTTTGATTTCATGTAATAAAGAGATTCATGGTGTTTTTCATTCATTTCAAATTTCTAATAGCAAACGGTTACCTTTCTTTGACTCAAATTCAGTAACAGTTGCACCATTTGATATAATACATTGTGATCTATGGACTTCACCAGTTATTAGTAAATCAGGGTATAAATACTACATGGCACTCATTGATAATTTCACTAATTATGTCTAGGTTTATCCCCTCAAATTTAAATCTGAGGATTTAACCAACTTCATTAAATTTCACAATTTTTTTCAAACTCAATTCAAAACAAATATCAAAACCTTTCAATATGACCTTGGTTGTGAGTTTGCTAATAATGAGTTTCATAATTTTACCACCACAAATGGACTCATTTTTCTCTTTTAATGTCCCCAAACCTCGCCTCAAAATAGTCGGGCCAAACATATGCTTAGGCGCCTCAATGACATCATTCGCCCACTTCGCATGCATGCTCACCTCCCACCTTAATTCTAGGTTGAGGCCCTTCACAACGCCACCTACCTTCATAATATTTTACCCACCAAGAAATTGAATTTCCTTACCCCGACCTATTCCCTTTTCCATCGCCAACCAACTTACGATCACCTTTGGGTGTTCGGTTGCGCTTGCTATCCAAACCTTTCTGCCACTATCCCGTATAAGCTCCACCCACGATCCACCAAATGCATTAACCTTGGATATCCCTTGGACTTTCGTTGTTACCGGTGTTTTGACCCCATCATCGGTCGAGTGCACATTTCAAGACACGTCATCTTTGATGAGTCATCGTTTCCATTTCATGACCTGCTTCCATCCCGACATTATTCGTTTCTTGATGATGAGTCCATCCCACCACCGGTCGCTTTCCCTCATAACACACCCTCCCCGACACCCCCATTCAATCATCCCCAACCCCTACCTCATCTACAACTGACCCACCATGTATGGACCCCCAAATTGCCATATGATCGATGTCGAAATACCAATCAAATAAGATGTAAAATGTGTGTTCGTATTCACTTTAAACTAGTTAGGGTAAGTAGGGTTGTCGATCCTTGTGGAATTAGTGGTCGGTGTGTCGTACTTTGATTTGCATGAAAATGAATTAAATTAATGAACAAATAAACTATTGCCCCTTGGCTGTGAGAAGTGAATTTTGGAATGATTAATAAATTAACTAAGAAAACAAATTGCAAGTAATGAAAATTGATTAGAAGACGATTATGAAAAAGAGTAATCCACCCCGAGATCCAGGTTTGGTTTTTGGTAATTGCTTAGTTCAACTTAGTGGAAAATTCTTAATGGGGATTCTATATATGTAATGATTAGGTGATATTGATAATCAAGACTTAACCAGTCTTAGTACACCATACCAATTGAATTAACAACCAAAACTTTGCAATCATATAACTCATGCAAAATTATATGACATTCAAATCAAGATTTACTAAAACGATTGTTTAAACAATCAAAACACAAGTTAAACTCAATAAAGAACTTAATGGGTTCTAAAGTTTAATCCCAACACAAATTTAACATGAACAAAAACCTAATAACACCAAACCTATTACCCGAGGTAGATCACGAGAAGTTTAGCCTTGCATCTTCGATAATTCGGCAACAAAATGGATTGGAACATGCTCTGATGGATTGGAATGAGTTGGAAAAATGGAAGAAACCTCTAGAATGGCCAAAGTTCGTCCCTCTTTGCTCCCAATGCGAATTAGGGTTTTTAGAATTGGTAACCCTCTATAAATATGGTCAAAATACGGAGAATTACGTCAAATCTGACCATACGACATAAGTTACGCCCTCCCCCATGATAGACGTGGTTTGCCTCTATCTTACGTCCCAAAAACTGTTAATTTTAGAAAGGACGTAGCTTACTTCCTTTAGGACGTAAGTTACGTCGTATGCTCATTTTGCACCATTTTTTTCATTTTCTTCATCTCCTTTCATCCATATATCATCCAATCTCCATGCAACCCTTGAATACATCATTTAAGCTTCCCACACCTAGAATTCAAACATAACACAAAGTGATACGCTCGATAGGAAAATCACATTAAAAACATACATTTAAACACTTAAAACACATACAAAACATGAACGCATCACATCCCCACACTTATCATTTGCTTGAACCCAAGCAAACTCGCTCATAACCCTACAACCATCATTAGACAAATATGATCCAGCCATCTATTCACCTTCTGTTAGCTAAGGTCTCAAGTCATACCCAACTCATAGTTTCATATATAAAGCTATAGCTTTGTAAGCAAAGATATTACTCTTTGCAATATGATCTATCTAACCAAACCTAACAAGCTTTCTAATCTTCCTACTGCAAGTAGTCACACCTCTCACAAGTTTCACTCCTCTCGGTTTAGTATCTGGTCTAGCAAAAGGTGTGATAGTATATCAATGTGGTACTCTCAACCAAGAACAACTCATAATTACCATAAGCTTGCATAATGATCGCAACTTCACTAATTAACACAAACCATGCACACATGAAAAGGTCTTTGAAAGGTTGTAATGTAAGGCTTAGGGTTTGGGTGTGGATAGAGAATTTGAAGTGGCTAAAGGTTATGAAATCCAAATAAGAATATTGAAACATACTAAACAATAAAGCAACACTACACAGTGACTTTGGGTAAAATTGACCTATATTCACAATTTATTACCACTGAAACATGGCATTAATATTATGGTTATTTTGACCCATTATTTCTCATTCTTTTCTTTTTTTTTCTTTTTTTGTGAATAATGGTTATATCTAAACATTTCACTGCTTCTAATAATATTATATCAAAAATTCAAGCAATACTTATCAAATTTCACCAAACGGGCTTAAAAAGTAAAAAGGTTTGAAAAGGCTAATGGGTTGATTCGGGTTTAAACAAATAAAGAGGTTGGGGGCTCAAAGTGGCGACTAGGGGATCATTTTAGGGTAGGATAATGAAATTGAAAAAGGCTAATAAAATGAAGGTTCATCCTAATGACTTAATCATATATGTGCAACAGTTTGGTTTATGATCTCGAAAAGTATCAATTATGCAAGTTCTAGAATAATGCAATCGTTCTATTAAACACACATGAAAGAAAAATAAGCAAATAACCTATTAATGTTCTAAGCTCATGTATAGGCTCAATCCTTACCAAAAATGATTGTAAATGGGTTAAGGTTGCAAAAACATGCACAAAAAGTCCACTATCTGGCTTGTTACCCCGGGTTAAACATCTCTTCAATTCTCAAAAATTGCTTTTTTCAAGTGAGATAGCTGACTAAGGACCTCTACTTGTGCACATGTTAAACATACTTTTTATGATTTACATTGAAAAAAATTAAGCTTTCATGCATAAATCAATTGTTTTAGGGGCATTTTGAAAACTTTTGTTCAATCATTTTTTTCTCAATATTCAACCTTCCTTTCATCCCCAAACTTAAATCTTACATTGTCCCCAATGTAAATTTTAAAATTGTTGTGTGAAACAAGGGTACTATCAAACATCCTAACCTTTACCCAAGTGAAGTTACAAGGTAACTTTCCAAACATGCATTATGCCTACCATGATTGTACTAAATGACACCAAACTAGCAAAGCTTTAAGATTTGGTAAAAGTACATGGACCTGATCATAGATGCTAAAAAGTGCCTCATTAGCAATATATGGTGGTTACGGGTCAACTCAAATAACTAAAGCCACCCAAACACACATTCCTTTATGATCCTAAAGATCCATGAGCTTCCCCACACTTGAATATTTGCATCGGTGCTTAAAGCTGAAAAAGAAAAAAAAAAAAAAAAACAAAAACTAAAAGAAACAAATCAATTTTGGGTTGCCTACCGATTAGCGCTAAGTTTTAGGTCTTCAGTCAGACCATAGCTGCGACCACTCATGGTGGTCAAGTGGGATGCTTGCCTCCGACATTCACCATATATATTTGCTTCAATTGATTTGATATTTCTTCAAGTTCATTGTATTTTGTCTTAAGCATCAGCGCCTTAACTTGAGGATTTATAGGTACAAGTGGATCACCAATTTTTTTTCCTCTTTTTAGGCCTCTCATTCTTTGTTTCCACCTTCATTACCGGTTCTTTCTTTTCTTTCAAATCCATCAACTCCTTTAATTCCACTTGCTTAACCTTATCATACTCAAAACTATTTTCAAAAGTGATGTTCGCACTTACATGCGTAATGTAAGTAGGAACACACATGTTAGTCATATCTGCCACAGAAATTCTAACATTAATAAAATAATTGACTGACTTGGAAAATACATCAAAACATGAATTATGGGTTTCGTATGTCATGTCAATTGTTTCATCCCAACAGTTGATTTGAGCATTGGTAGTTGCTAAAAATGGTCGACACAATATGACCTTTGGTTGCTCGTTTGTCCTTACTGATACATAATCAAGCACCATAAAGTCCATCAGGTAGTAAAATTCTCTCTACTTGATTATGAAATATTTTACCATCCCCCAAAGATGTTTCTAAGTCAAGTCAGCTAACACCACAGTGGTGTCTACTTCCTCTAGAGGACCGAAGTCATATTGATCATACAACATACCTGGAGAGATACTAATAGCTGCTCCATAATCCAAGAGTACTCTTTTTTTCTTTAGTTTTCCCACTTCGATTGAAATGATGAGTGCTCCTAGGTCACTTTCTTCCACTGTATCAGCTTCCTCTTCCTTACCTACAACTTATTGTCAAACAAAAGTAGAGTTATCATTAAAAAATTATAGTTAGGAAGGATACTAACCAAATTAATGCGAACATTTCTTATGTTCTTCGTGGTTGGCCCTTGATGTTGCGGGTTAATAGTGGTGTCATTCGGTAATTTCCCAAATACCTTTTAATTTGAGCCACATCCTCAGTAAGTTGACCCACTTGTTTATACAAAGCCTCATCAACTTTATCTCTGATTTCGTTCTCCCACTTAATCTCTTCCATATTCTCTTTCATCATATTCATCAAATCATCCAACTTTGCATTTATAGACTCTTCACTACTAACTATTCCAGATTGCGATTGGCCTATATAGTTTCCTGATGAACTTCCTTGTTGACCCCCATGATTGCAGTTTGCTTGATTGTTTCCTTGAGAATATGAAGTTCTTTGATAACCACTTTGATTATAATTCCCTTGTGATCGGTTCCGATATGCTTGACCACCTTGATTATTACCTTGAAAATTAGGGTTCGTCTCATTTGAAGCATTCCCATACTTGAAATTGGGATGATTTCTCAACACGGGATGATAGGTATTAGAATTCACGTTGAATTGCTTTCTATCTCCGTAAACTTAATTAACTTCCTCACTTCTCCCATTACCAATTGACATGCATCGCCATTATGACCCAAATCACCATATTCTTCACGTACATCATATCCCACAGTTGTAACTTCCTTCACACCCGTTTGTCCTAGCTTTGCTAATTGTTTCTCCAATGATAAAATTCTCTTAGTTTCATAATCAACTGTTATTGATCTTACCAAAGTGGGTTTTGATCGTCTACTAACAGAAGCTTATGCTTTGGAATTTTTACACATCCTCTCTAAGAAATCCCAATCTGCATCTTCATGATTAGAAAGGAATATGCCATTGCTTGTAGAATACAAGTACTTTCTCTCTTTATTGATCAATCCATCCGAAAAAGCCTTGATTAATTCCCAACGTTCAATTCCATGATGTGGGCACATACGGATCAGTTCCTTAAACCTCCTAAATGCTTCATGAAATTGTTCTCCTACTTGTTGTTGGAAGGATAGGATAGAATCTCTTACGTAGCTGGTTTTACCCATCGATTAATATTCATCCAAAAATGTTTGTTGCATTTCTTGCTATGTGTGAATACTATTGTCGGGCAAGGTAAGGAACCATTGCTTAGCTCTATCTTTCAAAGTAAATTGAAAAAAACACAGCCTCACTTCATCTTATGTAAGGTGATTTCGACCAATAGTGCTACATATGGCATTATTCAGCAAGACGCACATATGGTTCTTCTATTGTCGTGCCTCAGAGTGCAGGAAGAATGGTGAGATAATGAGGGCATACATCAAAAGCTCATTCTCTATTGTTTGGAGGTGCAATAGGATTTGGATTTTCATAAATAATCGGTCTGAAATGGCTATCCACACTTTGTACTTGAGCTCTTTGAGGTCTTCTTGGCTGATTGACATTATTATTATTAACCATATCTCGTTATTGATTGATAGGTGGAGCGTTCCACCCATATCGATCATTCCCCCAATTGTTATTTCTATTGTGTCCATCACCTCCACCAAAATTTCTATCACACCCTCAAATTCCACGTGCGGGGTTTTTACCGCGAGGCATGTGAACAAACCAGGATCTCAGTCTTTAGTTACTCAGAACGACTCTATATGCAACATTTAAACAAATCAGAGTTTGAAACTTTAAAATGATTGTGGAAGCGTTTGTAAATAACCCAAACACAAGGTACTAAATGTAAACTGCGCAAAACACCTGCCCAAACCAAAATATGTTAGTAAATGCTAGATTAAAAGTAAACAATGTTTGAACAAAGCATGCTTGACACGTGCATGCTCCCATGGGTAGCTGCTAGAAACGACCTGAGAAAAGCATACTAAAAGTTTCAACATGATGGTTGGTGAGTTCAAGAGTTTGTAATCAATCATAAGCAGTAGCGTTAGTAAAAATATAAAGAAGTGCATTGAAATAGATAGGTAGTCTAATTTCATTAGTAAAGAACAATAGTGATTTCGTGATCGAAGCTGACTATGTTTGTCTATTTGCCTCCCTCCACAACATACCAGGTCATGACGCTGTTAGTCGTTTTGGACAATATTGCACCCGTTGACTTCCGGTCACCTAGGTAGGGATTGTCAGACCCAGTAGTACTACCCAAAATTTCCCGCTAGATTCCTTAATTAACGATCCAAAAGTATGAGGGCTTTCTATGGTATAACCCACTATGTCTTACAAACACATGTTATATCATTAAAACGTTTTAAAACCAAGTATGCTTTCTCCCCCAAAAAGAGAAGTAAGTAAAAGTGGGGCATTGAACTCACCTGGTGCGCAAACGAATGATTTTAAAGGCTAATAATGAGTGGAAAGACAACCCTTCAAAGGTTACCTAGAACACACAAGTACATAAGTATGTGTACGCAGAAAACTTAAAAGCCCTAAGTGCTCAATAACCATATTGACCCAAGGTTTTGGAAAACAAGACTCATTTGACCAAGTTGACCCGTTTGATCCGTTGGTGACATGTCAAGTTAAATTCTTGTTTGATCAAGCATAGCAATCCATCATACATGGTTATCACACAAGTTATTCACGTATGCCATATAACAAACCCTTAAGTGCTATAAAGCTCATCATACACCATCCATTATCATATATATTCCATAAGAGCCTAAATTTCCAAAGTTGTGCATCAAGTATTCATACAACCAACATAACAATCATCAACAAACATTCTAACATGATCCCTAACATCATAAACATCAATTAACAATATCATAATGATCTACAGAAATAAAGTTTCCCTTTCTAGAAAGTAACAACCAAAACCAATCTAAATCCCATTCTTTCGTAAATTCACCAACTTTATGCCTAATCAAGTCCATAACAAACATCTAGACATGACTAACATATCAATTCATCATAATTTTATCAATCTCATGAATAAAAGTTACTATTAATAGTAAGGTATGACCAACCACCAATCAATCATAGATTCATCAATATTATACCTAATCTAGTTCATAGCATTAACATAATCAATCATCATTTAACATCTCATGAAATTCATCAAATTTTCTCATAGAAAAGTTTCCACTTTTGGCAATTTAATGAACTAGATGACAAAACACCATGGATTTCTTGCAATCTACATAGATTACACATTCTGCATATCTACATACAAAAACATCATCAAACATCATCAAACAACATCAATTCGACATTCAACATGATTTGCGAACTAGGGTTCGGCCATAATCTAAAACTATGAAAAATCAATAAAAATCTAACCTTTAATCACGTAGGAATCAAGAATTGGACTTGCTAACACGTAGTGGTGATTGGAACCAAGCAAAATCGAATGAGTTTGAGTGTTTTGATCAAAATTCGTGTGGATGAGGGGAGGGGAAGGCTTTGGCTGAATCGGGGGGATTTGGGGGCTAGGGTTTACTTAATTTTGGTAATATTAAGTTAAATGGTAATTACAAAATAAATCCTCCTTAATCACCTTTTGTAAAAGTTAATCTTTTTAGCATTTTTTTAACAATTTTAACTACAAAACACAAACATTATTAACCAACAATAACAATCTTGTATATTTTCCACTAATAACAGAACACATGAAATATATATAACACGTTGACACGTTACAAGATAAAATTCACAAATAATACTTAAAATCTATAAATCACATAACCACAAATTAATAATCAACATTATTAATCATGTTATTATCAGATAATCATTGTTAATTATTATTAAGTCACCAACGTTCAACGACAACTAGTGTGTGCTCACGACATGTGTATGTAAGACCTAACGGAACTAGTGGAGTTTGGTAATCGAAAATTACCGGATGTCACATTATCCCCATGTTGAAAGAATTGTCGTCCCGAAATTGCATTACATGGTTGTGTTACATCACTGGTCTACTACACTGGCATAAAGAAATCAAGTGAGTTTTGGGTGGGTTGTCACATTATCCCCATGTTGAAAGAAATTTCGTCCCGAAATTTAATCATTACCTCCACCGTTTGACATCGTCATTTCGAACAGATGAGGATACTTAAGCTTTATCTGATCCTCAGGTTCCCATATAAATTTCGGTCCACGTTTCGAGTTCCATCAAACTTTGACTATGGGTATCTTGCTTTGCTTAAGAGTTTTGACCTCACGGTCCATCACCTCAACTGGTTCCTCAATGAACCGTAGTTGTTCATCTACTTGCACTTCCTCCAGTGGTACAACCATCGTCTCGTCCGATAAACACTTTTTCAAATTTGAGACATGAAATACATTATGAATTCCACTCAATGAATTAGGTAGGTCTAATCGATACGCCACTGGACCTATTCTTTCCAGAATCTCAAATGGTCCAACGTATCTCGGATTAAGCTTGCCTCTTTTGCCGAATCAAATCACACCTTTCCACGGTGAGACTTTCAGTAAAACTTTGTCGTCGACCTGAAACTCCAAAGGTTTCCGTCGCTTATCTGCATAACTTTTCTAGTCGATCACGCGCTGCAGCCACACGGTTCCTTATCTGTACGATCTTCTCAGTAGTCTTGTGCACCAACTCGGGGCCTGTTAGTTGACTATCACCAATTTCCACCCAGCAAACTAGTGATCTACACTTTTGCCTATACAAAGCCTCAAATGGTCCTGCCTTAATGCTGGTGTGATAACTATTATTGTAAGAAAATTCCACCAATGGCAGGTGAACCTCCCAGTTATTCTCGAAATCAATCACATAAGCATGTAACATGTCCTCCAATGTTTGAATAGCACGTTCGTTTTACCCATCCGTTTTTTGATGATAGGCAGTACTCATGTCTAGACGCGTACCCAAAGATATCTGTAATGATTGCCAAAATATGATGTGAAACTAGCATCACAATCAGAAATAATTAAGACCAGTACACCATGTCTCGAGACTATCTCTTTCTGATAAATTCGAGTTAGCTTGTCCATTTTATCCGTTTCCTTGATAGCCAAGAAATGGGCAGACTTAGTTAACCGATCTACGATAACCTATATCGTGTCACAACCAGTAGGAGTCTAGGGTAATTTGGTAATGAAATCCATAGAAATCTGTTCCCACTTCCATATAGGAATCGCAGACTTAGTTAACCGATCTACGATAAGCCATATCGTGTCACAACCAGTAGGAGTCCGGGGTAATTTGGTAATGAAATCCATAGAAATCTGTTCTCACTTCCACATAGGAATCTTAGGTTGTTGTAGTAACCCAGACGGCTTCTGATATTCAACTTTAACTTTCGAACATGTTAGGCACTTGCTCACATACATAGCTACGTCTGCCTTCATATTAGGCCACCAATAGTGCGCCTTCAGATCATGATACATCTTGTCAGAACCAGGATGTATAGAGTACTTAGACTTATGTGCTTCACTCATAACCAAGTCCCTTAGGTTTCCATACAAAGGCACCCAGAGTCTGTTCATGAAATAACAAATTCCATTCACTTTTACCTCCAACTGTTTGTCCATTCCCCGTAAAGATTCAGACCCAATATTTTCTGCTTTCAAGGCTTCTGTCTGAGCTTCTCGGATTGGTTCAGGCAAGTGAGTGCTAATCGTAAGCTGCAAAGCTCACACTCATCGGGGCTTAGCAGTTTCCTTTCTACTCAACGCATCAGCGACTACATTTGCCTTTCCTGGGTGATATTTGATAGCGCAATCATAATCATTCAACAATTCCACCTGGTGTCGCTGCCTCATATTCAACTCCTTCTGCTCAAAGATATGCTGAAGACACTTATGATCGGTGTAGATAGTGCACTTGGTACCGTACAAGTAATGTCTCCAGATCTTCAAGGCAAAAACTACTGCACCCAGTTCCAAGTCATGAGTGGTGTAGTTCTTCTTGTGTACTTTTAGTTGTCTTGAGGCGTAGGCTATCACCTTATCATGTTGCATCAAGACACAACCAAGTCCTTGGATAGTAGCATCATAATAAACTACGAAGTCATTACTTCCCTCCAGTAATGCCAATATCGGTGCGCTACACAGTTTCTATTTCAACAAGTGAAAAGCAGACTGTTGGCTATCACCCCATTTATACGATGTTCCTTTATGAGTCAAGGCTGTGAGAGGTTGAGCGATCTTAGAGAATCCCTTAATAAAATGCCGATAATATCCTGCCAGTCCAAGGAATTGTCGTATCTCACTAGGCATCTTGGGAACTGACCAATTCTTTATTGTTTCAATCTTTGCAGGATCAACATGTATTCCCTTCTGGTTAACAATGTGACCCAAATATTGTACTTCGCGTATCCAGAAATCACACTTGGAAAACTTGGCATACGGTTGTTCCTTTTTAAGTAATTCCAAGATTAAACGTAGGTGCTCTTCATGTTCTTCCTTGGTCCTTGAATAGATCAATATGTCATCAATAAACATGATAACAAACTAATCGAGATAGGGTTTGCACACACATGTCATGAGATCCATGAATATTGCTTGTGCATTTGTCAACCCAAATGGCATGACCAAGAACTCATAATGACTATAACGTGTACGGAATGCAGTCTTCGAGATGTCTTTCTCTCGGACTCTCAGTTGATGATACCCAGACCTCAAATCAATCTTAGAGTAGTAGCTTGATCCTTTTAGTTGATTAAACAAATCATCTATACGAGGTAAAGGATATCGATTTTTTATTGTAACCTTGTTCAATTCTCTGTAGTCGATGAACATTCGAAATGTGCCATCCTTTTTCTTAACGAAGAGAACAGGTGCTCCCCAAGGTTATGAGCTCGGTGGAATAAACCCTTTATCCAACAGCTCCTGTAGTTATGTAGATAGTTCCTGCAGTTCGTTCGGGGCTAGCCGATAAGGTGCTCTCACAATCGGTGCGGCTCCGGGAGTCAAATCAATCTGGAACTCAACTTGACGATGAGGTGGTAGTCCAGGCAGATCCTCTGGAAACACCTCCGGAAAGTCACGAACTACCGGAATGTTCTCTATCTTCTTTTCCTCCGGTTGCTTGTCAGTCACAAGGGCTAATATAGCTAAGCGACCCTTACATAGCCACTTCTGCACTTTCATAAAGGATATGATGCCTATCACAACACCACCTTTCTCGCCCTTAACTGAGAGAATTTCTCCACCAACAGGAATACGTATAATCTTCTCGCGATATATGACTTCCGCCTGCTTGTCGGAAAGCCAATCCATGCCTACGACTACATCAAAACTCCCAAGTGTAACAGGCATGAGGTCAATGTCAAAAGTATGACCAGCAAGTTCTATCTCGCAACCTTTGAGGATGTGTGTAACGTGGATTTGCTTACCATTAGCTAATTCTACCGTATATTTAGATTCCAACGGAGAAGGCATATCACTTAAGAGACTACTAAACTTAGTAGAGAAAAACTCCTAGCAGCTCCAGTGTCAAACAATACAGTAGCAAAACGACAATTAATAGGGAATTTACCAGTAACAGTAGTAAGGTCGTTTAGAGCCTCACCTGAACCCATGATGAAGGCTCTCCCTTTAGCTCCACCGTTGTTGCCACTATTATTATCACCATTGCCGTTGTTGTTGTTATTTCTACCACTTCCAGCCCCATTCCCATTCTTCTTCAACTGAGGGCAATTCCTCTTGTAGTGTCATTCCTTTCCACACTCAAAGCAACCTTTTGGTGTTTCTTGGGATTGTTGAGGCCTCTTCATCAACTCACCACGGCAATCCTTGGCCGTGTGTCCAGCCTTACCACAACACTGGCATCAAAAATTGCCACACCTGCCAGTATGGTGATAGTTGCATCGATTACATTTGGGATACTTCCCCACGTATCCACTGTGACATCCGGAAATTTTCCGTTACCAAACTCCGTTAGTTCCGTTAAGTCTTGCATACACGTGTCGTTAGCACACACTAGTTGTCGTTGAACGTTGGTGACTTAATAATAATTAATAATGTTAAATAATAATTTCTATGTTGATTATTGGTTGTGATTACGTGATTTAAATATTAATTGTGAATTTTATCGCGTAACTTGGAAACGTGTGTATTTAATTCGTGTATTGTGTGACTAGTGAAAATAATGCATATGATTATTATTATTAAGTTATATGCTTGTTGTTTTAGTTAAAAACCTTTTTAAAAAGTAATTAAAAGCCTAGTTTTTATAAAATACAAATTGCAAGGGTTTAAGGGGTAATTACCATAAATTAATAAAACAAAAACCAAAATTCTAACCCTAATAGCCCCCATCGGCCGCAACCAAGCTTCACACACTTCGAAATTCAGCCCTAGAACAAGCAAACATCATTAATTTTGGTCGATTTCAAGTGCTACAACACGTTAGAATCATCAATTCCAAGCCTACACGTGATCAAAAGGTTAGATTTTTATATGTTTTTCAAGGATTTTGATATTGGCCAAAAGTTGGTGTTCGAATATTGCAATTGAGGGTCGATTGTTGGTTGTTTGATGATGTTATGATGTTGGTTAGGTTATATTGATGTTAGTTAACATTGATTATGCAAGAAAGCTTCGATTTTGATGCGTTGTTCATAGGTTACCAATAATAGTAACTTTATTTGCATGGATATGGTGATTTGATGATGAATTGATGTTGTTGATGTGTTTGTGATGATAATTGGATGTTAGATTGTTGATTTGAATGCTAGAAATCCAAGAATGAATGTTGTAGTTCATGTCTTACTAAAGATAGTAACTTTTGGCTATGAAGGCTGATGAATTATGATAATTGGATGTTGTTGATCATGTTTAGATGTTATCATGAGCTTGAATTGGTATATTATTGATGAATCCATGAATGTCTTGGATGTTTGATAGATTTTGGGATGTGCTTTCCCAAAAGGGAAACTTTATTTGCATAAATTCTTGAGTATGAGGATTTGAACATGTTTGGGACATTAGGATCATGTTAGCATGTTCATGGATGATTTCTAACGTGGTAGAATGTATTGTTTGGGTTGTATGAATGTTTAGTTGGTTAGTTATTTGATTTGGCCTGTTTGTGGGAATTCGTGGTAATGGGCCATATGGGTATGTTAGGACTATTGTTGGTTTGTGGTTGATCATGGTTGAACATTTTGGATGATATGATTTCTATTAAATGGTATGTTGATGATCATCATACACGCGTGCGAATCTGAGGCCCCTACTTAGTAGGATTGGTAGGGTTTAGGGTGTGAAGTCGTGAGTGGCTTCACATGGCATGTTGTGCATGATTTGATTCTATGTATAATGCTTTGGTTGTGTCGTAGTTATGTTGAGCATGATAATTGCTTGAGATTCGCATAACTTGTATGATATCTGGTTGTATGATGATCTAGGTAGTACATGTGGGTAATGAAGTGTCATAGGTGATCAGCTTGTATGCTAACCATGTGTGATGTACTGTTATGCTTGTTTGAATGAAATTTCACCTATAATGTCACCAACGGGTCAAACGGGTCAACTAGGTCAAATGTGTCTTGTCTTTCTTAAACCTTGAGTTCCTTGGTTTGTAGAGCACTTAGGGTTTCATATTGATTCTGTGTACACGTACTTATGTACTCATGTGTTCTAGGTGACCTTTGAAGGTTGTCTTTCCACTCTTTCTTTCAAGTTAAGCTTTAAGTTAATTCTTGCACGCATCAGGTGAGTTCATGCCCACTCTTTTACATACTCTCTTTTGGGGGAGATAGCATACTGGTTTTACAAACGCTCTCTTTTGGGGAGATAGCATACTGGTTTTACAAACGCTTTATCATGATAAGTTGTGTATAGTATAATATAGTGTTGATTACCATGAAAGTCCTCACACTTTCGGATTGTTAATAATGATGGTTAGCGGGAAATCTTGGGTAGTACTACTGGGTCTGACGAGCCCCACATATGCGACTCGAGGTCAAACGGGTGCAATTTTGTCGAACATTTGTCATGACCTGGTAAATCGTGGCAGGAGGCAACAAACGTAACACAGTCAGCTTCAATCGTGAAATCACTATGATTATTACTACTTGTTTATAGACTAGCTATCTATTACAATACACATATTATATTTTGCAACTGTTATTGGTTTATGTTTAAACGCAAACTCTTGAACTCATCAACCATTGTGTTGACTCTTTTAGTATGCTATTCTCAGGTTAAGGTTGCTATTGCCTAGGAGCACGTCACATGGGTCAGCATCATGGTGTTTGTCAGCACGTTATGAAACATTGTTTTGGATTATGATTGTTTAAACATCGTGTTTTGGTTTTGCATAATACTTGGGCGCGTATGTTTGTGCATTTTAAATCATGTTACATTGTTTTGGGTTTACTCGTTTATTTAACGCTTCCACATGTTTTAAAGTTAAACTCTGATTTTTAATGTTAGTTCATATAGAGTCGTTCTGAGTAACTAATGACTGAGATCCTGGTATGTCACACGCCTCGAAGTAAAACCCCGCACGCGGATTTTGAGGGTGTGACAGTTTGGTATCAGAGCCATTGGTTATAGGGAACTAGGTTTCATACACACACTAGACTATAACCGCACAGTTGTTAATTACTTATCGCTTACTCTCCTTACTGTATACTCATTGGCATACGTAACACGTACTTCGTAGCATGGCATCGTTGTCCAGAAATTTAGGCAAGAGACCTGATAGGGGATTTAACTGGCCCCGACATCCTTATCCTCCTGGCGAGATAGACTGGGATCAGCCTTTCATACCCCCTGAGCTCGATCCTCCGTGGAACTGGGATTTCTACCCCACCTACATAAATCGTATGGCTTATAGAGAGCGTGTACCACTAATAGCTCCTACACGACCTAGGACTAGGTCATCGACCGCCTCTGCATTGCCTACTCTTCCTACCTTGGGCATCGCTCTCGAGCAGGCGTTTGCAGCTTTGGTAGCCACTCTAGACATGGAGAGACAGCAGATTAGAGGACTCACTGATAAGAACTCTGCCTTACGATCTGAGATGCGTCAGTTGCGCTACCAGGTAGAGACGCTTCAGGAGCGACTCTCGATGGCCATTGGTGGACATCATACCCTGGTAGGCAACGTTGTAGCACTTACTAGGCGCATGGACGCGCAGGATCACCATAACATAGTGATCGATGACAGGTTTGCTGATTTAGAGGCACAGCTAGCAGCACTTCAGGTTGTTGAAGCCCCCGCACCTTTGGTGGACCCTAATAAGGAAGACCCGGAAGAGGAACCAGAGGAAGCCCCCGAAGAAGAACCAGTAGAGATGGATGAGGACAGTGACGGATCTGACGTACTGGACTGATTCTACTTTTATATGACTAGGACTATGTAGTGTTTCTTTTCTTTGAAACCTATGTGGGAAGGGTTGTTTCCCACCCAACTGACAAACTTAAATTTTGATATTGATGGAATATTTTGTGACTCAATTGTAATTTATTTATCTTTGGTTATTATTTATGTTATAAATGTTGTGGTTGTGGTGAATGCATTATTTCTTATTGTTTACTGTACTTTGATGAGATTAATGTGTTGGATGTTACTCATTATTGTATTTGTGAATTGTAAAGTGAAATATGGACGCACGTGGAAGAGGACATGGGCGTGGTCGTGGACGTGGCGCTGGAGGCCGTGGTGCCGGAGCCATAAACATGACGCCTACGGAATTGGATGCTTTAATCAACGAATATGTTCAGGCGGCAGTGGCTGCTGCCCAACCGGGACAACCAGCAGGTAAATGATAACAAGAGGTTAAACTAATTATCCTAGTTATTTGTCTAGGATATCTGACTAATGTTTGGGTTGTCGAAATAGGACCACCACCATGTACTTACAAGTCCTTCATGGACTGTAAACCCTATACCTACAGTGGGACGGAAGGAGCTGTGGGGCTTGTAAGGTGGTTTGAGAAGACAGAGTCTGTCTTCGCAAAATGCAACTGCCCGCCTGCTGATCAGGTGAAGTATGCCACCGGAACATTGGAAGGCGCAGCACTTTCCTGGTGGAATGCCCAGGTGCAAATGCTGGGTCAAGCCATGGCCAATGAACTACCCCGGGATGAATTTAAGGGGATTATGACCGAAGAATACTGCCCCCGAAATAAAGTGCAGAAACTGGAGATTGAGTTCTGGCAACTCAAAATGCAAGGCTCAGAAATTAAAGCCTACACGACCCGTACTCATGAGTTGGCCACACTATGCCCTAGAATAGTCAATGAAATGCACAAGAGAGTCGAGCACTACATACGTGGTCTGGTGCCCGAAATTCAGAGTATGGTAACTGCTTCCAACCCCACTACCATACAGCTGGCTATCCGGACATCCCACAGGCTGACTGACCAGGCAGTTGAGCAAGGACGGTTACCCAAATGGGGCACGGTTTCTAGTGTGCCCGACAACAAACGAAAGTGGGAGAACATTAGTAACAAAGGTTCATCCTCCAGCAACAACAACAGCAGCAATAGGTACAACAGCAGCAGCAACCTCCCCAGCAACAAAGGAGGTATGATAACAACTGAAATTTCAATCAGTCATCCTCGGCATCACAGGGACAAGAAGGCTATGTAGGGAAAAGTCCTAAGTGCAATCGATGCAACTACCATCACACCGGCAGGTGTGACAACTTTCGATGCCAACACTGTGGTAAAGTTGGGCATGCAGCGAAGGACTGCCGGGGTGAACTGATGAAGAAGCCTCAACAATCACAAGAAACTCCGAAAGGTTGTTTTGAGTGCGAAAAAGAAGGTCATTACAGATGCAATTGCCCACAGCTTAGGAGGAATGGTAATGGCAACAACAACAATGGCAACAACAGCAACAATAACAACGGCAACAACAATAACAACAACAATGGTAATGGCAACAACAACGGTGGAAATAACAATGGAGCCAAAGGAAGAGCCTTCGTCATTGGCTCAGGTGAGGTTCTAAACGACCCTACAACTGTAACTGGTAAATTTTTGGTTAATGGTCGTTTTGCTACCGTATTATTTGATACCGGAGCCGATAGAAGTTTCATGTCCACTAAGTTTTGTAGTCTTTTAAGTGATATGCCCTCAGCCTTAGAATCTAAATACACCATAGAGTTAGCTGACGGTACACAGATTCACGTAACGCATATTCTTAGAGACTGCAAGATAGAGCTTGCTAGTCATACATTCGCCATAGATCTCATGCCTGTTACGTTAGGAAGCTTTGATGTGGTAGTAGGCATGGATTGGCTTTCTGATAAGCAAGCGGAAGTCATATGCCACGAGAAGATCATACGGATTCCCATTGGTGAAGAAGTCCTTACGGTCAGAGGTGGTAGGAGTGGTGCGGTGATAGGCATCAGCTCATTCATGAAGGCACAGAAGTTGTTACAAAAGGGTTGACTGGCCATATTGGCACTCGTCACAGATAAACAGACCGAGGAAAAGAAGATAGAGGATATCCCCGTAGTTCGTGAGTTTCCCGAGGTGTTTCCGGAAGACCTGCCTGGATTACCGCCTCATCGTCAAGTTGAATTCCAAATTGAGTTGACTCCAGGAGTCGCTCCAATCGCGAGAGCAACTTACCGGCTAGCTCCAAATGAACTGCAGGAATTATCCGCCCAACTACTAGAGTTGTTGGATAAAGGGTTTATCCGACCGAGTTCGTCGCCCTGGGGAGCGCCAGTTCTGTTTGTCAAGAAGAAGGATGGTACATTTCGAATGTGCATTGACTATAGGGAACTAAACAAGGTTACTATCAAGAATAGATATCCCTTACCTCGTATAGATAATTTGTTTGATCAACTACAAGAATCAAGCTATTACTCTAAGATTGATCTGAGATCTGGGTATCACCAGCTAAGAGTTCGAGAAGAGGACATCTCGAAGACTGCCTTTCGTACACGATATGGTCACTATGAATTTTTGGTCATGCCATTTGGGTTGACAAATGCACCAGCAGTATTCATGGATCTTATGAATCGCGTGTGCAAACCCTATCTTGATCAGTTTGTTATCGTCTTTATCGATGACATATTGATCTACTCAAGGACTGAAGAAGAACATGGAGAACACTTACATTTAATCTTGTAATTACTTAGAAATGAATAACTGTACGCAAAGTTTTCTAAGTGTGATTTCTGGATACGTGAGGTACAATTCTTAGTCATATTGTCAACGAGAAGGGAATACATGTTGATCCTGCAAAGATTGAAGCGATAAAGAATTGGTTTGTTCCTAAGACACCGAGTGAGATACGACAATTACTTGGATTAGCGGGATATTATCGAAGATTCATCGAAGGATTCTCTAAGATTGCACAACCTCTCACAGCCTTGACTCACAAGCGAACAGCATACAAATGGAGTGAGAGTCAGGAATCTGCTTTCCAGTTGCTGAAACAGAAATTGTGTAGCTCACCAATATTAGCGTTACCGGATGGTAGTGATGAATTCGTAGTCTATGGTGACGCTTCCATTGAAGGGATTGGATGCGTCCTGATGCAGCGGGATAAGGTGATAGCTTACGCCTCTAGACAGTTGAAGATTCATGAGAAGAACTATACCACCCATGACTTGGAACTGGGTGTAGTAGTTTTTGCCTTAAAGATCTGGAGACACTACTTGTACGGTACCAAATGCACTATTTACACCGATCACAAGAGTCTTCAGCACATCTTTGAGCAAAAGGAATTGAACATGAGGCAAAGGCGCTCGGTAGAATTACTGAATGACTATGACTGTGCTATTAAGTACCACCCGGGGAAAGCAAATGTAGTTGCTGACGCGCTGAGTAGGAAAGAAACCGCTAAGCCTCGACGTGTGCGAGCTTTGCAGCTTACCGTTAGCACACGGTTACCTGAACAAATCTGAGAGGCTCAGACAGAAGCCTTGAAAGCAGAAAACATTGGGTCTGAATCGTTAAGGGGAATGGAAAGACAATTGGAAGTAAAAGCGGATGGAATTCGTTACTTCATGGATAGACTTTAGGTACCTCTACACGGAAATCTGAGAGACTTGGTCATGAGTGAGGCACATATGTCTAAGTACTCTATACATCCTGGATCTGACAAGATGTATCACGATCTGAAGGCGCACTATTGGTGGCCTAACATGAAGGCGGATGTAGCTACATATGTGAGCAAGTGTCTGACCTGCTCAAAGGTTAAAGTGGAGTATCAGAAACCGTCTGGACTATTACAACAACCCGAGATCCCTATGTGGAAGTGGGATCAGATCTCAATAGATTTCATTACCAAGCTACCTCGAACTTCTACTGGTTGCGACACAATATGGGTTATCGTGGATAGATTAACAAAGTCAGCTCATTTCCTAGCGATAAAGGAAACAGACAAGATGGAGAAATTAACCCGACTCTATTTGAAGGAGATCGTTTTGAGGCATGGAGTACCGATCTCAATTATTTCTGACCGTGATTCTCGTTTCACATCGCACTTCTGGCAATCACTGCAGAAATCTTTAGGTACGCGATTGGATATGAGTACTTCTTATCATCCACAGACTGATGGTCAAAGCGAGTGTACTATACAGACTTTGGAGGACATGTTACGTGCTTGTGTAATTGACTTCGGGAATAACTGGGAAGTTCACCTACCATTGGTGGAATTTTCTTATGACAACAGCAATCACACTAGCATAAAGGCAGCACCTTTTGAAGCTTTGTATGGGCGAAAATGTAGATCACCAGTTTGTTGGGCTGAAATTGGTGACAGCCAGCTAACAGGTCCTGAGTTAGTACATGAAACTACAGAGAAGATCATACAAATAAGGAACCGTATGGCTGCAGCGAGCGACAGACAGAAAAGTTATGCTGATAAGCGACGGAAACCTCTAGAGTTCAGATTGGTGATCAAGTCTTATTGAAAGTCACACCGTGGAAAGGCGTGATTCGGTTTGGTAAGCGAGGAAAGCTAAATCCAAGATACGTTGGACCATTTGAGATCTTGGAAAGAATAGGTCCAGTGGCCTATCGATTAGCCCTACCTGATTCGCTAAGTGGAATCCATGATGTATTCCATGTTTCAAATCTGAAGAACTGTTTAACCAATGAAACAATGGTAGTACCACTTAAGGAAGTTCAAGTAGATGAACAATTACGCTTCATTGAGGAACCGGTCGAAGTGATGGATCGTGAGGTGAAGACACTTAAGCAAAGCAAGATACCCATAGTCAAGGTTCGTTGGAACTCGAGATGTGGACCAGAATTCACTTGGGAACGTGAGGACCAAATGAAGCTTAAGTATCCTCAGCTGTTTGAAAAGACGATGTCAGCCGGCGAAGGTACTGATTTAAATTTCGGGACAAAATTTCTTTCAACATGGGGATGATGTGACAACTCATCCAAAACTCACTTGATTTCGATTACTTTGTACCAATGCAGTAGACCAGTGATTGAACACTCACCATGTAACGCAATTTACGGGACGAAAATTCTTTCAACATGGGGATAATGTGACATCCGGTAATTTTCCGTTACCAAACTCCGTTAGTTTCGTTAAGTCTTGCATACACGTGTCGTTAGCACACACTAGTTGTCGTTGAACGTTGGTGACTTAATAATAATTAATAATGTTAAACAATAATTTCTATATTGATTATTGGTTGTGATTACGTGATTTAAATATTAATTGTGAATTTTATCGCGTAACGAGGAAACGTGTGTATTTAATTCGTGTATTATATGATTAGTGAAAATAATGCATATGATTACTATTATTAAGTTATATGCTTTTTGTTTTAGTTAAAAACCTTTTTAAAAGTAATTAAAAGCCTAGTTTTTATAAAATACAAATTGCAAGGGTTTAAGGGGTAATTACTATAAATTAATTAAACAAAAACCAAAATCCTAACCCTAATAGCCCCCATCGGCCGCGACCAAGCTTCACACACACACACACTTCGAAATTCAGCCCTAGAGCAAGCAAACATCATCGATTTTGGTCGATTTCAAGTGCTACAACACGTTAGAATCATCAATTCCAAGCCTACACGTGATTAAAGGTTAGATTTTTATATGTTTTTCATGGATTTTGATGTTGGCAAAAAGTTGGTGTTCAAATCTTGCAATTGAGGGTCGATTGTTGGTTGTTTGATGATGTTATGATGTTAGTTAGGTTATATTGATGTTAGTTAACGTTGATTATGCAAGAAAGCTTCGATTTTGATGCGTTGTTCATAGGTTACCAATAATAGTAACTTTATTTGCATGGATATGGTGATTTGATGATGAATTGATGTTGATGATGTGTTTGTGATGATAATTGGATGTTAGATTGTTGATTTGAATGCTAGAAATCCAAGAATGAATGTTGTAGTTCATGTCTTACTAAAGATAGTAACTTTTGGCTATGAAGGCTGATGAATTATGATAATTGGATGTTGTTGATCATGTTTAGATGTTACTTTTGGCTATGAAGGCTGATGAATTATGATAATTGGATGTTGTTGATCATGTTTAGATGTTATCATGAGCTTGAATTGGTATATTATTGATGAATCCATGAATGTCTTGGATGTTTGATAGATTTTGGGATGTGCCTTCCCAAAAGGGAAACTTTATTTGCGCAAATTCTTGAGTATGAGGATTTGAACATGTTTGGGACATTAGGATCATGTTAGCATGTTCATGGATGATTTCTAAGGTGGTAGAATGTATTGTTTGGGTTGTATGAATGTTTAGTTGGTTAGTTATTTGATTTGGCCTGTTTGTGGGAATTCGTGGTAATGGGTCATATGGGTATGTTAGGACTATTGTTGGTTTGTGGTTGATCATGGTTGAACATTTTGGATGATATGATTTCTATTAAATGGTATGTTGATGATCATCATACACGCATGCGAATCTGAGGCCCCTACTTAGTAGGATTGGCAGGGTTTAGGGTGTGAAGTCGTGAGTGGCTTCACATGGCATGTTGTGCATGATTTGATTCTATGTGTGATGCTTTGGTTGTGTCGTAGTTATGTTAAGCATGATAATTGTTTGAGATTTGCATGACTTGTATGATATCTGGTTGTATGATGATCTAGGTAGTACATGTGGGTAATGAAGTGTCATAGGTGATCAGCTTGTATGCTAACCATGTGTGATGTACTGTTATGCTTGTTTGAATGAAATTTCACCTATAATGTCACCAACGGGTCAAACGGGTCAACTGGGTCAAATGTGTCTTGTCTTTCTTAAACCTTGAGTTCCTTGGTTTGTAGAGCACTTAGGGTTTCATATTGATTCTGTGTACAAGTACTTATGTACTCATGTGTTCTAGGTGACCATTGAAGGTTGTCTTTCCACTCTTTTTTTCAAGTTAAGCTTTAAGTTAATTCTTGTGTGCATCAGGTGAGTTCATGCCCCACTCTTTTACATACTCTCTTTTGGGGGAGATAGCATACTGGTTTTATAAACGCTTTATCATGATAAGTTGTGTATAGTATAATATAGTGTTGATTACCATGATAGTCCTAACACATTCGGATTGTTAATAATGATGGTTAGTGAGAAATCTTGGGTGGTACTACTAGGTCTGACGAGCCCCACCTGTGCGACTCGAGGTCAAACGGGTGCAATTTTTTCCTAACGAACATTTGTCACAACCTGGTAAGTCGTGGCAGGAGGCAACAAATGTAACACAGTCAGCTTCAATTGCGAAATCACTATGATTATTACTACTTGTTTATAGACTAGCTATCTATTACAATACACATCTTATATTTTGCAACTGTTACTGGTTTGTGTTTAAACATAAACTCTTGAACTCACCAACCATTGTGTTGACTATTTTAGTATGCTATTCTCAGGTTAAGCTTGCTACTGCCTAGGAGCACGTCACACGGGTCAGCATCATGGTGTTTGTCAGCACGTTATGAAACATTGTTTTGGATTATGATTGTTTAAACATCGTGTTTCGGTTTTGCATAATACTTGGGCGCGTATGTTTGCGCATTTTAAATCATGTTACATTGTTTTGGGTTTACTCATTTATTTAACGCTTCCGCATGTTTTAAAGTTAAACTCTGATTTTTAATGTTAGTTCATATAGAGTCGTTCTGAGTAACTAGTGACTGAGATCCTGGTATGTCACGCGCCTCGCGGTAAAACCCCGCACGTGGATTTTGAGGGTGTGACATCCACCTTGTCCCTGAGATGAAGAAGATGAATGATTGAAACTACGGTTGTTGTCAAACCTAGTTTGCTGCTATTGATGTTGATGCTGCTGAGTGTCCTGTTGTTGCTGCTGATGTTGCTGAGATTGGCTGTTTGACGAAGATCCCTTGCTGCCAGAGTTCTCCCACTTGCGCTTATTGTCAGGAACGCTTGCCACAGCGCCCCGTTTGGGTAGCTTTCCCTGCTCCACCGCTTGGTCAGTAAGCTTGTGAGCCAATCGAATAACCTGCTAGATAGTGGTGAGGTTCGCAGCAGTCACCATACTTTGTATCTCTGGAACCAAGCCACGCAGATAAAGCTCAATTCGTTTGACCGGTGGATTGATCATGCCAGGGCAAAGTGTCGCCAACTCATGAGACCTCGTAGTGTCAGCCTCAATCTCAAATCCTTCCATTTTTAACTGCCAAAACTCACCTTCTAGCTTCTGGACTTCATTGTGAGGACAATATTCCTCCATCATCATCGCTTTAAACTCATCCCACGGTAAAGAATTTGCCATCGCCTTGCCAAGCATCTGCACCTGTGCATTCCACCACAAGAGCACTGCACCCTCAAGTGTCCCCGTGATGTATTTCACTTGGTCTGCCGCCGGACAGTTGCACTTGGCGAAAACCAACTCGGTCTTCTCAAACCACCGCATAAGCCCTACGGCTCCTTCAGCTCCACTGTATGTGTGTGGCTTACAGTCCATGAACGCCTTATACGTGCATGCTGGCGGTCTTGTATTCAATGTTTTGGATTGTTTAGTCAAACTAAATGGATTAACTATCTAATAGAAGATTTATATAAGTGATGACCAGGGTATCGTTTACCTCCAAATTAGGCAGCTTGAGCGCCCAGCGCTGCCTGCACATGTTGATTGATTAAGGCGGCTAACTCAGCTGGGGTCATGTTTACATCACCGGCACCACTTCCATCGGCACCACATCCACGGCCACGTCCACGTCCTCTACCACGACCGTCCATATTTCACTTTACATTCACAAATAAAATAATGAGTAACATCCAACATATTAATCTCATTGAAGAATGGTAAATAGTAAGAAATAATGAATTTGTCACAACCACAACATTTATAACCAAAATAATAATCAAAGACAAATAAATTGTAAATGAGTCACAAAATATTCCATTAATGTCAAAATTTTCAGTTTGTCAGTTGGGTGGGAAACAACCCTTCCCACATAGGTTTCAAAAAGAAAAGAAACACTATGTAGTCCAAGTCAAATGAATAAAGAAATTAGTCTAGTACATCAGACCTATCACTGTCTTCTTCCATCTCTTCTGAATCTTCTACTTCTAGGGCTTCCGCTGGTTCTTCTTCAGGTTCCTCTTCAGGGTCTTCTTTGTTAGGGTCTTCCCCAGGTGCAGTGGCATCCGCAATCTGAAGTGCCGCTAGCTGTGCCTCCAGCTCAGTCACTCTATCATCTGTCCCTACACTGTGAAGCTCTTACGCGGACGTGCGCTTAGTAAGTGCAAAAACGTTACCATCCAAGGTATGATGTCCACCAATAGACATCGAAAGTCGCTCCTAAAGTGTCTCTACCAGTAAACGCAACTGACGCATCTCGTTTCGTAAAATGGAGTTCTCGTTAGTAAGTCCTCTGATACGCTGTCGCTTAGTGTCCAGTGTAGCAACCAAAGCTGCAACCGCTTGCTCTAGAGGAACACACATAGAAGGAAGGGTAGGTGTCGTAGAGGCAGTCACCAACTAGTCCTAGGGCCAGTAGTAGCAATAGCTGAACACGCTCCCTGTAGACCATGCGATCAACATAGGTGGGATAGTAACTCCAGTTCCGTGGAGCGTCGCACTCGGGTAGTGCAAAAGGCTGATCCCAGTCTATCTCTTCAGAAGGATAGGGATGTCGGGTCCAGTTAGATCCTCTATCAGGTACAGGAGGAGGAGGAGGTGACTCAGAACGTGTAGGCCTCTTACCCAGAGCCCGTGAAGATGATGTCATGCTGCGAGGTACGTGACGTGTATGCCAATGAGTATACAGTAAGGGATAAGTAAAGAGTAACTAACAAACTGTGTGGTTATAATCTAGTGTGTATGCAACCTAGTTCCCTATAACCAATGGCTCTGATACCAATCTATCACACCCTCAAATTCCACGTGCGGGGTTTTACCACGAGGCGTGTGAACAAACCAGGATCTCAATCATTAGTTACTCAGAACGACTCTATATGCAACATTTAAACAAATCAGAGTTTGAAACTTTAAAATGATTGTTGAAGCATTTTGTAAATAACCCAAACACAAGGTACTAAATGTAAATTGCGCAAAACACGCACCCAAACCAAATTATGTAAGTAAATGCTAGATTAAAAGTAAACAATGTTTGAACAAAGCATGCTTGACACGGGCGTGTTCATATGGGTAGCTGCTAGAAACGACCTGAGAAAAGCATACTAAAAGTGTCAACACGATGGTTGGTGAGTTCAAGAGTTTGTAATCAATCATAAGCAGTAGCGTTAGTAAAAATATAAAGAAGTGTATTGAAATAGATAGGTAGTCTAATTTCATTAGTAAAGAACAATAGTGATTTCGCGATCGAAGCTAACTATGTTTGTCTGTTTGCCTCCCGCCACAACATACCAGGTCGTGATGCTGTTAGTGCCCCCCCCCCCCCCCATCCTCCGCCATTGGAGATAGAGATTAATTTATTCTCCTTATTTGGGTGTTAGTTGGCTATCTATGTGTATATATATCAATCTCTGCACTCGATGGATTTCATGAAATGATACCATAATACCATAAAGGGTTTTAGTTATTTCGTGCTTTGATATCTACATGAATCAAATTGGTTGAGCCCACATCTTCCATTCCTCTTAGAGAACTAGCTAGCCAACAATTGACCATTTCAATAAATACTTTTAAATTGTTTTAGTTCTACTTGTATTACTTTACGAATAATATAAAGACTCTTTCTTACTTCAATTCCTTTTTCGTAAATAACTTTTGCATTTATTGCAATATTTTTATGACTTTGTTTCATGATAGACTTTGAGGTCGGATGACAATATCTATCATATTCATAACTAAAGACTTTATTGTGAAACAAGTTGTTCGGATATGAATGTTCAACTTATTATTCACAGTAGCGCACACTTCAATTTTAATATGCCAATACTTTCTATCTCAAAGTCCGGCTTGATGATATTATTTTTTCCTGCAAGACAAGTCTAAAGTTTGAAATTAGTAATACTTTAAAAAGCAAACACAACATACGCAATGCATGTTGTACTACTAATAATGCAAGACACGGGCTTCCTTAAGTTTGATAAGGCTACTTTTGTTTAAATGTTTTATTATTACTTCATTATTATAATTATTTTTTATCATATTTTGTTTCTCTTATAAGTTTAAAAATACAAAGCTAATTGAAAATCCAAGCACACCATTAGAACGTGCTTATTTTTATTTACATTTAGGTTTAAGTTTCATTAAAAACTGATCCAGGTCAAATATAAAATATTTATAATTTTTTTCATGTAATGTTTTTGGAAAGTCCAAATATACACTAGTGATGAGATTATCTCTATGTACGTTTCGATATAATATAATTTAAAATCAAGTCCCGCAATATTCGGCCGAAACCAGTGATCCAAGTATAACATATTTGTAGTTCTTTCAACATATTGTAATTGTTTTCAATAATTCTAAATATACAATTATGATGCGTTTTTTATGCATATGTTTCGATATAAAAATTTATCCTAGTCGTCGCAATGCGCATACAAAACACTAGTTATGTTTAATAATCAAACAATATGTGATAGATCTCTTGCATATTGTTCCCTTTGTAGAGGAATTGCACTTTAACTATCAAAATTTGAACGATTCAAATGTTCAATCATATTAAAACTCAATCTCTTGAATTCTCTGGTGTATTTTTTTTTCAAATTTTTAATCACAATAAAAAATTCCCTACGCAGAGGTTCTGTCCCTTGAACCCCACTCTCAAGGGCAATGCCCCCATATCCTCGCAAAAGGGGTGTTGCCCTTTAGAAATCCTATTACTTAAGGGTTTCGCCCCTAAGAACTAATGAATTTCTTATAACATGCGTTTATAATAAACTCAAACTAACATATATTTTGTACCTCACGACTAATTTTATAATATTATAATCGTATTGGTTATCTATTCAATTCAATTAAACTAATACATCTAACACACTTGACCACAAGTTGATTGTTTGTGGTTCATGATATGAATTTGCACCCTTTTAGACCTTTTAATTGGAACCATTTTTCCAATGCAATTTAGCGTACATCGCGTATAATGTACATCAAGAAATAATTATATGACTATGGTTAGGCAACATGTTAGGCATAGCAAAGAGAATTAGTGGTGTTTATCGGATCGGATAACCGATTATTTAGATCTGATTATTTGTATTTGAATATTTCATGATCCTATCTGAATTCTAATCCGATCCGCAAAAGAGATCTCTCTATCCGGTTCAAATTTATTTGTATTCCGTTTGGATCGGATTTGGATAAATCCAAATAATCCGCATTAATCCAAATAAACCAAATAATAATTTTTTCTATTTTTTTTTGGCTAGTTTTAATTTCTAACATTTTACTAGTTTAAAATCACAATAAAACATATAAAACTAGAAAATATTAACTTTTCTTAAACACAAATTCAAACGTCAAACATAATAGGAGATTGCATATGACCCAAAGATTAGAATCTCTGGTTTAGAACAATTGATTATTTTGTAATTGTTTAGGATCAGAGGACTGGAAGATGTTAAGACTCTTGAGTATTGGACTGAAACATAATACGTAGTTGAGTAATGAGTATTAGGCAAACAACATAGTGGATTCTTATTCGATTTAATCGGATATCTGAATAGAAAAATTATGATAACCGAAATCCGAATAAGAAATTCAGATTTGGATGACGTTAGATCCAAATATCCGAATAAGAATTGAACACCCATAAAAAAAATCTGAGCCTCAGCCTTACAAGATGAATTTTAAGCATCTTAGGCTCAGTTATAAGGCTTTGATCCACATAGAATTAAAGCATCTTAGGCTCAGTTTTAACTTAGCCAACAACGTCCATTTCAAGAAATACTTTTAAATTGTTTTTGTTCCACTTGCATTATTTTGAAATTAATATAAAGACTCTTTTATACTTTAATTCTCTTTTGTAAATAATGTTGACAACAATTAAAACTTAAAAATGCCTCAAAATTCCGTCTTTTCCCACAAGAAAAAATCAAATTTTAATGAATATTTAATGAAGGAATTTAATAAAAAATAATAATAATACCCAAGCCAGGCATATGCCACCCTTTATACCCCGCTTCATGTGCGCTGCCTCGGACGGCTTTGCTCCAAAGAGCTAATAAGGTTTTAATAGTGGACAGGTTATCTTACAGGTCGACTCGCTGGTTTGGTTGAACCGGTCGAACCGTATCTAACAATCGAATAATGTACTAACTATATATATATATATATATATATATATATATATATATATATATATATATATTATGTATATAGTTGTATAATGTAGGATTATTCTAAAAAAGCTCAAAACTTTAAAAAATATAGGAAACCATAAGAAAGCGTATATGTCCAATAAAAGAAAAGGAGATAAATGGTAAATGAGTCCAGTTATTAATGATTCATAGACATGTAATTTCCAATCGGTTTTATAGATGTCAATAACTTCTTATACATAAAAAATTCTTAAAAGAAATTGCACCAATAATCAAGCATTTTTCTTTATCTTTTTAATGAGTATAATATTGTTGCATTAAAAAAATAAAACAACCTACACTGGGTTGGCGTTTTATTTTTTTCAGAATTGAGTAGTTTTTATAAAGATTTAGAACTGCATAATTATATGGTGTTTAACTTGCATAATTTTTATGGTGTTTTTAAATTTGACGAAGTTATGGTTTTTTCAAACTAAGTTATGGTAGAGGAAAGATTGTTTAAACATAATAATCAAATTACCCGGTTCTGAAGAAGTGCAAGAGGAATCAATGATTCAATGATCAAGTATAAGTATAATAATTTAAGATTATATACATGACAAATCACCTTATCCAAAAAGGTTAAACATCTTTTGATACGCAATGATAAAAATAAAAAAATAATACCATAAAAAAGTAATATAGAAAAGTTTAAACGTTATCGTTTTTGTAATTGATGTTACATTTCATGTCAGAAATGTAATACAACTTGAAAACCTAATCGACATGTTGATTTTTTACGTCAAAAATGTAATACATCATCACAAAGACATCATAAGCTCATTCATTTAAAAAAACTATAAAGTTATTCAGGTTTAAAAGCGAAATAAAACCGTTCAATTGTAAAACACCATAAAGTTTTCTAGTTTTAAAACACCATAGAATTGCCAAGTTCTAAAATATCATAAAGTTGTCCAGCTCTAAAATACGATAAAATTGCTCACTTCTAAAATATCATAACTTTTTCCGGTTCTAAAACATCATAGGACTGCTCGGTTCCAATACACCATAAATGTTGTCTAGTTTTAAAATATAATATAACTTTGCAGCTATAAAACACCATAAAGTTTTCCAGATGTAAAACACCATAAAACTATCTATATTTAAACACCATAATACAGTATAAATCACCTACTTCCAACATTCTATAAAATCACCTAGCGATTTGAACTATGTAACTTTGTGATGGTTTTATATTATATGTTTTATGATCTTTATTAACTAAAAAATTTAGTGGTGTTTTGAACTTGGGTGATTCTATGATATTATTGAGGTAGACATTTTATGGTGTTTATGACTTGGACAATTTATGGTGTTTATGAATTGGCCGGTTTATGATGTTTATAACCTAGGCGATTTATGCTGTTATGACCCGGGTGATTTTGGGTTATTTTAAGGTGTACAACAAAATGCAATTTTTTTCTTAGTTTTGTATATTAATATCATCCTCATATTAAAGATAAAAAACGGTCATTATTATGGTGTAATTTGTTAAAAAACGTCAAACATGTAAAAAAGTTATAAACGTTTTATAAAAATAGGGGATATGGATGTGACTTGCACGTTCATGATTTTAGTTTTGTTTTCTATTCTACCCCTTCAAGTGATTTCTAATTTATAACTATTTATCTAAATTTCACCGAGTAAATCTCATTCACAAACTGCAATGATCTTGTCACCAAGATTTTTTCATACACTTTCTATGGTTTTTTAATTGCCTTCTAGCCTAACTCCATACTAGCTACGTGTGTTTGTGTGTGTATATATATATATATATATATATATATATATATATATATATATATATATATATATATATATATATATATATATATTTTAATATACGTATTTCTTATTTGTGTTTTATAATTATAAATAAAACTCAACAATAATCTTATTTCAACACTCTAATTCATTGATAGACCTGCCATTTAAACCAATTAAAATCCAAAAGAGTTAGAAACAAAAAAAATATAAAAAAACTGATCTAACCTAGTTACTGGTCCGACAAACGAATCAGTTCGAACCGACTAGTTCTTTGGCTACAAAACAAATTGGAGTAGATCAACCCAGTGGCCCCACCAAATCCAATCCAACCAGTTAGATATGCATGTCCCATCCAAGTCAGAAAACACTGTATCTAACACACTTGACCACAACTTGGGTGTTTGTGTTTTATGTTATGAATTTGCACCCTTCTAGACCTGTTGATTGGAACCAGTTTTTGAATATTTGTTGCAATTTAGCGTATGTTGTTTGTGTACAATGTACTTTCAAGAATTAATTATATTACTATGGTTAGGCAGTATGTGGGGCAGAACAAAAAGCATGTTTATTAGACATGACTTCTAACCATGTGTTGAATTATAACACTTTGACCCATATATAGAATTAAAGCATCAGAGGCTCAGTTTTTCAAGGTATTGAATGATTCAAATCGTTAAAGTATGCCAAAGTTACTTTTTGATACAAAGAATTTTTTATTGCATAATGTATAACAAATAGTAAAAATGAATTATGACTATAAAAGATGAACATGCATAATTAGTGTGGAAAGGTTTAAGAGATAAAAACACTCGGGACCTAAAAAAAATGAAACATAGAGTGCAAGAAACAATAAGAACACATTATTTCTTGTAGGTAACAATTTTGATCCAACAAGATATAAAGTGTAAAAAACGTGCGAAGCGTACGAAGTTATCAGGGCGTGACACGTGTCTTTTGGGAGAATGGTAATATCATTCGTGTCACAATTACACATATAAGGTGGATAATTACGCGACTTATATTCATTATTACGTAAGTTGTAATTATAATTACGCAAGTTCAGATTACCCAAGTTATAAATAACAATTACCACAAGTTATAGTTATAATTACGCAAGTTATTTTCATAATTACGCAATTATAATCACGCAAGTTATATGCGCAACACATTCACGTTTTTTTTTAAATGTTAATTTTTTTTCAAAAAGTCTAGCAATACTATACTCAAATTAAAGATAATAAAATGCTCAATTTTATGGTGTAATATTTTTTAAAAAATAATGTAGTATGGAAAAGTTACATACGTTTAAAAAAATTGGAGAATTTGAAAAAAGTCGAAAGGGTTTCCGTTTGGAGTTATGAGATTTCATCTCCCCCTCCCACGGACCCCTTCCCCCTCCCCCTCTTCGGTAAGGTCGAGTCCTTACTCAATTCATAAACGAATTGTGGACTCGAAAGTTAAACAGACTTTGTTCATTTGCCTCCCTTTGTTGGCTTTCAAGCATGGGGCCCCCTTCCTCCATTTTTGGCTGCGAAAGGAAGCCACTGATTTAACCAGCTTTTAATAGCAAAGTAACTACAAATTAGCCACTAGGAAATACGATTCCTCGTATCTTCTTTCCCAGTTATAGCCGGCGGGGGAGAGATATTAAATCGTTTATCCTCTCTAGCCGCTAGGGAAGCAGAGCCTTCCCTGGCTAAGCCTACTATTGCTACTTGTTCCCCTAACACATGGTATAGAGAAAACCAAACAATTATAGGCTATTTCTAAACCTACCCCTTTGGTCTCTTCCTTGCATGATTACTCATCCCTAATCTGAACTGTTAATTTCCTAGATCAATGGTTGTTATCACTTCGTACATTTCGCATAAGTTCATCACTTTGTAATGTAAACTTTTCCTATATATGTGTATGTATATGCTAGAATGATTAAGGCAAATGATTAAGGATCAACAAAGATGCAATTTTGTAGTGAGTATATCATGAATTGATTAAGCCCACATGTTTTCAACAATAATATCCTATTTCAACTAGAAGTTGACATAAGGATCTATGACTAGTCTGTAACATAATATCTCAAAGCTAATAACTTTTTTGTATTGACCACGTGAGAGCTAAATATCTTTCTCACACTCACCAATCTTTTAATTCTAACAAGGGATCTTCACCGTTTTAAGTGTTTTTTGTTACAAATTCAACATTATCTATACTTAATTCCGATTAATTTGGATTTTGTAGTTTAGAATGGTTGCTTGATGATTTCAAAAGAAAAAGGACAAGAAATACATGAAGATTTTAGAAGTTTAGAGGCTATTATGATCATTACTGATTCTGTCATGACCATAACAAGTATTAGGTCCCCTTTTCCTATGCGCATAATGGTCAAGACTGATTCTGTCATGTCCATAACATGCTTCAGGCCCCCCTTTTAAGCCCTTCTTCTTCTTTATTTTGGGGGAGACAAATTTTAGAATAGAAACTCTAGTTTTTCTCTAATCTTTGGCGACTTTGAATGAAGTTTCTAAAGAGTTCAAGCTAGGTTGAAGATCAAGCATTTCAAAAGAAGTTTCAACTCCACACAACCCACCTCTACTCATCTTTGGTTTGAAAATTTCTAGATCTATCATGTTTTCTTCCATTATTATGAGTTTGGTTGTGATTGTTGTAAGCCTCGTGGGTTAAACACTCTTTATCACTTAGATTAGATGAAGCTTAGCATAATTTGACATTTTACATGTAACTTTGGTAATGATTAGGTTAATGTTTATTACAAGGCTATAAATGTTCTTCAAGGATTGTGTATGTTCGTTGAACTTGATGAAATGATGAATCTTGTGGATGTTGTAATCAATATTGTTGGAAAACTTTATGTTTTAGAACATCTATTTTATGAAATGCATACATTAGTGTGTGGTTTATGGCATTTGACTAGGAATGGTAATGATGGTTGATTATTTAGTAAAGTTGAACAAGTGTTCATACTTATACATATGTTTGTGAAAATCATTGTGTTTGTTATGAATATCTCCTAACATCGTGTATGTGTAACCATAGATAATGCATATATTTTGTTGGGTTCAACAATTGAATAAACTGAAGCTTACTAAAATGATAATTAGAGCCGACTGAAGATCTCATTGTACAAGTTCAGAGACCAAGTTGATAAATAGAAGAAAACAAATACAAGACAAAGTCAACATCAAGACAAGAAGAAAAGTCAAATTAGGTCTTGATGTAACAATAGTATAAATAGACCCACTAGTGCATTTTTACAAGTGTGGTTTTTGTGTGGTTCAAGAGTGATTCTTGTGTGTGTGTTTCTGATTGTGTGAACCACCACCCAAGGAGAAGTTCTCTCCTTTGGGTGGGTTTGATCTTCATCTATCTTTGTATTTGATTTTTCATTGTAACTTGTTTATCAATATCAATGAAATCATCTACTTATTATCATCTGCTTCTTTTGTTCTTTGATTCGCACACACCCACCCATCTTAAATTTTGAAATTTTCAGATTTGAAAATGATGAATCCTAAGATCCAGGCTCATTGAATCTAAATTATTAATTCAGCAAAATGGTATCAGAGTTGTTGGTTGCTGGATTCATGTATTTTTCAGATCTGATTTCATCTTTAATGATGTCAAGAACAAGGAAGCAACAATAAAAACGAAGAACAAGGTCACTGTTCATCAAAACCCCATCTGTTCATCACAAAATACAAAAAAGAAAACAAAAAAATCTGTTTAAATTGGTACGATTTGAAGACAATTAATCATGTTTCTGATTATTTTTTCAAAATTCGATGCAACTGATCACGATTATCATCAACAAAGAAGAAAATCATGAAGAAAAAGAAGACGATGTTGTTGTTCATCCAAAACCATCAACAACTCTGATGGGTTTCAAGCATATCAGTGTTTGAACAAAATTGTGTTCGAATGTATCTAAGTCTGCAAACAAATTCGGATGCATCACAGCAAATGCGGATGAAGCAACAAACAAATGCGATTAAGTATTTCTTCATCCGCATTAACTAATGCGGATGACATACTTAATGTGGATGTTCATCTAACAAATACGGATGCATTACCAGTCGATGCTCATGTACTGACTCAAAACAAATGCGGATGAACATCACACAAATGCGGATGACCATCGAACAAATGCTGATGTTGTGCCGACAAATGCGGATGTGCATCATGCAAATGCGGATGTTGTGCCAACAAATGTGGATGATCATTTCACAAATGCGGATGTTTTACATAACAAATGCGCATGTGTAACATACAAATGCGGATGATGTAAACTAATGTTGATGAATTGCATACAAATGCGGATGTGTAGCATGTAAATGCGGATATATGAGTTCTCAAAACATACAAATGCGGCTAACATCATACAAATGCGGATGTGTGCAAACAAATGCTGATAAGTTGCATACAAATGCGAATGATGTGCTAATAAATGCGGATGTGAGTTCTAAAAACATACAAATGCGGCTATACATCATACAAATACAGATGGTTGAACATTAATGCGGATTCATTATGTTACACGTGTAACAAATGTGGATGCCTTGATGAATAAATGCGAATGAGCTACTCACCTAATATGGCTGAATTAGTTTCATATGCAATCCATTCAACAACAAATAAATTCAAATGCAATTCATCCAACAACATAAGATGATGAAGAGATGATGAACAGTTGACAACAACAAACAAGAAAAAGACATTATCATGAATGCGGATTATTGCAACCAAAAGGCACATCCATTTTGAGCATTCAAAACAAAAGAAGAAATCAACTTCAGTCACGAGATCATTGATTTATATAGGGATCTGTACAACTATCAAATACTCCTTCTAAAGTACTTGTATTCATCTTCTGTGATGACCTTTTGCACCCTTGTCTATCTACTGAGCGGATCAGTTAGACAGACTTTAACTAAGGGAAATGATCGTCAACTGAAGTGTGGAAATTATCAAGTTATTTCAGAGATTCAAAGAGTGGAAGTGTTTTCAAGATTGATTTATGTTCTTGATGTTGTTTATTGAAGTTCAAAGCCCCATCATATGCCTAATACATTCGAATCCTTTGAGTGTGATATGAACTGTAATCCAAAAGTGATACGAACCATATCCAATGCGCTAAGTATTCTTAAAAAGATTCTAATGAACTGTAATCCAAAAGTGATACGACCCATATCCAATGCGTTAAGTATTCTCAAAGAGATTCTATCCTTTGTCAGAAATATATTAGGAGAAGCTTAATCTAAGGGGGAGAACTACAGTGAACTGTGTTAGAATATTAGTTGATTAAGAAGACATGTGACAGATAGATCTTCAAAGTTAAAGTTTGGCAAGCATCAGTTTAGGGGGAGTATTATTGGGTTCAACAATTGAATAAACTGAAGCTTACTAAAATGATAATCAGAGCCGACTGAAGATCTCATTGTATAAGTTCAGAGACCAAGTTGATAAACAGAAGAAAACAAATACAAGACAAAGTCAACATCAAAACAATAAGAAAAGTCAAAATTAGGTCTTGATGTAATAATAGTATAAATAGACCCGCTAGTGTATTTTTGCAAGGGTGGTTTTTGTGTGGTTCAAGAGTAATTCTTGTGTGTGTGTTTCTGATGGTGTGAACCACCACCCAAGGAGAAATTCTCTTCTTTGGGTGGGTTTGATCTTCATCCATCTTTGTATTTGATTTTTCATTGTAACTTGTTTATCAATATCAATGAAATCATCTACTTATTATCATCTGCTTCTTTTGTTTTTTGATTCGCACACACCCACCCATCTTAAATTTTGAAATTTTCATATCTGAAAATGATGAATCCTAAGATCCAGGCTCATTGAATCTAAAATATTGATTCAGCATATTTTATGATTCGTGTATTCATGTTAGAACATTCATAAATTGAAGGATTTACATAGCTATTGTTACATTACACAAATCGACGTGGTTACCATGTGTTCATCTTGTTAACTTTTCAAATATTTATGGGTTTGGTATCCTTGACGGAAGTCCTAACCATCTTTAACTTTGGCTTAATAATATCATTGGGTCTTTATGGTATAACTTTAGGTGGCTAATATGTGTTTATCATTTTAACTTTCTAACGAGTTATATAATTAGATAACCTTGATAGGAGTCTAATTTACATTCATGTTTCATGCATAAAAGATAATCTTGCCATAGATTCATGTAAGTGATGTCTTTCTATGATTAATTATCTTCATCTTCATCTACTTTCTTTCGTTAGTTTAGTTGTCAGCTAAATTAGTTAATCATATTATTCATAAATCATCTTTCATCAGCTAGATAATGACAAAGATTTAGTATCAAGAGCTTTCGTGACTACTGATTGATACGTGGTTCTTATCAAAAACTATACTACTATCCGTTAGGTACACTTGCCTATTGTATGTATAGTTAGTCATAAGGTGAAAATCATTTCATAATTTTAAAGCTTAATTGTGTAAACTTCATTATTAAAATATATACATTAGATTACACATCTTACTTTATAATTTGGCAATCTCATGTTGAACTTGACAAGTCGGAATCTGACATGAGTCTACTTCTAGGCGACGCATGGATCCTACTAGATTCGCATTGTAGTGAGGATGTTGGTGACTTTCGACCACACCTAAAGACCAAACAAAGATTATTGTACGAACTAGTGCAACATTTTTGTTAATAAGAACTATGAGAAATTAGATTACAATAACTCACAACCCACATATTATACTAGTTATCTTTTAATAAACAAATAATTAAAACTAACTAACATACAAAAAATGGGTGATAACTTGGAAACGGTTAACTAACAAAATATAACTAGAATATGACTCATAAACTTAAGAATTTAAATAAACTATAACACAAGACGCGACTCAAACAAATCCAGACCGCAACTAACTTCCTAGGCATGGCTCAAGCACTTGCAGCCATACCTCAACCTAACCAGCCACAACTCAAGCTCCATGCAAGTTGGTGTTGTACTTTAACTCGCTCTCCACACCGACTTTATACATATCTGAAACCCCATCTTAGTTCTAATATGTACCGCTGAGATCTTTGAACCCCCTCCCCATAATCCTTCTACTTCTTTAATTTTAATTACAGGATGTACTTTGGTCAACATATGCACATGTTACGTGATCTGCTGTTTTTTCTTTCGGACTACACAACTAAGTCATACTCAGTTCTTATGTTTTCTGTCCCATGTGTTTTTAGCTTAAACACGTTTCTATAGCTTAGAATCATGCAGACCTGGTATACTTTTCCTTAATGCATTCGATGTCATCATACAATGGCCTAAAAAGAACCTTTATGGATGCATGACTTGCAAATAATACTGACACAATAACATCCATCAATAGTGGAGTCACCTTCTACATCAACTCTTTAGATAAGCCATCAAGCTTCGACTAATCAGCATCAAGGAGTTCCTCCAGCTCACTTTGCATGGGCCTTATTGATAATTTTTTCTTTCCTTCACCCAAATTACATAGCCCAAACGATGTATTCTTTTATGGTGCACCATCAACATTTTCATAATTAATTACTCCATGCAATGTCCCATGTTCCTCATCAGTTTGCCGTGTTTTTTTTCGGCTACTTCATAATCTAGACTTATCAATATTTCTTCACTAATCTTTGCAAATATATCACTACCCATGCTAGCCATTCTCTTGTCACCATCTCCTTTTTTGTATATGTCCCACACTTTGTGGTTTAATGATTGCTGCAAAAGGAAAAACATAAGCATCGTTAGTAACTAATGTTTCCGCATCCCTTCCCTCTTTTTTGAACACCCATGGTCTTGTCTTCTTTTTGTTAATTTGGTCATCAATCATGAGCCTTGTGGCCCGTTTGTCCACATTTGTAACACTTCAAATGTATTCTTTTACTACATGATCTAGTTTATGGTCATCACCATAAAGTTTTTTTGTCTCAAGTTTAATCGAAATTTTAGCAATTTGTTAACCAACGATTCTTGGCCTGGCAGCTAGTTTCAAACTCCATAATGATTGTTCGGGTCTCCCAAATTTGTATCGTTCTAGAGAAGTTTCTAAACTTAGCTTTTAGTGTTAGTTTCAGGCCCTTAGATTCACAGATTTCTTAACAATGAAAATAGAACAGAAGATGTAAATTTTGATGGAACACATCTACACTTTCATTGATAATCAAACTAGTTTAAATAGACTCATGCAAGACACAACATGGACAACTACCAACTAAGCCCATGATCCCACACAACTATGATCTTCTACCACTTACTTAATTCATTAAATAAAACAAACAAAAATTACTAAATTGAACCGACCCGAAAAACCGACCCGACTTGACCCCATCAAGATTAATCCCAACATTCACCCCCTTAATCTTGATCTCGGTCTTGCTTCTTTCTTCTTGTTTCTTGATTGAACCACATAGGTTCAATTCTTGTTACTTGCTTTAAGAACTTATAGTTCTTATCTCTTGCTCTATCCTTACTTGCTATCTTCTTGCTTGATTGAATCGATTCATCTTGCTCTTGCTTGTTACTACTTGCTCTTGCTCTTGCTCTTGCTCTTGCTCTTTCTGTTTTTTGACCCGAATTAGAATTAATTTTAACAGAAATAATCGAACATGTTCTGCTCCTTGGTTGCTTGCCTCCTTGTATTTAATTCCACCGCCTTACTTGCTTCCTTTAAAACTTACCTCCCCGTTTCTACGATTCTGATGCTCCCTGCTTTCTTTCGATGACCTGCTTGCTCGTCTTCAATTCTTCGTTCAACTAAAACAACGGAGGCTCTCCACCTTTCCAATCGACTCTTGCTTTGGCTCTCTTTCTTCTGCTGTTGGCTTCTGGTCAGCCCATGCTTCATCATATGTCCCAGCAACAGCGACAAGGCTGCTGAGTTTTTATTTTCTCCCCTTGCCACTTGCTTCTAGAGACAGCAGCCAAGGCTATCGCCTTGCTTCTTCAAGTTCTTTCTTCCGACTCTCAAACTGACCCTCTTTTTCTAACCTTGTGCTCTCATACCAAATGTTGGTTTCAGACCCTTAGATTCATAGATTTCTTAACAATGAAAATAGAACAGAAGATGTAAATTTTGATGGAACACATCTACACTTTCATTGATAATCAAACTAATTTAAATAGACTCATGCAAGACACAACGTGGACAACTACCAACTAAGCCCATGATCCCACACAACCATGATCTTCTACCACTTACTTAATTCATTAAATAAAACAAACAAAAATTACTAAATTAAACCGACCCGAAAACCGACCCGACTTGACCCGCTCAAGATTAATCCCAACATTTAGCTCATGAATAATGATCCTTTCATCCCTGATTCTCTCATGCTTGCTATTGATCAAACTTTTCTTTATCTTGATATATGGTCTTCACCGTGTAAGAATACAGTGGAATCCTTAAACGTTTAAAAGGTTAATGTTGAATGCCAAAAGTTAAAGCATAAAAGCTAAACCTAAGATAACACTTAAAACTAAACTGTATAAGCTAAATGCTAAATTTTAAACCGTAAATGCTAAAACTTAAAAGCTAAACTCTAAAACTTAAACCTTAAAAACTAAACAACAAAACTATATCCTAAACCTAAACGCTAAAAGATAAATCCTAAAGCTAAAATAAAATACAATAACAACTCGCTTTCTAAAAATTGTAGTCCTGCGTCATTCTTCTTGAAGAATAGCAGAAACAGTACATCCCATGATTTGTTTGATATTTCAAAATTTTGAACTACATTCGAGTAAATCATCTTCGTGGTCTGCAGAATGAACATTGATTTCCCAACTTGATCCCTCCACTTGTGTATCGCCCCTATTAATACCAATCATTGGTCGTGTTGCATCTTCCTTGTTAACAACCTCCCATAAACTCTGACCTTGTAGATACGAACTCATATAAATTGACCACGTATTGCAGTTTAAGTTGTTAAGATTTTTCACACCTCCCGACAACCTAGACACCAGGCATGGCTAATGGTTGGCTACGAATTACGATCCAATAAGAGAATGATTTGAACTAGTGATGATAATATCATTAACTTAGACGAGGATGAAGATAGGATATGTGATTTTGCGATTAACGAATAGGAAAGTATCCAAATTGGTTGATTTAAAGTGGATCAAGATAATAAATACATAGAGGGTGGGTTCCATGTATGTATCAGTAAAGATACACACCATGCACTTGATTTGTGTTTTCTAGCTTAGGTAATTGCTATATGTGAGTTTCAGAGAGGAGGTGAGAGTGACAAGGGCGAGGGATTGTGAGAAAGGGATCATACCAATAGATGACGCGGTGGTGGAGCTTTTAGCAAACATCATGAAGGCGTAAAAAAGAAATTAGAGGGTGGCAGTGGTGGATTAGGGTGGCCAAAAGCTTATAGGAGGCGAGAGAAGGGTGTGTGATCAATCTTCTTATTCTAATAAAAGGGTAAATAAGGGTGCCACATGTTAGCACCATATTAATTCTCATCAAACTTTTTTTTCTCATATTAAATAACTACATTAATTACTAATAATATTATTTATTTATTTTAACATTATAATTAGTTTTTAATAAATTAAGAAATATATCTTTCTATTAATGTTATTTCTATAGAAATAATTTTTTATAAAAAGAATGTTTTCCAAAAATCAAACTATTTTTATGTAATATTTTAAAATTGGTTTTTTAAATTAATTTTTTTACAAAACAAAAGTAATTAAAATAGGGAGTTATAGTAAGGAAATTCTTTTATAATGAAAATTTTTTAAAACGTTATTTTGAAACACAATATTTAATTTATCTTTGAAAAAAATAAAAAATTTTAAAACGTTCATATTATTGTTTTATTACTTATAGTTATTTACTCATATGTAATTTCAATTATATCGTGTCTCAGTATATCGTTTTATAACTAATAATTTTTATTCTATTTAATATTTTATTTATACAACTCGTGTAATACACGAGTTTACTAAAGCTAGTGCCATATAAAGAATAGTATTAAGCCAAATCGGTTCGATATGCATGGAATCAAATTATAAATACAATGTCCTAAAGTCTAAGAAAACACTGTAAGAATATTTGAATTTACAACAATTCAAAATACTAATATAAATATTTGATAAAGATTAGAGAAAAGAATTTGGAATAGCCTAAATAAAGAGGACTTATTTGTTACCCGCGACCGAACACCATAAGCTTTAGGAACTTTCACGAATTGTTATATCGAATAATGAAGTTTGATTGCTTGGTAAAACTAAACTCTTTTACAATTCTTTTAACTTCTAAAGGCATAAAGTCCGGTTGCTTATTAAAATATCTAGCTTTGTTAAACTTTTAGAATATATATTTATAAAAGAGCATGTTTGTTTAGGAAAAAACTTGCTCTATTTTACATTAAAATTTTGTTAGAAAAACATAACATGTGATTGGTTAGTTAAAAATGTCCTTCTTTTAATGTAAAAGGACGTAATAAAGCCAAATTAATATAATACTATTTAACAAGTGGTTTTTGCATTGTGGGTTGCACTTACTTTTTTTTAAAACTTTCTTACTTTTAACCTTAATACTTTTTACATCTTTTACAATTTAACCCATACAATTTTTTTACTTTAAACTTTAGTTTCTTATATTTTTCATTTTTTTACAAAAATTTTGTTTTACGTTTTGTTTTAAATTTTACGAGTTAATACGCCATAACGTGCGTGTGCGTTTCAAAGTTTTTGCGTATATTTTTTCTCGTTTAACGGCCTCGTCATAACAAGCGATTCTTAGATCGACTTAGTTATTGTTTTTAATGTTTTATGTTTCACGTGCGGGGTTCAATGTTTTTATGTGTACTTTTCGTTCGTTTTTATTTTTTCCCTTTTTATTTCTTTTTAATACGAGTTTTCTCAGTGTTAGGGTCACGGATGGTAGTGTGAAATTGATACTACTCAGTACGGTTTTACGCACCCATCATAACGTGTGGGCTTAATATTACTTACTTGCTAAAAAGCATCGTGCATCTAAGAATAATTGAACCTGATCCCAACTAAAAGAAAATTTCCAACAAGTAATCCGGAAATGATAATAATAACGTATAAGTTGGTGTGATGACTGATGCAAAATGAAGAGATGATTACTCGGGAATAATTAGATATAAAAAATAGTTTTTAAATAAATAATAATAAAGTCAATATTCCTTTTAGCTTTTGTTAAAATATTTGTTTTATCTAGGATCGTTTCACTATTATAACATTAACATCCCAAAACATAAATTCGTCATCTGAAACTTATCAACGCTCAATCTGTCTTTTAGCAAGCGTTTTGTATGGGGTGGTGTGGGTATAGTCGGCCCCTTCGTTTATTAGAAAAAAACAAAGAAAAAGAAAAAATCTTGTTTTGAGGCCAGTTGCCTGGTTGGTGGGGATGAAAAATAAAAGCGTGTTCTCCTTTGACATAATCTAACTAAAAGAAAAATCCCAACACGTAATCCAACCACCACATCCTTATATATCAATCACAAAAGAACTCAAATTCCACCACTAAAAATGGCCTCACAAGAAGAATGCATCTTCAATCTCTTCGATTCATACTGGTTTCAACACCATGTCCTCACAAACAATCAGATTTCGAAAACTCAAGAACACCCGAATGAAGATATAAAGGAAAACAAGAAGCATGAGATCGCGGAATTGACAACGGCAATGAGTTGCAAAAAGGATGTGGAGGTGAAGGGTCTACTTAGATTTTGGGCTCATTCGGTTGCTTCTGCTGTCGCGTGATTCTCCAGTCACCTCTTATGATTCTTCAATAGTTTCGCGGTAAATAATCACGTTTAAGAATTTTTATTTTGTATAAAAGATATTACAGAAGCATAAAGTGATCAATAGGAGATATATATTATCCATACACACATGTGTCACGGTACATGAAATGGAAGATGGTGTGGGAAAGCGGACCCATAAGTTTTTTATTTGGAGTGTCGCAGTAGTTTTGTTATTTTTTTCGTTGCTTGGTGTGTATCATATAACCAATTAATTTCTTTTGTTAATTGATGTACAACATGCACAATACATGTGATGATTGTAATTTGCAAGGATCCATGTATAATATTACATATTTACATACCTGGGGTATGATTCGTTTTGAAAAAATTGTAAAGATCTTTGTTATTATAGTACAAGTGTACAACAATGAATACGTACCAGAGGTCCAGAATTATTAATATTAAAAAGGAACTATAGACAACCAAATAAAGTAATAAATGGAATCAAATAAAGTGATAAAGTAACAGCAACCTTCGATCCCGAAATAGGCTTTGTGTGAAAAATTACACCGTTTGGTGCAATCTAAATGCCTCAGATTGTGGTCGAAAAAATAAAGTGGATGACTTTTTTTTTGTTGGAACATACCGCCATGTCAAAAGGAGCTTGAAGTATTATACACTATCCCGTTGAACTTTTCCAGGCCCAGTTTAAGATGTGATCCCGAATTGTGGTTACAAAAAGGCAGTTTAGCAAGACATGTTTGACAGATTCAATCAGCCCAAAACATAAAGAACACTCGGCCAAGTGGAGTTGTTGCTCCCACCTCCTCTCTCCAATAAAGCTTCTTTAGAATGGATTTTGTTGTTTATCGTCCTCCAAGCAAAGACATTAATTTTCAAAGGAGCCCATGGCCACCATATACGTGGGTTAAAATCCAATGACACCCACTTAAGATCTAGAATTAATCTAAGAGACTTAATTGAAAAATCTCCTGACTCAGCTCCTACGACGCCCATTTATCATTACCTTTTGTACAAAATACGTTCGACCAAGCCCTTGAGATGTTGTAGTTGCGACTTCTCATCACTCGTACCCCAAGAATTCAACCAACTCTAGTACCAAGTGATACCAAATTCAGCTTCATTCTTTCACTTATTATGCATGATTTCTCCCTTTCAATCGCATATAAATCTAGGCATAGAGATGAACTTCTAATCCAATGATCCAACTAGAAGCAAATAGAACTCCCATCTCCAACATTTGCCTTCATAAGGGTCTTCAAACTAACATTTTCTTTGCACAGGTACTTACCATTTATATAATAATAATTAACAACTTAAGTAGTTCATTAAGGTTGTACATTACACATCAACGGTTGTAAAAACTATATGGTTGTCAACTACAATGACACATGATGATTATGCCACTTCGCAACTATTCACTGATCTTTACATTTCGGTTTAAATTTTACGAGTTAAAACCCCACAGCGTGCGTGTGTGGTTTAACATTTTTATGCTTATCTTTTCCCCATTTAATGGATCCATTGCAACGCGCTGGTCCTAAATCAACTTACTTATTGTTTTATATGTTTAACATTTTGCCTACATGGTTTAACGTTTTGACCGTCTACTTTTCTTGTTTTTTTATTTTATTCGTTTTCATTTTTCTAATACGAGATTTTTCGGTGTTGGTGGTCACTGACGATAATGTGTCATTGATGATAATGTGTCGTTGTCTAAAAGGAGAGGAAATATGCTTGCGTGGTTAATGATGAATAACTTCAATGTTTTAACCCAATAAGCATCTCTTTGAGTACAGACTTTCCATCTCTATTTCGCAAGGAAGGCCAAATTCGCATCCAGGATGTTGTTAAACTAGATCAAGCAACACACAACAACACGGCTATGACTAATAAGTAGCGACAACTTTTATTAATATCAAATACCACAAATTACATTGTCCCCTTAACCTATATTTATACTAAATAAATACTAGAGTTAATTACATAAATGGTCCCTGTGGTTTATCTAAAATAACAGGTTTGGGTACTAGGGGTTTTTTGTAACAAGTTGGGTATTGTGTTTTACTTTTTGTAACGAGTTAAGGTATTAAGACTAAAGGACGTTAGTTTTTCTGTTAAATTTAAATAAAATGACTAAAATACCCTTCGAGGGACTATTTTTGTAATTTTACATCTTTCTTTTATTCAGGGACCATTATTGTAATTAAATAAAACTTTAAAAAAACCCAACCCTCTTTTTCCCATCAGCCATCATCACCACCATCTACCCACCATCACCACCATCTACCTACTATCACCACCATCTATCCCCGTCAGTCACCATCACCACCATCTAGCCACCATCACCACCATCTACTTACCATCACCACCATTTATCACTATCAGCTTGTCCCTTTGTTCCCAATAAACCACAATAGAAAACCCTAAAATCATCAAAAGGGTAAACCACCACCATCTTGTCACCACAATCGGCTACCATCACCATCTGAAGTTGTTATATGAATGACGGTGGGGTTGAACATAAATGTGGTTCGAGCTTCATTTTGAAGCATTGGACATTCAAATCGGAAGTTAATAAGGGAAATGGAAGGGGGAAGTTAATAAGGGTCGATAGTGGTGGTGTTGGCGGCAACTGGTGGGTAGTCGAATAGAAGATTAAAGGGTAAAGGGCTGAAGGTGATGGTGTTAGCGGCTAGTGGTGGGTTGTCGGTTGGAAGTTAATTGGGGAAAAAGAAGGGGGATTTGATGATGCCGGTGATGGTGATGCCGATGATGGTGGCCAGCAGCGGTGTTCGGCGGTGATGTCCTACGATGGTGGTGGTGAGAGTATTATTATTTTGTGATGTAATTGAATATATATATGTATATCTATTCTATGTGTGTATATATATAAATAATATATATATATATATATATATATATATGTGTGTGTGTGTGTGTGTGTGTGTGTGTGTGTGTGTGTGTGTGTGTGTGTATAAAGAGAGAGAGTGTGTGTGTGATGTATAAATATATTATTTTAATTAAATTACACAAATAGTCCCTCTAATTACATAAATAGTCCTATAATATAAAAAGACTAAAATACCTTGAACTTAACAGAAAATCCAACGTCTGTTAGTGTTAATACTCAACCTTGTTACAAAATTAAAAGTGAGTACTCAAACCTGTTACTTTTTTTGCTTAGTACCCAAACTTGTTATTTTGTATAAACCAGAGGGACTATTTATGTAATTAAATCTAAATACTATATTACTTACAATGGTCGATATGTACAGTAGTGTTTTAAGGGTTTTCAAATCGACCACCAATTATCATTAATTACAAAAGCTCACTTTTATTTGACAACATACTACACAAGAGAAGATGAGAAGATGAGAAGATAGAATCAGATTGAGTTATCTGCTCCGCGCGACCCCCACCGGCGGGGCCTTTGAGATCTAATAATGACACCCTAACCGCAAATGGAGAAGATGATTGAGAGTAGAAGGATAGCCAGCGACCTTTCTCTCTCTGTCTCTCTCTTCTTTGAGTTGTAGAAGCACACATACGGCTTCCGGTGGTTTTGGGGGGTGGCTATGAAGCGCCCGGGATTGATTACAATTAGGAACAATCTTATATTTTGTATGAATCAAACAAGGAGTATGCACATGAATGTGCATGGACTCTTGATGGAACCACAAATGGAAGAAACACACAATCACACTTCTATATTCACACACACCATACAAGTGTTAATACATGATGGGTATTTATACCCTTACATAGACATTTAACAACTATTATAACTAACATAATAAGCCCCCAACTTTGTGCTAATTACATATTTGACTTTTATAGTTGACTTACTAAATTACCTTCTAATTGATATTAAGATTAATTCCAACAGGCTATTGGCTCCTGGCGTCCGATCAGCGAGAGATGAAGGGAGTGTGAAATAAAAGCGAGAGTTAATTACATAAATGGTCCTTGTGGTTTATCAAAATAACAGATTTGGGTACTAAGGGTTTTTTGTAACAGGTTGGGGTACTGTGTTTTCAATTTGTAACGAGTTAAGGTATTAACACTAACAGGCGTTAACTTTTTCGTTAAATCTAAGGGCATTTTTGTCTTTTTACTTTACAAGGACTATTAATATAAATAGAGGGACTGGTTGTGTCAGTTAATATAAATAAAAGATTATTTGTGTAACATAATATATATATATATATATATATATATATATATATATATATATATATACACATACATACATACACACACATATGTATATACTTTCACCTTTAGTTCTAGACTAATTTCACCACCACCATGGCCGCCCACCACCACCACCACCACCACCACCAGCCACCACCGTCATCATCTTCAGCTCTTGAAATGAAACAACAACCGCACCACAACGCCATCTTCATCTTCATCTTCACCGCCACCAACGACCGACCATGCAACCAACCACCACCATCACTCCTTCATCTCCATCAAACAAAAATTGATGCTGGTTCTAACCTTGGGTTCAAATATCTATTTATAAACCCTAAAATCAAGTATCCCCAATTTGGGTTTTAGGGTTTTAAGAAAGTTTTAGGTTCTAAGGATTCTGAGAAGCTGACTGTGAAAAAGATTTAGGTTTTAAGTATTAGAAGTGATGTCGCTAGAGCCGGGGGTAGCCGGTGGTGGTGGGTGGCGCTGGCGGTGGTGGATGGCGATGGCAGAGTTGGGACGGGGGAAAGGGTGGTGGACAAATGGTTATGGTGGTGGGCGGACGTTTGGAAGACCAAGGATGATGATGATGACTGTGATATTGCGATGGTGGTGATGATGCAGCGATGGTGATGATGCGATGAGGGTGATGCTATGATGGGGGATATGGTGATGATGGATAGGTGGTGGTTATTATGGTGCTCATGGGTGTATGGTGGTGGGCTGGCGGCCAATGGCCGGTGGGTAGGAGGATTGGGTGGTGGGATTGGTGGTTGGGGTGGATAGTGGACAGTGATAGATGATGGTGATACTGGGTAGATGGTAGTAATGGTGGGTAGATGGTGGGTAGGTGGTGGTGATGTTGGGTATCTATAATTACACTAATGGTCCCCGAATAAAAGAAACATACAGAATTACAAAAGTAGTCCCTCCAAGGGCATTTTAGTCAATTTCTTTAAAGTTAACAAAAAAACTAACCTCTGTTAGTCTTAATACCTTAACTTGTTACAAAATTGAAAACACAATACCCCAACCTGTTACAAAAAAGCCTTAGTACCCAAACCTGTTATTTTGGATAAACCACAGGGACCTAGGGACCATTTATGTAATTAACTCTAAAAGCGAGCAAAAGAAAGCGTCTGTGATTTGATTTTTGAATTTGAATTTCAAACACACATTTAATTTGTTTAATTAAATACTAAAGTCCATAAACATCACAAATTCCAATTTTAATTTTTTTTTATTTTTTTATGGAGAGAGGAAATCATGGGGGTCCCGATTCAGCGATGGGACAAGGATCTGTTCGATACCATAGCAAGCGGGTTCGGGAGGGTCATTGAAAGTTCAAAAGCCTCCATTTATGATAGTAACCTATCACATGATAGTATTGGAATCTTGATTCAAGGCGGAAAGAGGGTGCGAGATTGCATGGTTAGATGGAGATATGAGAAGTTTCACGTATGGATCCAAGAGTTGGACAACACTTGGAGTCCTGACTAGTTTGGGTCAATAGATGGCATGGAAAAGTTGAACAATCAGGTAAGACAGTCGCCGACGGTGACGGTTGTTAGGGGAGATAAGGAAGAGACACCGATTTGGGGAGGCGAAGAGGTTTCATTAGAAGTGCAGAAGCCGCCTTTGCCAACTTTGGTTGAGGTGTTTATGCAGCATAGACAGACGGCGCAGGATCATGCGGAGGATGATAATTCAGATATTAATAATTGTATTTTGGGTGGGTCCCATATGAATGAAAGAGTGGAGGAAAGTGACCATGTTGAGTATCGCAGTAAGGGAGTCCATGATAATATGATGGGCCTGGATAGTGGGCCTGTCTTTACTTTTGGATCATGTAATAACTGTAGGACTCAGAAAGGTAGGGAAATTAGCGGCAAATACGGGCCTGGAATCAGAAGGAGACGGTGGAAGTCAAGAGTTCCAAATCTTAATAAAAAAATAAAAACTTCAGGAAAGGGATCAAGGTTTGGAGGATCAGGATAGAGAAGAGGGAGAGATTCCAGATACGATCGCAGTTGGCAGATGTATAGGAGTGGAGCTTCAGTATTTTATCGAGGAAACCAGATTGATTATTCAAGGTGAGAAGGTGTCGGAAGGTCAAACATGAATTTTATGTCAATAAATACTAGGGGGCAGGCGGAGATCAAAAAGCTGGGTGGGTTCAAAGATGAAAAAGGAAAATCGAATATCATTTTTGGCTGTTCAGGAAACACAGTTATCATTGATGTCCTCTTTGCAAGCCAAGAAATTTTGGGGGAGCTATCAAATAAAGGCGGTGTGGATGGAGGCAGATGGTCGATCTGGTGGTCTTCTATCAATCTGGGATCCGGGTAAGTTTGCAATGAGTAAAGTAGTAAAATCAAAGAATTTTATAATGGTGATTCGGTCTCTAAATGGAATGGACAAAGACATTTTTTGTTGTTAATATGTATGCCCCTGTTAATGCTGGGAGAAGGAGAAGGTTATGGGAGGAGCTATTGCAGCTTAAGGATCATGGAGAAGCTTTATGGATTTTTTAGGTGATTTTAATGAGGTAAGGTCTGAAGAAGAGCGAATTAACTCTTCATTTGTTGGAAATAACGCTATATCATTTAATAATTTCATTAGTCAGTATGGTCTCTTAGAGTATTCTATGATGGGGAGAAAGTTCACGTACATGTCTGATGATGGATCTAAATTGAGTAAGCTGGATAGAGTCTTAGTGGGGGAAGAGTTCATGAGCAAATGGCCAAGTGCCTCTCTAAAAGCAATGCCGTCCCCCATTTCTGATCACTGTGCTTTAATTTTTAACATTTTGAACAAGGATTTCGGTCCGCCCTCGTTTCGGTTCTACAATAGCTGGTTGGATAAATCGGAATTCGAGACAATTGTCAATGAGGCTTGGGAGAAAGCTAGCGAGTCCTTTATTAGGGATGGTTTTGTTCAGTATGAATCGGTATCCTAGATCTTGAAATTGTTAAAGGTTAAAATTAAATCTTGGCGGACTAAAGAAAAGGAGGTCGAGGATGGCCTTTATAAGAATGCCTTGGTAGAGATAGAAAGGTTTGACACTATGGCGGGCTCCCGGCCTCTTAGTGAGGAGGAGAAAAAGATAAGGATGGATCTAAAAGGTCTTGTGATTAAGCTGGAAATTGCTAAGTTAAAAGATCTTCACTAGAGGGCGAAGATCCGGTGGCTTAAATAAGGGGATGAAAATTCCAAATTCTTCCACCAGGTTATCAAAGTCCATAAGGCTATCAACATAATTAATGGTATCTTCATCAATGGCACGTGGTATGAAGACCCTGGGCTTATTAAAGATCATATATTTAATTTTTTCAATGAAAAATTTGACGAACCTTTGGCGAAGAGGCCAAGAATTAATGGGATGGGTCTTAAGAAGCTGGGGAAGGCTGAGGCGAAGGCCTAGTTGAGGTTTTTTTGGATGATGAGATTAAAAGGGCGATCTGGAATTGTGGAGGTGACAAATCACCGGGGCCGGACGGTTTTACCTTTGCATTTATAAAAAAATTCTGGTCAAAATTTTCTATCATATTCAGAAGTATTCTCAATCAGTTTTATGTGTACGATTCAGTTCCAGGTGGGTGTAATTCTTCATTTATTGTTCTTATTCCTAAAGTAAAAGACCCAGCGTCCCCTTTGGATTTTAGGCATATATCGTTGATTGGTGTGGTTCCTAAAATTATTGCTAAGATTCTAGCGAATAGCTTGAAAAAGGTGGTAGGGGATGTTGTATCATCCGAACAGTTAGGCTTTATTGAAAATCATAATATTCTCGATGGCCCTCTAATCTTAAACGAGATTGTGTCATGGGGGAAAACGATGGGGAAAGAGTTGATGATTTTTAAAGTCGATTTTGAAAAGGCATATGATAGGTTGAGTTGGAAATTTTTGCTATTAGTTATGTTCCACATGGGTTTCCCGAGCAGGTGGAGGAGTTAGATTTTGGGGTTGCTAATCACGGGGAGAGCCTCAATTTTAGTGAATGGATCGCCTACCAAAGAATTCCAAATTAGGCGGGGCCTGAGACAAGGAGACCCGTTATCTTCGTTTCTATTCATTCTTGCTATGGAGTGGCTTCATGTGATGATGTCTAAAGCTGTTAGGATAGGGTTGTTCGAAGGTGTTCAACTACCTCATGGGGGTCCTATTGTAACTCATTTGTTTTATGCTGATGATGCAACTTTTGTTGGGTCATGGAGTGATCCTAACTTTAAGAATCTAAGGAGGATTCTAAGGGTTTTTTCACTATGTTTGGGACTGATGATAAATCTTCAAAAGAGCAAGTTAGTTGGGCTGGGGGTTGGAGAGAGTTAAGTTGCGCAAAAGGCTGATCTATTGGGATGTAGATCGGGGGCGTTTCCTCTAAATTACCTTGGGATACCAGTGGGCGCTAACATGAACAGGATAAAGTTTTGGAAGCCGATTATTGATAGGTTTAATGACAGATTATCAAGATGGAAAGCTAGATGCTTATCGTTTGTGGGAAGGGTAACTTTGTTAAAGGCAGTCCTAGGGAGTCTTCCAATATATTACCTCTTCCTTTTTAAAACTCCAGCAGGATTTGCTAGAACTTTAGAGGGGATTAGAAATAAATTTTTGTAGGGAGGTCCTTCTATGAGTAAAAAAATTAGATGGGTGGCTTGGGAAAAGGTGGTATCTACTAAAAGAAAAGGAGGTTTGGGGGTGGGCTAGCTAAAGATCACAAATATAGCGATGCTAACAAAGTGGTGGTGGAGAATTAAAAATGATGAAGATCAACGATGGGCCAAGATGGTAAAAGCTGTACATGGTAATAACAGGAAGAAATGCTTGAGCCCTCTAAACAAGTAGATCCCGGGAGTTTGGAAACAAATTGGGGAAATGGAGAAGATTTTAAATAAAGCTCATGCTGATGTGAACCAGAAACTTAAAGTGAAGATGGGCGAAGGAAACATGGTGGCCTTCTAGTTCGATACATGGTTGAGGGAGGGGCAATTATGTGACTTATATCCGGGAATCTTTAATCTTGTCGTGGATAAAGGGGCAAAAGTCATAGATAATTATACCAGAGATGGGAGCGATATACATTGGCAATGGGAGTGGAAAAGGTCCCCGGCTACTGTCTCTGAATGGGGAGAGTATAAGGGCTTAATGGTGTTATTGAGCAGGTTTAATCTTGAGGGAGGCAAGGATGTGTGGTTTTGGGAGAATTGTAAAAGTGGTGCATTTGAAGTTAAAGAAATTAAAAAGTTATTAGAAGAGGCCAACGGGAGGAGCTTTGATGATAAATTATTATGGCATAACAATTGGGTTCCGGCAAAAGTGGGTTATTTTATGTGGAGGGCTATGGATGAAAGAATTGCAACAAGGTGTGCTCTTTCGCGTAGGGGTATCGAACTGCCATGCTTATTATGTCCGCTGTGTAACGAAGTTAGTGAGGAGGTCGACCATGTGTTGGTGTCTTGTCGAATATGGTGTGGTGTCAAATTGGTCTATGGGCAAAGAGCCCTATTCCAAGCAATGTTCAGACTGTTGCGGATCTGCTGGAAGTCTTCAGGGATTACGGAACGTCGATGGAAGCAAAAAAGACTCGACATGCGATCGCTATGGCAACCCTTTGGAGGATTTGGAAATATAGAAACGTTCGGATTTTTAATAGGGCTGGTCTATCGTTTAGAAAGATTATGGAAGATATAAAAGAGGAGATATTCATGTGGTTGAAGTATAGAGTTAAGAGGCGGCCTCTAGATTCGCATGGCGAAATCTCGATGTAATTTAATTTTGAATTGGTGTTTGTAGGTGGTTTGTTTTATTATGATTGTTGTAAGAGGTTTGGTGGTGGTGTAATGTCCCTTAGCTCTTTACTGGGGTTGTTATTATGATTATTAATAAAGTTTCTTTTGCTGGTAAAAAAATATATAAAATCATTAATAATGAGTTTATGTAATATATATTTTGATTATCAATTTAGTTGTGTATTTCGGTGTTGTACATTGTGTTTTTCTATTTTTATATGCTAATTGTTGTTGGTGATAGTTTTTTATGTTGTCGGTTAAAATTCTTTTGATAATTTCGAATGTTGGTGGTTGCTGACGGTGACGTGACATTGATGCCACTTGATATGGATTTACGGCCCCTACAACGCGGGGGGCTTAACACTAGTTATATATATAATAAATTACTAACTTTATTATGCTCATGGATTGCACCATATGCTTATAATGGATTATACCCATCTTTTGTATTTTTTTAATCTTTAACTTTTTTCATTTTAATCTCATACCTTTAAAATATTTTCAAGTTTAGACCCATTATTTATTTTACTTTCAACTTTGACCCTTATACTTTTTATATTTTAAACTTGTTTTCATTTTACATTTCGGTTTAAATTTTGCAAGTTAACACCCCGTAGCGTGCATATGTGGGCCAATATTTTTATACTTATTTTTTCCCCGTTTAACGGCCTATCGCAAGGCGCTAGTCCTACATCGAGATACATATTGTTTTAGAAGTTTTACGTTTTGCTTGCTTGGTTCAACTCCTTACGTATACTATTTGTTTGGTTTTATTTTTTTCATTTTGTATATCTTTTTTAATACGAGTTTTTTTTGGTATTGGTGAACACCAACGGTGGTGTATCATTGGTTTAACTTAGCATGGTTTTACGCACACCACTGCAACAAGAGAGGCTTAATACTATTTTAACCATACTCAAACTCAATAAAATAATCAATTAACTAAATAAATTTATCCTACTCTAATATAAACTATTAAACTCCACTAAACAAATAATAAAACTAATTTAAATACTTATCAAGATTAGATTCTTCATTCTCCTTTTTAATCATGATTTGTGTTACCTAGATCTAAACAAATAATAAAACTAATATGAATACTTATCAAGATTAGATTCTTCATTCTTCCCTTTTAATCATAATTTGTGTTACCTAGATCTTGGATTCTCAACAAAACCCATTTTTGGTCCACCATAATTCTTGACCCTATACCTCAAAGTTTTTCTTTTGATCCACTCCTTGGTCATGTTATCGACTCACTCAATCTTGACATCCCCATCTCACTCATCATCGTATTGATAATCACTATCAAGATTCGTATTTTCCTTCCTTCTCCCATGGTTTTATTTCCTTTTCTTCTTAGTCAAACAACTTGAGTCGCTCAAGTTCCGTCCTCATACACCCTCAATCACTTAGGTTTAATAGGATCGTTTTATATATAATCAATATCTCATGTAAGGCAATATTCCTTTTAGCTTTCGCCAAATCCCATAAAAATGTTTGTTTCAACTAGGATCGTTTAATAAGTACATCACTCCTAAACTTAATTACGTCATCAGAAATTTAAATGACTGTTCAACGAGAAACTTAGACGCTCATTTAAAATTGAAGGTCCATCAGATTTGACATTATAACCTGCAAATTATAATTCCTCTTTACGCTCAAACGATCGTTTCACCATACGCTTAAACGCGACCGTTTTACATAGTTGGCCCCTTCATTTATTAAAAAAAGAAAAGAAACAAAGAAAGAATGTTGTTGTGAGGCTAGTTGCCTTGTTGGTGGGGATGCAAAAATAAAAACGCGTCATCCTTTGACATAATCCAACTAATAGAAAACTTCCAACACGTAATCCAACCATTATATATCCTTATAAATCAATCACTAAAAGACATCAAATTCCACCACTAAAAATGGCCTCACAACAAGAATGCATCTTCAATCTCTTCGATTCATACTGGTTTCAACACCATGTCCTCACAAACAATCAGATTTCAAAAATTCAAGAACACCCGAATAAAGATTTAAAGGAAAACAAGAAACATGAGATCGCGGAATTGACAACGGCAATGAGTTGCAGAAAGGATGTGGAGGTTAAGGGTCTACTTAGATTTTGGGCTCATTCGGTTGCTTCGGCTGTCGCGTGATTCTCCCTTATGATTATTCATTAGTTTCTCGGTAAATAATCATGTTTAAGATATTTATTTTGTAAACAAGATACAAAAGCATCAAGTGTTCTGTAGGTGATATAATATCCATTAGTAGATGAAGTGCAAGATGGTGTGGGAAGTTGCGGAACCATAAGTTTTTTAGTTGGAGTGTCGCAGTAGTTTTGTTAGTTTTACGTTCAATTCCCTGGTTTATATCATATCACCAATTGTGTTTTTTTTTTTCCTTTTTGATAGATTGATGTACAACAAGCTCAAAAATGACCACATGTGTAAAGGTAATTATGGTTGATAATTTCCGTGTCCATTCATCCAAAATATATCCTTTTAAATAGGGAGGATAAATACAAAAGATGGAAAAGAACCAATCCTATAATTTAGGAGACTAAATATATATTTACCAAGAATACAAATTGTAGTATATTCTAATAGTCCCCCTCAGTTCGAGCGGTAGAAGAACGAACGCTTAAACTGGAACTAAACTCTTCAAACAGTTGTCTCGGTAGACCTTTCGTGAAAATATCTGTATATTGAGATGAAGACGGAACATGCAAGACTCTAACGTGACCAATCTAGACTTTCTCACAAACAAAATGAATATCCAACTCCACATGCTTCGTACGTTGATGTTGAATCGGGTTTGCGGAGAGATAAACAGCGGACACGTTATCACAATAAATGATGGTGGCTTGTGTGATCGGAACATGTAGTTCAAGAAGGAGACTACGAAGCCAACTGGTTTCAGCAACGGCGTTGGCAACGCCCCAATATTCTGCTTCTGCACTAGACCTGGAAATAGTAGGCTGTCATTTAGACGACCAGGAAACCAAATTGTTTCCTAAGAAGACGCAGTACCCAGATGTAGAGCGACGGGAGTCAGGGCATCCTCCCCAGTCGGCGTCTGAATAGGCAGTGAGGGAAACAACAGGAGATGCCGTGAGATGGATTCCAATATCAGTCGTACCTTGAAGGTAACGAAGAATGCGTTTGAGAAACTCAAGGTGTGGCTCCCGTGGGGCATGCATAAACAAGCACACCTGCTGTACTGCATAGGTGATATCGGGTCTAGTAAATGTAAGATACTGGTGAGCACCTGCGAGACTGCGGTAAATGTTCCCATCGGGAAGTAAGTCGCCATCATTTGCACTTAATTTGGATGTAGTGTCACACGGTGTCGCACACGGTTTGCAGTCTGTCATGGAGGCTCGATAAAGAATATCCCGTGTATATTGCGATTAAGACAAAAAAAGGCCCGCGTGATCTCTAGTGACAGTGACACCCAGAAAATGATGAAGAGGACCCAAGTCGGTCATTGCAAACTCTTGTGAGAGCATGGAGATTAGCGCTTGCAGGAGAGTGGAATCGGAGGCTGTGAGGATAATGTCATCCACATAGAGAAGTAAGTACGCCATATGATTCCCATGTTTATAAACGAAAAGTGACGTGTCACACAAACTGCTCTTAAACCCTCGGCTGAGAATAAAGTTAGAAAACCGGTGGTACCAAGCCCGCGGTGCCTGTTTTAGGCCATAAAGGGATTTCTTAAGGCGGCAAACATAATCCGGATGTGAGCGATCAATGAACCTCGGAGGCTGATGCATGTATACGGTTTCCTCCAAGTTTTCGTGAAGAAAAGCATTTTTAACATCCAATTGATTAATGGGCCACTGTTTGGAAATGAAAAGGCTTAGAATAGTACGGATAGTGGCTGGTTTAACAACCGGACTGAAAGTTTCCTGAAAATCGATGCCCACCGTTTGTGATTTCCCGTTCACCACGAGGCACACCTTGTAGCGCTCCAAAGTACCGTCGGCTTTGAATTTGTGTCGGAATAACCACATGCATCTAATGACCGGATGAGTGACTGGTCTCGTGACAAGTTCCCATGTGTCATTATCCTGTAAAGCCTTAAATTCATTGTTCATGGGCGTAGCCAATTGGGGTCCGATAGAGCCTTTAGGTGAGAGACGGGCACAGGAGAGATGGAGGTAGTTAGGAGATTGTATTTAGGATTTGGTTTTGAGATACCAAGCTTGGCTCGGGTAAGCATGGGGTGGGTGTTAAGGACTTCGGCAGGAGGAGGAATGATAGGAGAGGGAGGTGGTTGGGCCGTAGATTGTGGTTGGGCCGTAGTGGAGTAGGCCGTAGTGGTATTGGGCGAAATGGGATGGGTAGGAGGTGAGGGTGGGGCGGTAACAGTGGGTTAGGCCGATATAGGTATGGTGGTGGAAAAATATTGTGGATCGATGATTGGGTCATCATCCAAGAAGGAGTACGTGGATGGATCATGAGGGTGATTGAACGGGAAATTGTCCTCGTTAAACGTGACGTGACGTGAAATGTTAACTCTACCGGTGGTAGGGTCTAGACATCGATACCCTTGAAAATTGGGCGCGTAGCCGAGGAAAATACACCGGGTAGATCGTGGGTGAAGTTTATGAGGTTGAGTGGCCGAAGCATTAGGGTAGCAAGCACACCTGAATACACGGAGATGGTCATATGTGGGTGGTGGTGATAAAGAGCAAAGGCCGGGGTGTAGTGATTTAGGCATTTTGTGGGTAAGATGTTGTGGAGATAAGTGGTTGTGTGGTGTGCCTCAACCCAAAAAGTGGGGGGTAGGTGTGCATGGACTAAGAGGGCACGAACAATGTTGTTGAGGCGGCGAAGCATTCTTTCGGCTTTGCCATTTTGTGGGGAGGTTTGAGGGCACGAGAAACGAAGCACCATGCCGTGGGTAGATGCAAAGTTCTTGAAATTATGATTATCGAATTCTCCCCTCAAACCGCATTGGAATGTTTTGATTGAAACGTTGAATTGGGTTTGAATTAATTTGTGAAATTTGACAATTGTGGGAAACGTTTCAGATTTATATTTCAAAGGGTAGACCCAAACATGTTGTGAGAAGTTATCAACTAAGACCATGTAGTATCGGTAACCTATTTTGCTCGAAATTGGAGAGGTCCATAGGTCACAATGAATAATGTCAAAAGGTGCAAAAGTTATAGAAGTAGAATCATTAAACGGTAATCGTTGGCTATTAGCAATATGACAAGAAGAACAAAAATGTGAAGAACGATTACAAGATTAAAATTTCGACGAAACAAAAATCTAAGATAGTAGCTCTAGGGTGACCGAGACGGTTGTTCCATGGAGACTTGGAAGCAGAAGAGACAAAAGCATGAGCAGCAGCAGTGAATGGGTAGAGATCACCCGAACTATTGTGGCAGGAAAGGAGGGTGCCCGTCTTGAGGTCCTTTAAAGAAAAACCAAAAGGATCAAATCCAACACTGACATGGTTATCACGAGTAAATTTTCTAACAGAGAGTAAATCTTTTATAATGGGTGGGGAATGTAAGATGTTATTTAGGTGGTAGGTTTTGGTTGGGGTGGGGTAAATGCCGTGACCGGAATCCGCAATTGGCAATTGTGAGCCATTACCAACAAAAATAGTGCTAGAAGGAGTAGACATGGGAGTGTGAATTTTTGTGACATCCGGTAATTTTCCGTTACCAAACTCCGTTAGTTCCGTTAAGTCTTGCATACACGTGTCGGGAGCACACACTAGTTGTCGTTGAACGTTGGTGACTTAACAATAATCAGTAATGTTAAATTGATGATAATTAAGTTAACAATGTGATTATTAAGTTATGCTTATGTGATTGGAATGTTAACTGTAATTTTATCACGTAACGTGAAAACGTGCATATTTATTTCGTGTGTTTTGTCATAAAAGGGAATTATGCATGATTGTTATTTGTGATTAATAATAGTTGTGTTTAGTAGTTAAAAACTATTTAAAAACTATTCAAAAAGCTTAATTTTTATAAAATACAAATTATAAGGGTTAAAAGGGTAATTATGGATTATTTAATAAAATAAAAATCAAAACCCAACCCTAATCCCACCCATTCGGCCGCGACTTCATTCTCACACCCTCACCATCGCGAATTCAGCCAAGAACAACCATTCACATTCGAATTTGGATCGATTTCAAGGCACACAACAAGTTAGAATCATCAATTGCAAGCCATTACACGTTTAAAGGTTAGATTTTTACATGTTTTTGATGGTTTTTTTCAAGGTGGCCGAACCCTAGTTCGAAAATCTGCAATTGGATGTTAATTCTTGTTGTTTGGTGATGTTATGATGTTAGTTAGGTTGTATTGATGCTAGTTAACGTTGATTATGCAAGAAAGTTTGGATTTTGGTTGATTGTTCATATGATCATTCTTGGCCGTGAGTTTGAGACTATTTTGGATCAAATTGGATGTTGAATGATGGTTGTTTGATGTTGTTATTATGTTAGTTGGATTGTATATAGGCAAGTTAACGTCGATTATGCAAGAAAGCTATGATTTTGATACTTTGTTCATAGGTTACTAATAATAGTAACTTTATTTTGCATGAATTGATGATTGGTTGATGTATGAATGTTATGAATGTGTTTGTAATGATGTTTAGATGCTAGATGGTTGATATGAATGTTAGGAATTCAAGAATGCATGTTGTAGTTCATACCTTACTAAAGATAGTAACTTTTGGGTATGAAAGTTGATGAATCATGATGATTAGGTGTTGTTGATCATGTTTAGATGTTGTCATGGACTTGAATTGGTATATAATTGATGAATTCATGAATGTAGTGTGAGTTTGATGAATTTGGGATGAACTTTCCCAAAAGGGAAACTTTAATTGTGCAAATCCTTGAATTGGATGATTTGAGCATGTTTGGGATGTTAGGATCATGCTAGTGTGTTCATGGATGGTTTCTAAGGTGATTAAATGTGTTGTTTAGGTTATATGAATGTTGATTTGGTTTGTTACCTGTTTTGGCCTGTTGTGATTCGCATGACTTGTATGACAATTGGTTGTATGATGATCTAGGTAGTACATGTGCTTAATGATGTGCTATATGTAATCAAGTTGTATGTTGTTCATGTATGACATACTGTTGTGTTAGTATTAACGAATTATCACCTATAATGTCACCAACGGGTCAAACGGGTCAACTGGGTCAAATGTGTCTTGTCTTTCTTAAACCTTGAGTCTCTTGGTTTGTAGAACACTTAGGGTTTCGTGTTGATTTTGTATACACGTACTTATGTACTCTTGTGTTCTAGGTGACCTTTGAAGGTTGTCTTTTTCTTTCAAGTTAAGCTCTAGGTTAATTCTTGCGCGCATCAGGTGAGTTCTTGCCCCACTCATTTTACATCATCTCTTTTGGGGGAGATAGCATACTGTTGATCACAAACGCTTTTATTTATGAGTGTGTATAATATTGATATAGTGTTGATTACCATGGAAAGTCCTCACACTTTCGGATTGTTAATATTGAATAGCGGGGAAATCTTGGGTAGTACTACTGGGTCTGACGAGCCCCACCTGTGCGACTCGAGGTCAAACGGGTGCAATTTTGTCCTAACACATATTCGTCATGACCTGGTAAGTCGTGACGGGAGGCAACAAACGTAACACAGTCAGCTTCGATCGCGAAATCACTATGATTAATATTTTTATGTTAATAGACTAGCTATCTATTGCAATACACTACTTATGCTCTGGAAACTGTTGATTGGTTTATATTTTAACGCAAACTCTTGAACTCACCAACCATGTGTTGACTTGTTTAGTATGCTATTCTCAGGTTAAGGTTGCCAGTTGCCTAGGAGCACGCACACCAGCATCGTTGAGTTGTCTACATTGTTTGTTTACACATTTGGGTTTATTTTTCCTATTAAACATTTGTGTTTGGGGCGCGTATGTTTTGCGCATTCTCTTTACATATTACTTGTTTTGGGTTTTTCTGTTTTAAAAACGCTTCCGCAGTATTTTAAACGCTTCCGCAGTATTTTAAACGTTAACTCTGGTTTTGTTTATTTATCATATAGAGTCGTTCTTGGTAACTAATGACTGAGATCCTGGTATGTCACGCGCCTCGCGGTAAAACCCCGCTCGCGGATTTTGAGGGTGTGACAATTTTACCTGCATGGGCGGTGATGTGGGAGGAAGCTCCGCTATCCATATGCCAAGTCGGATCCGGAAAGTTGAGTTGCATATTAGAAAACTCCATGCCCAAGTCAGTGGGGCTTAATGCATTAAGTGTAGTCTGTTGGGCCGGTGCATATTGATTCTGATGGGCCGAATTGAATTGGGCTTGGGTCTGTCCTTGAGAGGGGCTTAAAGGAGGTCTGTTGGGCAGGCATTGGCTGTTGCGTGGGTTGCACAAAATGAGCTTGTTGGGAGGTGAAATCGGGACCATGGTTTGTTCCCCAAGGTGGCGAGGGGTACGGTGGCGGCATCCACTGATACGGTGGTTGGTGATTGTTTTGCCACCAACCTTGGTGTTGTTGTTGCCTGTTACGACCTCGTCCACGACCCCCATGTCCATAGCTACGGCCACCACGAACACAATTCCGATTAGGGTCATAATGTTGTTGCGAGTAGTGTGGCGAATAGGACCTATTAGCATTAGTTTGAGGGCTGTTGGGGATCGGGTTTTAGGTGTTAACCAAGACCGATTGATGAGGGTTTTGCCGGGCCATTTGTCATTGTTGTTACCGTTGGAGCATGGTACGAGCATCATCCATGAAGGCATATTCTGAGCAATAATCACAGCCGTGACATCATATTCGACGGGGAGACCGCTGACCAATTGAAGCACAAGTCTCGCTTTATTTACAGGAAAACTAACGTCGCCGAGTTGTTCGGCGATTTCCTTCAATCTTTGGCAATAGTCGTCCAGCGACGAACACACCCGGTGAGGCTAAGATTAGTGAATGCATGCTCGAGAGCAACTGCACGTGATCCTTTGTTATTCAAATAAATATGTTCAAGTTTTAACCAAACCTTATGAGCCATGGCTTCGGTGTCGAGAACACGCACGAGGATGTTGTCCGACAAAGTGGCATAGATCCATTGCAGAATGAGGGCGTCGATTTCAGTCCACGCTTCATACTCCTCATCAGATTCAGCCTGAGGATCAGTCCCGTCAAGTGTTCGAGAACCTTGTAAGCTTTAGCGTGTAATTTGAATAACTTAACCCATGATGTTGATGTAGCGCACGGAATGAACTCGAAGCTCAAACACGTGATTTTGCGAATACCCGTGATGATCTTCACCCAAACCCCAAATTCGACCCCAAAAGTCACGAATTTGAAAAGACAAACTTTTAATTGCAGAAATGATCAAGTGACCATCCAAATTACATCAAGACAACTTAAATAACAAGCCAAAATTCGAACGGGCCTAAAACAAACAACCATGGGCTAAACAAAAGCCCAAAACAAAACCGAAAAACTAGAAAAAAACATAAAAGTGGCCCAAAAACCCATTTAGAGGCCTTATTTTGAAAAAATAACGAGATAACCTGCCTACAGCGGTTACCATGACGTAGCCCTCATTTCCACGGTCGTTTTGACTAGTAGCACGTCAGAAACGGAGGCTCGTAGCCCAGGTTATGCCCATTTTCGTGCAGCGCGGTCTTGGGCCTTCAAAAACATTAAGGCCCGGTCTTCAACACTTGGGCCCGCATCAGATGCGTAGGTAACTTTGACGCCGTCGAGGGTACGAATTTTGTTTTGAATGTTTGTTACCGTATACGCCGGATGGGAGGGCGACATTAACCTTGTTGTAAATGTTGAGGATCCATGTATCGAAATTGTTGTAAACCGATTCTTTTTGAAGAAGTTGTAAAAATATTTGTCGATATAATACAACAATGAAAAATACGTTTTTGATATTTGACTTAGCTCTAGCTTTATACAGGGTCCCGTAGGGAGCTGATCGTTTTATGATTTTATTGTAAACAGTCTTAACCAACACATTTTGAAAAAAATTGTTTCCTGCGACTTAAACTGTTGACCTCAATATCATTAATCAACAATTTTACGAGTTACATCCACGCTCGCCCTCTATTACAACAATGGATTGCATGAATATCGAAAAGAAACTTGAAAAGATAAATAAATAATAAATGGAATAAAAAACGATAAAGTAACACAAACGAAAAACACGATACCCTTTTTTTTAGGCTAATTAACTTAATAATTTAATGAAATTAAAAAATAACAACATACAAATTTACTTCATAGTGAAGAAAGAGAAGATAAGCATCTTTTACATGGTCCTATTTTGCGAGCCCATCTTCATGTCTTCTAATAAATGTGGTTATTCTAAACACATCACTCTAGTGGTAAACAAATGTCCCATTAGAAAAAGTTGATATCAAACTTTTTCATTCTTTCAAACAATATTTTATATATTATTCTTAAGTAAATATATCATAACTTTAACATCAATATGTCAACCTTAATTTAATATATAAAATATATGAAATCATCACAAAAGTTTTGTACATATTTTACATTTTAATTTTTAAATAAATAAATAAACAAACCTTTCTTTAACAAACTAGTTTTGAGAACTCGGTTGTTTAACGTATATTCCAGTTGCTAAAGGAACCTATTGTTGCTATTGGTTTTGAGGATTTGATCTTGGGTTGTATTCGATGTTTGTTGTACATGTACTAAACTGATAGACTTGAGAACCTAATTACCTGTAATTGTATTCTGTTGTTTATGTTTGAATAAGATAGTATAGTTTGAGAGAATTTATAACAACCAAAAGAAGTAAAGACTCGAGTATTATTACCGATTTTCAAGCGGTAGTTTGTTTTTGGGGATAGTTTTTGCGTGGGTTTGGGAGTTTCCTTTATTGCACCCAAATCAAACTCAATAAGTAAATGATGGGTGAAGGAGATAAGGCTGTGTTGGTTATCTCCCAGTCAAAAGGCATGCACTCATGCAGTAAATTTATAAAAATAAAAAATAAAAGCCTTTAATCTTTTAATGTTGCTCCGAATCATACAACAGCTATGTTTCCGGTGGTAGAAATTGATCATCACAAGAATTGTTCTCGATTGCGGCGACACTTTTAGCGGCGACCCTTTAGCGGCGACAAGTCGCCGCTATTAATTAGCGATCCGTTCCACGCCTTTCGAGTTAGTTCTGGCTTTCGAGTTAGTTCTGGCAGTTGATCAATCTCCTGATCTAACGGCGGGGGTTAGGTCGTACAAACACCAATAGCGTTGACACTATTAGCAGCGACCCTATTGGTTAAGACATTTACCCGGGCCTTATGCTTCTTCCGCAAACAATCGCGCCCTAATCCACATACACCACCGTGACCGCACCTCTACAACACCACTCGACCGTGACCGCGCCTTCCCACCGCCACTTCCATCGCCACCGCACCTCCCCACCGCCACCGTCCCCACCTTCGCACCTCCCCACCGCGCGCCACTGCCACCACCACCGCACCTACCCACCGCCACTGCCACCACCACCGCACCTACCCACCGCCACCTTCGCACCATCCCCACCGCCACCGTACCTCCCCACCGGCACACCACCTCCACACCGGCACACCACCTCCACTGCGGCGCACCAGCCTCCCTACAGCCTGAACTTCGCCTACGTTGGAAGACCTCCTTCTTCATATCCACTTGTAATATTCGAATAACCATCATTATATATTATTAGCTGTAATTATTTATGTTTTGTTGACGATTCTACCCGATCTATATGTATGATGTTTCACTAGCTCAACCCGTCATCGGAGAGTCACCGCTACTATTGTTGAGGTATTTTTTTTAATTTTTTCTTTTAGTTTTATTATGTATTATGATAAATTATTTATAATTTATGCTAGTAAAATATTTGAACTAGTTGTATGAATTATCATGTTAAATGTGTGAATTTTTTAAACTAGTTGTATTATTGGATGTTAGTTTGGTTTTGTAGTAATATGCTAGTTAATTGTGTGACTATTTTATTAAGCATTAAGTTAGTTGTTTGCATCTTTTAAATTAGTTGTGTTATTATGTGATTATTATATTAATCATTTAAAATGTGATAATATATTTGATAGAATAAGATTGTCATAAATTAAAAATTCTTTTATTGTTTAGCCATAATGATCAACAATAAGAAATTAGTTATAAAATCAAACGAAATGTGACATTATTTGAACCAATTGTAATAATGTTTCAATTTGTTCAAACAATGTCATATTTCATTTGATTTTTGTGCATTATGAGCTTTTAGGTTTTGTTACTTCATTCTTATTATCACGAGCTTAGAAATACCCGCCTGAAATTGATTTAGTAATTAATTTCGAGTTGTCCCCATTTTGAGACTGCTGTTTGAATATTTTATCTTATTTAGGATATGAATGTGTATTACATGATTATTTGTTTAAAAAAATTTTGTTGTCATTTTCTCTTTGCTCTTTGAGTATATATTTTTATATTTATATACTTGGGAGCTAAGAGAAAATACTGTCAAATTTTATTTAAACAAACAATTATGTAATGCACATTCATATATGAGATAAGATATTCAAAAAGTAGGTATAGCAGCCTACTTTTTTGAATTCTTAATCCGTTGGCCTACTTTTTGTTCATCTTTCGTGAATAGTTTTTCATTCACTTAAATCCTAAACTATATTGCAGTTCTATAATCACGTCTGTTGATAATAGTTGGCTTCTTAATCCGAACTGTAAATCACCTGAATATCAATAAGGACTCAACTCTTTTATAGATATGCGCGAAAAACTAACCGACAGTTATGGCCAGATTCGATGTCCATGTATGAAATGTCAGAATACCGTATTATTATGATGGGTTAAAATGAAATGTCATTTAGAAATATGGGGCATGTGTCGAACGTACAAGGATTGGATCTATGATGGTGAAAGTTTAATTCCTGAAGTTGTAGTTGTAGATGACGTTGGGCCAACAAACGATATGGTTGACATCATCGAAGACGTTATGGAAAAGAGTAGCGGTGTCCATGATTGTTAGAGGAAGTTCAATCAGAATTATATTCGGGTTGTATTAAGTTTTCTTCCCTTGAGTTTTTAGCAAAGCTTATGCATATCAAGGTGAAAAATAAATGGACTAATAGTTCATTTGATGAGCTTCTTGAGTTGTTACAATCTTCACATCCTGAGGGTAATAAAATTTCCCCTTCTCATTTTGTAGCAAAAAAGACATTAAAGAAGATTGGTTTAAGATATGAGTCGATACATGTGTGCAAATATGACTGTGCTCTTTTCTGGGGAGAAAATCTTTTGTTAGAAAAATGTCCCGTTTGTAATGAGAGTAGGTGGGTCGATACAAATACAAAGGGCAAGAAGTTACCTCACAAGGGGGATAGTTCCTTTAACCCTGGGACTACGACGATTGTATTCTTCAAGGCATACGGAAAAAGATATGATTTGGCATAGCACCGGACTATCAGAAGAGGGTACGATGCGTTATCCTGTTGATGGTACTTCATAGAAATATCTTGTTATAAAGTACCCGACCTTCTCCAGGGAACCACGAAACATTCGCCTAGGGCTTGCAGCCGATGGTTTTAATCCATTTGGTAACATGAGTTCGGCTCATAGCACGTGACCGATTGTACTCACCACATACAATCTGCCTCCATGGCTATGCATGAAAGAGTCCTCGTTTATGTTGTCATTCTTGATTCTTGGGCCTAAATCACCCGGGAAGGACATGGATGTGTTTCTTAGGCCATTGGTGGATGAGCTTAAGCAGTTGTGGGTGTCAGGCGTACGTACTAAAGACGCGACGACAAACACGTTCTTTACAATGAAGGCGGCGTTGTTATGGACTATAAACAACTTTCCAGCTCGTAGTAGTCTATCAGGTTGGAGCGGGCAGGGTTACAAAGCATGCCCGACTTGTAACGAAAACACTCCTTCTATGCGTGTTACAAATAAAGTTGTATATGTTGGTCATCACCGATTCTTAGATGCTAACCATGAGTGGAGAACAAGTTTAGAATTCAACGGAGAACCCAAGATCAGAGCCCCTCTAAAACAATTTAATGATACTGACATAGAAGATCAGGATCAAATTTCAAGTCTGTTTCAAAATGTGGATTTTATGTCACAAATTACATAGTTAATTGCTTCGCAAAAAGGCTCCAAATCAAGCCGAAGAAGATGATTCGGACGAGGGGGATGAATAGCGTATTGTATCACTTGGTTAAGTTTGTTTTAAAGTAGCTAAATCAACCCGCTTGAATAGGGTATTACGGTTAATCTACTTATGTTTAAGTTTTATGACTAAATTACTTATGTTTGTACTTATGTATGATTGTATGATATTGGGAAATGTAGATGTATTTGTATGAAATTTGTATGTTATTGGAAAATCTAGATTTATTTGGAAGTAAAACTGGAAATTAAAAAAATAAAAAATATTAAAAAAAATAGTGACCATTAGCGGCGACAAGTCAACCAGAAATTTTTAAACGTAAACAAATAGCGGCGAATTATTAGCGGCGATAGCAAGGTTATTAGCAGCGACCTATTAGCGGGGAATTATTAATCATTAGCGGCAAATTATTAACGGCGACATGTCACCGCTAAAGGTATTAACGGCGATTTCCCAAGTAATAGCGGCAAATAGTCGAAAATTTTGTAGTGATAATGGACAATCTCTATTTGGATTTACCCTTAAAGTCTTTAGGAAACTGAATTGCAAAATGAGATTTAGAAGATCAAAGAACTCATAAACACCCGAAAATTAGTGCACAAATCCAACCTTTTATTATTGTCGACTCCACTTGTTAAAGATAGTCTTGAATAGGCTACTCATAGGTGAAAATATTGGATTTTGGGATAAGCCAAATGAAAAATCATGACAGAACCGTATTTTAATTCATTTATTTTCAGTTAGGGTAGTGAAGTCAAGAAAAAAAAACAACTTAACATCTTTAAAGTGCCAATCTGATCCTAGTAAAAAAAACTTAAAAGTCAACATAACCACTTTTGATACTCATATCATCTCAAGATAACGTGTGACAAAAGCTTCCATTGCATCCAAGGGAGAATTCTTTTCTTAAATTCTTCTGAAAGTAAAATTAACCATTAGTTGGCACATTGCTTCCATTGAATGGATCTACAGGGAAGTCATTAGCATATATTCATTTTTTTTTATATCATCCACTGATTTTCTTGGTTTGTGCGAATATTTTATTTTATTATTCAATAGACTTCCTTTTCCGAGCATTTAAAGTAGGAGATCCTTCATGTTTGTCTTATTGTTCTGCTCTTTTACACTCACAGGTATATCATTTACAACTGTATTTTCCTTATGAATATCTCTGGCAAATATTACATTTAAGCAGGCACATCCTTTTTGTTAAGTGGCTCAGTTCACAATTCATCAATTTTTAACTTAACCCAAATGATAAAGCCTCCTTTTTTGCTTAAAGTAAGTGTCCCTGGTTAGTGCTAACGATGAATTGGTGTTATTTTTCTTTTGGATTTCGACTCTTTTTTATTGATTTTGGGTCAAAATTCACCTGGCTTGGCTTAGCTTCTGTAGGTTGCTTTAGGGTTCTTCGGTTAAATCAATTTTGTTAATATGGGTTTCAATGATTACAAATCTATCTGGTTGATAAATATACATCAGTGCAATATCCAATTATGATTGTTTCAAAATTTACCGGTTAAAATTTACAAATCTAAGATCACCATTCTTGGTTTTACAATTGTTCGTTGTTGATTTAGTTATTACACTACAGTTAACTCTTCATTGTTTCTTATTTCCAGGTCTAGATAATCATACACAAAGGATTCAGATGAAGATTAATAAATGAGGTATTATTGTCCCCCATCCCTCATCTCTCATTCTTTATGAATTTTAATTCTATGTTTAACCATATAGACAATTGCCATGTGATAATTATGACCTGTGAGTGCTGGGTTTCTCAAGTGTAACATATATAGTCAAGATAGAATTTTAATTTTGTTTACTTTAGCTATGTTAACGTTTAAAATATATGTCAGTGATTAATTGTGTGAAATTGAAGAAGATATAAATACACTTCAACTCAAGCACAAGTCTCATTTAACTAGAATAAGTAAATTGACTTTAATGTAGTTTTGATAAATTCACATGTGAAAATGAATTAAAACCTAATCTGATAAGGATTCATATCAGCTATGTTTAATCCTTACAAACCATTATTATGAGTTTATCGAATCATTTAGTTGACGAGAATTATGTTGAACCTAAGCCAATGAAGACAGTCTCAGTATGGTTGTTACATCTCATTTTGATTGAAGTTGCACTGACTTTTGTTTTATGTGGATGTTGAATAACCAATGGAGGAATGTAAGGTTCCAGGTTTCATCTTGATCTGCTTCAATTTAGGTACATTCTTGATGCGCTTCACTTGTAAGACATTGCCACAGCTAGGTATTTATCAATTAATTTAGTAAACGAAAGTTTTAGGTTATTTTTTTTATTGAAATTATGATATTATAACGTGTAACATAATGGATTGTATAAAGAATAAAATTATATGTAACTTAAATGATTTGTATTTCAAGGAGAAACAAATGAAGTTTTGTAAATCTTAGTAAATACTTGGTGTAAAGAATGAACTTTTATGTATAAACTTAATGATTTGTACTTCAAGGAGAAATGAAATGAAGTTTGGGACGGGTAGAAGCCTTCTAAAGTAAAGTCAAGCAAACATCCGCTCTAAAGCACTACTTGTCCTATATCGGGGTTTTAGTCTTCTTCCTAAGGCTTACTCCTAGGGACGGTCTTCATCATAGGCCATTGACTATATATCCCCGGAGTCTTTCTCTCCGTCAAAGAGACTCTCTCTTTCTTGAACAAGCACGACGCTATCAAAGAAAACAAGGAAAATCAGTAAGTGGATTTCACATTAAGAACATTATTTGATTTAAGGTTCTGGTTAATTAGTAGTAAAGGTAGGTGGAGGTTTAACTGATCTTACCTCTAAAGACTTTAAGTTTCTGACAGAACTATATTTTTAGTCGGAATAAATCAATGCTATTATTTTTACTAATTAGTTTCTTTACTTTGTTAATCTTCTGTATGGTATAAAATGATGTCTGTAGTTATTATTATACATAAATAAAAAAATTGGTCATAGCACCCTGTTGGCGAACGGAAATTACCTATAAGTAGTTTGGTACCTTTTGGGTTGAAACCCAACAATATGATATGGTTGTATGTTGTTCAAAAATATCAGAAATGGTATGTTGCAAGGAATGTTCTGCCACCTTTCGTAAGATGGTATTATTGTATGTTGTATAAAGTAGATGATGAATGTTTTCGCCTTGCTTGCATATGATCAGATTATTCTATACATTACATTATTTATTAGATACTGTGATGGACAGTTTGTTTACAACCACAAACTGCGCTTACAACGCTGGTGGGGCAACCGGCATGCTACATCCCGTGCATAAATTGTGACAAGGCTAAATTCATTCTTCTCTATAAAACAGCACTTATGTGCCATCAAAAGTTAGGATGTTTTTTTAATGATTCTGACCAGTCATGGGGACGATGTGGCCAAACAGGCTTAAAGTATATAAGATTTATTGCTTAACTCCCCCACCCCAATTGATCAAAGGACAGTTATTTCTATATAAAGGACATTAATTAATAGTGTGTAAATGAAGCCAAAATCCAATCTTTTATAGTTCATTTTATCAATCTTTGATTTTGCAGCTCCAATCCTAACATCTTGCAGATTACAACTTTCATTCGAAGCTGAGTTGTGTCGAACTTTCATTCGAAGCTGATCGAGTTGCGTCGAGTCGGATTTATTTAGTGCTTTCTGTACATTCGGTTTTCTCACCACAACACGTGGGTCGGTAAACAACTAGTTTTCTTTATATTATTTTTACATTTTTTTTAAAATATACAATATCTTATGATTCTAGCATTGATGATTGTCTCGTATAAGCAGTCGATTCTATATTTGACAACTCTATGATTACAGTTCTGACAAATTTTCAGCCCATATTTGTCACTTGTTATTTTTATTATTCTTATACTAAATATTGTGAGTAATATTACTTTATTATTAATACAAAGGAGAAAAGAATGGTATATTTTTTTGTGTATTTTCAGACTAGCACAATACTTTTCAATTTTAATTGACATCTGAATTCTCTTTTTGCCTTCGTTTGATTATACATATTAAGAGAGATAATCAACCGCTCATAAGCCCCTATTACTTCCCACTCCAACGTTAGCTCTTCTATTCTTTACTACTATAATATTATTAGACAAACTGAATGAATAGTTTAGTTTGAATTTTTGAACTTTAGTTGGACAATTAGCTAGAGAAGCACGTGATGTAGTGAAACTGATTGCAAAAAAGAGAAATCAGCCACATTTTAAAAGTACCTTTTGAGGAGATTAGTTTGATATCCACTAGTTTTATATGTTTTCATATTTAACCCTTAACCTATGGTTTATTAATTTTGACTATGAAAGTTTAGGATATTAAACTTTGCCACCAAACTATTTTTAGTGAAGTTTTATTTCTCGACTTTTTCTACTAAAAGTTCATATACTAATTAGTATATTTACTATTTGGTCGTCAAGTTTTTTTTTTGTTTTTTTTATATTTTTTTAACTTTTACGACTAAAGTCTAGGATTTTAAAGTTTGGCCATCAATTTGTATTTTAGGATCTTAGATTATAACCAGTAAATTATTCATAATGAGATTTTATTTTTTGAGTTTGCCTATTGAAGTTTAGTATTTATGGGTTCACCATCAAACTTTGATTTTATAGTTTCCGATGAGATGGATAGTAAACGACCAAAGTAACACCATAACTTTTTTGCTTTAAATTTAATAAGTTAAGGTATTTAACATAACTTTTTTGCTTGAAATTTAATTGTTGCTTGAAAAAATTTGCTTCTATTTAGAGAAAATTATAAATTTCATCCCTTATGTATATATTCAATTATAGATTAGGTCCTTAATCTACATTAATTACATTGAACATCCTTAATGTAACTAACATAAATTTTTTAGTTAAGTTCATGTTAAATTACACATTTACCCTTATCAATAATGATACAAAATAATTAAAATAAATTAAAAGAAAATATAAAAATAACCCTACTCCTTACCTTTTTCATCTTCATCACTTCCCCACTGATACTCACAGCTTCTTCATTATGTTCATATCATCTTCACCATCTTCAACACAATTCATTATGTCTCCAGATGTTAATTGCTTAGTTATTAAGATTGAACAACTACTTGATGTTGCACATTAGAACATACTGGAAATTAAAGGGCGACGTGTACGAATGGCGACTATTGGAGCGCTTAATAGTGGTTGAAGGTTGTTCGAAGGTGGCAACAACAGTGGCTAGCAGCAATGGTATTGTATTCGGCTTTTGTTCCAGAAACGAAGATAGAGATGCGCACTGGCGAAGCTTCATAGGGGGCGCCCCCTCTTTTTTCCGTCTTAATTTTCGGCTCGGCGGTGCAGTGAATTTTTTTTAATAAATATAGCGTTCGCCCCCTAAAATAGTTTACTTTCGCCCCGCCCCTAAACTGTGGTTTAAGCTCCGCTACTGGAGATGCGAGAAATAAGGGTACGTGAAGCTCTAGTCTACTTTGCAGACCACTGTACGTAAATCAAATCCACAAACCAGGAGAATTTCTTGTAGATTAAGTCGATAACGATGAAAAATTTTCATTTATTTTTCATGATGTGTTAGTTGCAATTGGCTACTCCTTCATCAAAATCGTTACCGTTGCAACAAGAGGGTAATCGATAACTATTTGATTGATTTCTCCCCCATATAACGTGTTCTGGGAGGATGAAGACAGCAAGATGATGCAGATGGACCGGAGACCTTGTTTGGATGAATTTACAATTGATAACTAATTTTAACATTTTTAGGTTTATTCTACTGAATATCAAAAATCTTGTGAGCTTAATGTTTTAACCTAATTCAAACATCTGCTATATTTTCAATTTCGTCGACGAATGCGTAATTGAGGTCTTTGGGACCATCTCATATTAGTATCACTAGTGGGTGAAACCCGCGCGTTGCGGCAGTGGTATAAATAATTTTAGGACCATGTATTTAGCTAACTCTCTCTTATTGTACTAACTTATATTTTATTTTTTTATTTGATTAATGTGCGATATTAAACAAATCTATATTGCTACAAGGATGAACAAATTTGTAAATAACAAGTTGTTTATGCATAATCACTTGTGCCAAATGTAACAAAATTATTCTTAAGTAACTTAAAAATAGATTAAAATTACAATATTATCCAAAAAATTGTATTATATAGTAGTATAGGTATAGATATTAAGATAACCTTAAATATAATAGTCATAATTTAAATTTAATTAGAAAATGATGAAGTACAAGTATTTAAATCTTAAAAAGGTATATTAAGAATAAATCTTATGATATTACATATTAAAGCTTACAATTTTTTATATGTCATCTTAAAAATGATGTAAAATTACAAATTTAGTCATTGTTTATGTATTATATAGTAGTTAAGATAAAATTAAGATAAGCTTCTTATCTACAACTCTTTTCATATGATAAAATTTTCACATTCATTAGAATTCATATTTTTTTTCACCTACTCATAAAACGTTCAACAATTCTATGAAAATTTAAAAATTAACATTCTAATTTTCCTTAAAATTGATCAACTACACACTTTATCAAACTTAACAAGATTTCATTTCAATTTCAAACATATTATCAATTTTAATAAAATTTCATTTCACGAACCAAACGACCCCTTATTAAACATGAAACATTTAAATTAACTGGCAACAAAATAGAGATAGCAAGCGAGAATATTTGATTAGGAGGGATCAGATTTTAGTGATAATAAAAGAAGTTTATTGCTATTAAAAATAATAATAATAATAATTGTAATAAACGCTAGAATTTAGTGTACGAACATATTCAATAATTTGCAGTACAAATATTTTCAAAATTTGTTAATTTTTAGACTTATTTTGATTAAATTGGGGACACTTTAAGTAGAAAAGGGTTTTTTGCCCCCATGCCTCAAAATCCTAACTTATTAAACTTTTAAGAAATATACTTTTATGTAGAGTTTAAAGCATTGTTTTGAACTTTGGATCCGACCGGATGGTCCAACCGGAAATCAAAGTTGCGTCGGACATAAGATTATTTTTAATTATTATATATAACTATAAAAACACAAACAAATTACTTATATTAAATTTATCTATTCTAATAAACCAATGTTTTCGGGGCACGTGGCACGATTCTATGCATTTTCATGTTGGTTTTTCACATATTTTAATTAAAATAATTTTAAATGCTTACTAAAATCATATTTTCCTTTTCTTATATGAATTTCTCAATTCATTTCGTGCATTTATCTCTTTCGTTTTAGATTAATAATTATTTTATTTTTCTATACAACCAAGCGACCTAAAAATTTCTAATTTTAAATTTGAAATCATTTGCTTAGTTTTGTTTGAGTGATTTAGTTATCAATGATTAATAACATCTAACATATAAATTTCTCATAAAAACTAATGATTTCAAAAAGTTAGATTTATTCCATCCATATATATATATATACATATATATATATATATACATATGTATATATGTATATATGTATATATATATGTATATATGTAGTACCTAAGAAAACCATAATTTATGAGAAAACTATGAAAACTATTTTTAAACCATTGATTAATCTTGATCAATGGATAAAATAAAAGAAGAACATATTTGTAATTAAATGTAGGTAACTTAAATAGATTTTAATACAAAAGCGCATAATCTGAAAAGAATAAAATTTACTTTTGGAACCCAACATTTTAAATTAACAACTCCCCAAAATCACTTATCTCTTTCATCTCTCCTAATTCATGGTCAAAAAAATAAAAACAAGAAAAAACATTTTTTTGTGATTCTTAAAGGTGATAGTAGAACATCAATAAAGTAGAAGATGATTATAGAAGAAGGTGAGTAAAGTATATGTAAACATACTCTATATAAAAGATAGACTACATATACGTAATTTCCTATTATGATTTATTACGATCAGCGAAGAAGATTAATTACATATACATAACACATGTTACATATACGTACCACTCTTATGTGATTTAACAAGCAAAAGCTGGTCAAAGAAGAAGAGAAGAATGTGAACTACGTATATGTAATGAAACAAATAAACAATAGAAATAAAACCAAACACGGCGCGCCAACACACACGATATATTAGTTTCTAAGTGTTACATATATGTAAGCATACTCTAAAAAAACATAAGAATGAAAAGAACGTGAAGAATAATTGAGAACTTTAGAATTGGAAATCTTTTAGTTATGTATACGAAACTATGAGTCACATATTACATATACGCAAACCATACTTTTATATATGTAACTCGTAGTTACAAATACATAACCTAACAATAGGATTTAAACAACTTATAACATCATCATCGATTTTTTCAAAAGATAGCTTATGCTTATGTTACGTAAGAATGAAAAGAACGTGAAGAATAATTAAAACTTATATTATTTTCAATAATTTTATAAGAGGTAATCATCAATGCCCCTAAACTATAAAGTTATATACATCTAAGTCACTCGTATGCAAGTTAATGAAAATTGAAAGAGTTTCTTGGATATTTTCCCCTAAACACACTTTTTAGTTATATTATATCCTTATAGACATGAAAGTATATATAATTTTGAACATGTTTGAAAGAAATTTAACTAGACAAATTAGGTTCCTATATTCAAACGTAATAGTGTGATGACCGGTTAAAACTACATATTTAATAATAGGATTACATGATTACATTATCACTCGTCTATACCTAATAATAGGTAAATGTTTCTAGAGTTCACAAATAGTGATTCCGAACATCAAAGTTAAATTTGTCAAAAAGCAAGAATTTTGTGTTTTGCAAAAAGTTGTTCAAGGATGGTGGAGATTTGCGAAAACTATTGGTGAAGATGTTGAGTATGCGAGAAATTATGCTACCGCGATTGGTGAAGATGTTGAGTATATGAGAATTTATGTTGTTTGCAAGAACTTTCCTATGTGTGAAAACTTTAAGAAATACGAGAACTTTAACTGTTTAGTATAAATAGATGTTTGTAAACATAAGTTTATTGTTGTTTAGTACTTGTCATTTTCATACTTTGTATACATATGTATTTGAATAATTAAGCAGAAATTTATTTACTTTAGTGTGTATGTGTGTTTTGATCCATTTTTAGATTGATACACCACTATTGATTATGTTTAACATCATTTCACATTGATTTCGACTCTATGATATGATTTGATATTCAGTTCTAATTGAGTGAAATCATAATTTTTACAATGTGTATAGTTCACATCTAGAGGCTCGGTAAATGATTTGTGAAAAGTTATATATATTTTTAGTAAGGATTTTTCACACAACTGTGTTTTAATTTAAGAAACGATTAATACTCTTAAATACAACTACACACAATAGGCAAGTACACCTATCGCTTAGTATTATAGTTTTAGGCAAGAACCGAGTATTGATCCGTGGACACAATAGCTCCCAATACTAAATCATCATCATTATTTAACCGATTGGGTTTGGATTTGCAAATATGGAATTAAGTAAAATGATTAGCAAGCTAAACTAAAAAATCAAGGAAGTAAAAATCAAGATACACAATCAATTAAAGATACCACGTGGACTTTCATTCCACTTAGCAATGAGTTAACAACTAGCGTAAACTCGAGCTGAGACCATTTTTTACACATAATACATGGAAGTAGCCTAAAACCCCGTCAAGGATATGTAGACATATAACCATTTGGAAAACTAGAACGATAAACACACAATAGCCACCTGAAATTATGCCATGAGGAACTAATGATACAATTATGTCAATGTTAAAGATGAATTAGACTCCCGTTAGGGTTACCTAATTCCACAAATCTTTGGAAAGTTAACACGATAAACACATGATAACCACCTCAACTTGCGTAAAATAGACAAAACTACAATTACTCTTTAACTCTTAAACTTCATACCACGATTACAAAACAACCAATGACAAGAGAGATTCATGACATACACTATGGTTTTCTCAAACATAAGCATAAGGATGCACATTAATTTTACTAAACTTTCAATCTTCATTTACTCTTCCTAGTCAAATGTCATAAGATTACATAATCAAATGTCATAAGATTACATACAAAAGATGTAATTATATGCATAACCCTTGTAAGAAGATGAAGTTTTCCAACATAACATGCTTACAACACCCACAAGGTTGAACATTTCATTAAACTAGAACAAACACACACAATCATTGAAGAATAATCAAGCTTCATCATCGCATCAACATAAACATCATCAAGAATCATGTACAAGTTGTTAAATCATGCTAGGTTTCATCTAATCCAAGTGATAATAAGTATTTACCTATGATGCTTACAAAAAACATACCCAAACTTAAGAGCATGGAAGAACTCATATTAGATCTAAAGAAATTCAAACCAATTTTGAGTGGAAATGGGGTGGATGATGTTAGATCCTCCTTGAATGTGTGATCTTCAATCTTGGCCTTCAAATCTCTCAATAACTCTGAAGTATACCCAAAATCACCTAAAAAGGTGAGAGAGGCTAGGGTTTAAGGTAATTTTAAATTTATCATGAAATGGGGGTGAAGTTAGGTTAAAAACCCGATTCTGCTATGCACATGGGCATGTGGGATAAGTGAGTAGGTCGTGTAGGCTGCAGTTTTTCACAGTATTATGCTGCATAACGACATGGCCATGTAGGGGTGCCTACATGCCTGAGTCAGGAGCTTTTCTTCACAAACTTCAGTTTTTCTTCAACTTTTCATCAAAAATCATCAAATGACCATAGGGGACTACAACATTCAAATATAACAAAAATAAGTGTATAAATAAATGAATTTGTAATAAAAATGCTTCAAATGAGGAATAATATGTATTGTTAAAATGTATATTTATTCACATATCAATAAATCAAAGAGTTTGATTTGTGTGAAATCCTCCTAGTCCATGCGAAAACTTCTGTGATGTGAGAGCTTCTGTCATGCGAGAACATCATTGGAGCGAAAACTTCCTGGAGCGAAAACTTTATTGGACGAAAACATCTTGGTGCGAGAACTTTTCAACCGTAACCGTCATTCTCATGCGAAAGCTTTGTTGTAGTAAAAATAATGTTTTGCTTTGTATTTGTAACACTTATCATTTTCCCATTTTGTAAGCTTCAATCAATCAATGGTATATTGAAAGAAAACTTTATTTACTTGATTGTGATTTGTGAATTTGACTTGTGATTATATGTCTCTCATTTCAATTATCTCATTCCACGTTTAGAAAAACCTAGATTTTACATTATGCTTGTGCGACGTGTTATTATTTTGTGAGGTCATAATTTATTTTTCCGCTTCTTTCTTATTTTAAAAATATGGATAAATTTATTGTAATTATTTACTTATTTAAAAGTTTACTATTAAACTTAATATATGCTTATTATTTTATATTGAAATTTCAATAATATTATATACTATATTAAAATGAAAATGAAATGTCGGTTTCTACCAGGCAGCACAATGTACAAGCTGCTCAGGCAGCATATTGTTATATATATATATATATATATATATTTTAAGTTTTTCGCTCTAACTTTGATATGTATACATTATGCAACAATTCAAAACAAACTTGATCCCCTAGTTTGCTGGATAGTACCCTCCACATTCGCACACAAAAGCCATGTTCGATTCTTTGCTCCCACATATTAATATATGTTAATCATAATGGTCGGTAACTACATAGAATTAATAAGGTTTTACAAATTATAAGTTCCGCTCTTTCAACTCTCCTAAAGCTTCTGCTTCATCAAATAAAAGAAAGTTTTCCGGGACGAGAAAGGTTTTACAAATTTACCACTAAAGTTATGTTAATTACAAACACCACCGCCGGAATTCTTTATAACCGCAACGAGATCTACAACCGCACCACCACCACCTGTTGAAACCAACACCACCAAACCCAACGGTGCTATGTAACACAAAGATCTACAACCGTACCACCATCGAAGAGGAGGACGACCGGAGAGTCTGGACGAGTAAGGTGAAGATCCCCCCTGAGAAAGAGGCGGGTCTGAAGTCGGCTGATACACTACAGCTGCTTAGATCTGATTAACATTGATTAAAAAATAAACCAAAATCAAGGTTGCGCAAGGGTCTTGCATTTCTTCTATAACACACGTGTCTCGCTTTGCGTGCGTTCAAAGCTAATACAATCGTTTCTTAGGTTTAATGTTTGTGAAGTTTTGTTTATTTTCTATTTTTTAATATTATAATTAACATTTAACCTAATACAACTATCAGTATGTACATGTAGCTAGGCAATCCTGTAATTTACAAGTTTGTTTATTTATTTTTATTTATTATTTAATTTGATTTATTTTGAATTTATAACTATAATTGTCACAAGGTTTTAACAGAGTTTTTTTAACGTAGCAACACGCGAATCATAATTCCTTATAAAAAAGCCAAGCCCAAGAGAGACCATCGGCAACCTGCGGTCTCAAATATAGTTTCATTTTAAACATTTATAATTGATTTTGGCCTTGACTTTTTTTGAATTTCAAAATTTAACTCTTAAGTTTTAAAGTTCTAACTTTATCTCTTTAAATTTCGAAGGTTTTAAGTATGAATAATATAAGCTTTTAACCCAGTCATGTTTTTACTAATTTGATTTTTTCTTCAATAAATTTTATTTGCTAACTTCTTTTTAAAACCTCATTTATGGTTTTGTTTAGTTTTTTTCTTGATGTTCCAACATTTTTGTTAAAGACGAGGTTGTATTCAAAATATGATGTTTGTTGGTATCATACGTTACATCGACTATCGGTAACGAGGTTATATTTAAAATATGGTATTTCTTCCGCAACGCGTGCAACAAAATTTGCAAAACCACAGCATCGCGCGGGGGTAAAATTCTAGTTCTTTTTTATTTGTATTAGTGTTTTATTTTAGCTTATGTGGTTTAAAACTTATTTTTCATATTTTACAGTTTATCACTTCTTAGAAAGCAAATTAAAACCTTAACTTTGTTTGAAATTAAAACTTCATATATTTTCTGAACTTTTATTAATAATTATTTACTATTTATTTTATTCAACTCCTCTTACACAAAGGTTTTTATTATGCCATTAAATATGGACTTCTTATAATCTCTATGGTTTATTTATTTATTTATTTTTGAACAACGTATTGCATTACTGACGACTACTAGCCGGCTGGATTATCTTCATTACTCGAGTGAGACTTGAAACAAAAAGATTTCTTTATTTTCGTAAAGTCTTAGGTAGCTAATATCAATCACTTGAGCTAAGGATTATTGTTTTTATGGTTTATTACTCAAGCACGTGCAATTATTTTTGACACATTTATGTGCAATTATTTTTGACACATTTATCTTGTATTTGTATGACAAAGTTATACGTTTGAGAATTGAACATGTCTTAGGTTTAGTGGTTGGAATTGTCTCTGGGGAGTGTAAAGCTATTATGGGTGTCACAAAGGGTTTGTATAAAAAGAATGAGTGTTTGGTTTTATTGTATGAGATTACATCATGAGAATATTAACAAAAGGACGTAATCTGTTCTTTCTTGTCTCTAACCATGTGCCTAAATCGTGCTTCTTGGCCTATCCTTCCTAAACAAACCATATTATACATTGTTGTATAATAATGCATTGTTGTATCTATTTGTTTTTTTTAAAACATGTTAAAATGGACTACTTAATATGCTATCTATGTCATGTACTCTTTTTTGTTTGAAAAAGTTATAAGATATATGCATCAATAACAATTGTCTTAATAGTTTCTGTCATATTTAGTTTAATGTATTGTTGTCCCTTTCTATAATATTTGTTTTAACAGCAGGTGACTTTTTAAAACAAAATCAGGTTAGCAAGAAGCTAGAACGGATGAACACAACCAACCCTACATCAACTTTTATTTTTGTTTCTTTTTTTTTTTTTCGAAAAACGACTTCGATTTGAGCTTTCTATATACACTAACAGGATACAAGTATAATCTGAATTTAAATGAACCACACCATTGACATTTAATGAATGATAATGAACAAATATAAACAAACAAACATATACAAATGTAAACGAATATAAACGAACTTAAAACGAACACCTTACTGAACGTTCACGTTCATGTTAGTTCGTTTTAGTTAAACGAACAAAATTTATTGTTCATGTTCGTTTATTAATAAAACGAACTAACATAAACGAACTTCCCGTCAAACGGCCCATGAACTGTTCATTAAACGTTCGGTTCGTTTACAACCCTAATGTGCATTTTTGGTGTAGATATATAACACTGTCTAATGAAACACTATAATTTTATTAAAAAAATTGTTGCAATTTTTTAAAATTTTCTAATTTTTAGAATTTAAACTTTGTCCCTAATTTCTGAATTTAACATTTAACTAGCTTTAGTAATTCATGTATTACAAGGGTTAATTAATAATGTATTAAATAAAATAAAAATTTATTAAATATAAAATGATGCTTCAAAATAAAAAAAAATTAAAATTACATATAAATAAACACTATAACTAATAACCCTCAATTTAGAGTTGATGTCAATTTAGGAAAAAAATCGATTAATTTATCTAAAAAGTCGTTATTTACGAAAAATAAATTCCAATAATTATAGAACAATTTAATATTTTGAAATTAAGGAAATCTGTTATCAAAATAAATGATTTTATATTTTTGATAAAAAGTCAAACTTTACTATAAATTCCTCGTGTGGCAAAATGAGCTTGAAAATATGACAAGTGGCATAATATTAACTAAAAATTGAGGCCCGCATGTTGCCGTGAGTCTCTTTTGGGTTTGGAATTTTATGAAATTGCGATCTACACGTTACTACGAGTAAAAAAGACTATGATAAATAAAAAAAAAGAGTAAGCGTCTCAGATGAAACCATTTAAAAAGTTATCAGATAATAATAAAGTTTAGATGATCTTTTAGGATTATTGAGAAATTTCATAATGTATTTTGTACTCTTATATTTTTATATTTGATAATAATCTAAACGCATCCAAAAATGTTAATATTGTATTATCTATTTTCTATTTTTTTTACAAATAAGTATGATTTGTTGTTTATTTATTTGAAAAAACGCATTAATAGAAGCATATATTTAATTCATTAGAGTCTAAGGTTAGATTTTTTATATATCAAATATTGTTTTATATTTGAGCTAAACAAAAAAAGAAAATGTTAACTTATAAATGAGAACAAAACTTTTATCATATTTCAGTCATAGAACTTCAAAATAATCTTATGACTAGAATATATCAGTAATTTAGGGGGACATTTTACACATTTTTAGGCCCCCTAAGTTTATTTTTTTCGCCCCTCTCACCTCTTAAATAATTACCTAAATTAAGAAATATTAAATAATTTTATTTTTTTTAGATTAAATTTTTTAATAAATTAAGAAAGATGTCTTTTTATTAACGTCATTTTTAGAATATAATTTATATACAATTAAAGTTTTTTTCTAAAACATCTAATTTTTTTAAAAATATAAAATATTTTAAAATTGATATTTTTAAAAAGTAAATTTTTTATAAACTAAAAACAATTAAAATTAGGAGTTATAATAAAAAATTTAAAAAATAACATTTTTATATGGTTTGTTTGAAAAAAATGTTTAACTTTTTTTGGAAATAAAATTTAAAAAAAAAAGTTTAAAAATTGATATCGTTATTTTATTACTTATAGTTATTACTCATATGCAATTTTAATCATATCTTATTTTAAATTATCATTTTATACTTCATAAAATTTTATTATATTAAATATTTTATTTTTTCAACCCGTATAATACACTGGTTTACTAAAGTTAGTATTAATATATATAATAATCAACAACTAATCAGAGATATTATGAGCATCTATAACCCGATCCAACCCGATTCAATATTATATCTCTATATTTGATTACAGGGTCAAAATAATTCGAAATTGATCTAATTATTACACATAACTTTTCAGTCTATATTATTCAAATCTTAATTTCTTCACACTAATATCCTCACACCCACTTAATATCTAGCTCATGATTTGACCCGTCAAAAGTATTTCTTTTGAGTCGAAAAAAAGACAGTTTTATTTGACTGTATATTTTGCTATGACAATAAACAAAAGTTTAGGTCAATCTCTGTCAAGTGTCGATTTATATTTGAAAGAGCCAATTTTTACGCATGTTCAGCTTTATGGCATCTTGTCACATGTTAAGAGTAAAGATGGATTGAAACTTTTAGTTTTAGATAATGAGTATAAACATACTAATATTACTACAAATGTAGTGTACAAGGATGTTTTTGCTCATTTGTGACCTTATAATCAATAGTTGTTATGTCTTATTTAATATATAACACACTTGATTTTATTTTTATTTTTATGTTATTTAATAATTAACTCTTAATACTTTCGTGTAATACACGGGTAACTAAAGCTAGTAAAATATATAAAGATTGAATGACTGTCTAGTTTAATTAATTATTTCATATATCTATACGCATTTAAATATAACTTATTAACTTAGCTAATAAAAAAAATTATAACTAAATTTTGTTGATTTTCTAATCTTGTTTCAAGCTTTCAGTTATCAAGTAATGGCAAAAGTAATAAATTTTACCTTTAAGATAACAATAAAAGTGAACAACATTATTTCTTTAGAAAAGTAAGAAAATGGAAGAATTTAACCAAAAGCAATTAAAACCTCTCGTCTTTCTAAAAAAAAGAAAGAGAAACCAACACACATACGTGTGAGGGAGACAGAGGTTGAATGAGTTTGGAGAGAGAAAGGAGGAAACAATCAGCTCTTAATGAATCCCGGAGGGTTTTCCGGGCTTCCATGACAGCGGCTCTTGGTGGCTACGGTGGAACGTCGCTTCACCACCCGCCGGCGCCACCATGTGCTGCCATCGCCCGTCTCTTCTCCGCCTCGTTGTATCCTCAATGGAATGGCGGTTCAATATGTGTTCAGTCCTTCAGTTCATTTCTACCGGACACCAAATGTTATTTAGTAACCAAACGTGTGCATCAACTAATTGTACATTATGCTTTGAGAGGATGCAAGTAAGAGATAGTACATTATGCTTTGAAAATAGGGGTGTTCAAATTCGAATATCCGAAATTCGGATATCCGAAAATTTCAGATAGTGAATTTCACTATTCGAATCCGAATCCGAAATTTTGGATATCCTAATTGATATCCGGAATTTTGGATTCGGATTCAGATATCCGTTCGGATATCCGAATTCAAAAAAATTTTGTATTATTTAATAAATTTTATAAAAATATAATAGTTTTTATTGAAATTTTTTTTTTGGATATTCGAAGGTTTTTATTAAAATATCCAAAATATCTAAAAACATTCGAAATATTTAAATAATATTTAATATTTTTAAAATTTCATAAAAATATTTTGGATATTTCGGATATCCAAAATATCCGAAAATTCTCAAAATCACTATCCGAATCCGAATCCAAAATTACGGGTATCCGAATTTTTGGATATCCGAAATTTCGGATATCCGAATTTCGGATATTTTCGATTTGGATTCGGATTCGGATATGAATATTTTTGAACACCCCTATTGAAGGATGTAACTGAGGGTTGTTTTTGCAACCTATCAATGTTCAGTGGTAAAGCTATAAAACTCAAATTCCTGTGTAGTCACCGACCATTTAGATTAATATATATTATAATTGAATGTTTTTGTTATTTATTTATTAGAATAGAAAGATTAATATAAATTTTGATCATCCTTTTTCTATTATATTCAAACTTTTGAAATCAAATATTCTCATCAAATTCAATAATCATCTTTTGCAACTATGTACTGTTTGAAAAAAAAACACTAAGAAAATACTTAACTCAATCCGCTTATTTTCAATACCAAAGTGACCTTATGAAATAACGGATTATGATTATTTTTACTAGATTTTGCATTCTTCTAACACTTATATAATTTTTTAACAACATAGTATTCTCCTAATTCTTGATTATATCCTTCAGACGTATTTATTTTTATGTACGTTTACTTGTAAACGCAGAAGTGACCAATTGTAAAACGTGAGTGATTATCTTCTTGTATGATTAATTGCTAGAACTAACCCAAAATTTTATAGCTATTTAACTTTTATAATGTATTTAAACAAATATATATTTAAGTATTTTATTTATTTCCATGTTAAACTGTTGGGTCCATTGATGATTAAACTTTTCCCTTTGTCTGGTGATAAGCTCAGTAAATCATTGAGGAAAACACTTCTCAACCAATTTAAAACTAGGGGCATAAAGGGCCTTAATTTTGTTAAGCAATGTCGTTATGATCTTATTTCATTTTCAATCACAAGGCTTTGCTTTTTGTTTCCTTTACTTATGGAATCTAATCACAATGTTAACTGATTTTGTCATTTTGCTTTAGAAGTTCATTGAACTTGCAATATATTAATAGGTGATGTACAAAATTTATCGATGTGAAGAGAAATTTATCGAATAGAAGAGAATGATTTGTAAGTTTATAGTTTTTCTTTAGGAATTTATTTGCAAAATGCCTAAGAACAAAATTACAAACAAAACAAGGAGGATGAGAAAAAGGACAGAAGCTATTTGAACAATATGTGAGTGCGTTTTTCTAACAAGCTAATATGAGATACAAATTAAAAAGATTATATATAAAAGAAGTGGAATCTAAAACAATTCTGTGAAGAAAACCATTTTTAATATCTCTAGTAAGTATCACCACTCAAGCTAGTCGTGCGTAGCAACACGAAGCTGGCAGCCAAATGTGTTAAAACACTATGTAGACAACCTTTTATTCACAATATCTACAGTTTGAAAGGCAATATATCGTATGAAACGCAGGTCAATCTTAAGATGTTTTATACGATGAAAAAACACTGGATTGACTGCTAGATAAGTAGCATCAATGTTGTCAGAATGTGATGTAGGTGGACTAATAGGAGGTACGTTAACTCATGAACCAGAGAAGTGATCTGGTGAAGTATAGTGGGAGTATGAGTAAGAACATAGTATTTTACATCGATACTAGAGTGTGCAATATATGTTATTTGCTAGAACTCCAATTGAAAAGAATAGGACCAAAAAACATATCTACAATAACCTGTAGCGGATATGTGATCATCTAGTCAACTGACCTGGTAGACACCTACATAAGCATGAATAGCCATAGTAGAATACCTGTGAATAGTCAAACCATATGAAATTATATTGTTAACGTATCGAACAATACGGTTGACCATGTTCAAGTTGTAAAATCTAAGATTCTCCATAACTCCTACTTTTCCCTCCATTAATTTTCCTTCCATCCGAATTCCCTCCATCCAGCAGCCTATGGGTCTGCCCTGACCCATTCTGACCCACTCCCCTCCTTGGAACCGTATCAATGAAACCTGCCCGGAGAATCGACTTGCCCTCAAGTCGAGTAACAGAAAAATTGTGCCCCCGATCCAGCAGTGTGCACTTCGAAGGGTTCAATAGTGAGGTGTCGAAAGGTAGCTACTTTTTGGTCATCTAATGGTAATCCCTGCAGCTTGTACTCCCTGCCATCAATGGTAAATACAAGGGACATGTGTTGCCAGTTTGCTTGGACAGTATTGAGTGTTGCCAAACATTTGATACCTAATACCACATCAGCCCCTCCCAAAGCAAAAGGATATAAGTCTTGTATCACTTTGAGGTCACCGAGCTGAAGTTTAACATTTCGACAAACACGATTGCATCTAATAACATCTCCATTTCCAATCTGAACACCGAACGGAGTGATAAATTATGCAGTGATCTTTAAGTCGTTCACCAACTTATCCGAGATGAAGTTGTGTGTTGATCCGCAGTCAATAAGGACTTGAACCTCTGCTAATTCAAGGATCCCTTTTAACTTCATGGTGGTTATTGTTGACTGACCAAAGAGCGCATGAAGGCTGATTTTGGCTAAATCTTCGGGACCATCTTCCTTGTGTTTTTCCTCCCCATCAACAGTGAGTTCGATTAGTTTGAAGGCTCCTGTCTTGCACTTGTGGCCCGGTCCATACTTGTCACCACACCTAAAACATTCACCCCGAAACAGGCGATTCTGTTTTTTTTTTTGTTTTAGAAATGCGAACTGCAAGTTTGCTGGTAGTTACAGCCTCGGTTTGAAGGGTACTAGCAGGCTCATTTTCTGCCGAAACAAGCTTCGGATTAGTAGATGAAGTTAGGTTCTTCCAGGGTCAGGTTATGCAAAGCTTTGATTCAAATTCAAGCGCAATGCTCATAGCTTTATACATGGTCCTGGGCTTGGGTACGTCTACAGCTTTGATTGTGATCCTTACAAAAGAATTTTGGACCTGCTGAGTTTCAAAATCCCATAGAACACCTATCCAGCTTCAACACAACTTGACTTAAACATTTCAACTCTAATCAGTAATCTCTTTGAATATTACTTTCCTAACATAATTATTTAAGCATAAATAGTCTGAGAAATATTTTTGAACATGATATTTATCAAGTTTTATGTAACATCTCAAAATTTCCTAGAGATCAGAAAGGGCATAAAGTTTGCGTGCGAAACAAAGTTCTCACACGAAAGGGAGTTCTTGTGCGAGAACTTTTTATTTAAGGAAAGACTATAAAAAGGTAACGGTGTCCCATTGCCCCTACCTTCTAGGAAAATCAATGACAAAGCATTCTAGGGAGAGAGAGGCGAAAGCTAGAGAGAGAAAGTGAAAAAGAAGGTCATTGAGGTAAGAAATCTCATGTTTAAACCTTGTTTAGTGCGAGAATAAATGAAAGAATGATAGTTTTATGCTTAAACATGTAAATTTGTGTTTTAAAGCTCTCGGTTGGTGTCGTTTCATTTGAAATCATCTTAAGGTGAGTTTAGACCCCTTTATACATGTTTTCCATGATTTAGGGGCTAATATACATACCTTATTGATTGTTTACACAAAGTATTACAGTTTTGATGATATAGATGTGTTGACATGAAAAAATGGTCTAAAATCAATAACTTGGGGCTGAAGTTTTGATCAGATACAATGATAAGTTTCGTTTTTGCTTATATGTGATGTTCTTATATGATGATGTTATCGCATAGTGATGTTATCGCATAGTGATGTTTTCGCCTGGTGATGTTCTCACCGAGTAATGTTCTCGCATGATATAGTGTTCTCATATAGTTATGTTTTTGGACGTTGTCCCCTAGCGTATGAAGGCGTTCTCTCATAGCATGGTTCTCTCCTAATAGTTATTGTGTGCGTCTAGAAAAATATAAATATTGTAAAGTATGTATACGACCTCATTATGGTGCACCAATAAAGATAGTATGAAATATGATTGATAGTTAAAAAAAGAAAGAATGCTATAATTAGTATTACTATTAAAAGAAGGGTACTTCGATACCTAAACTTGAACTAAGAACCTAACCAAATAGAGAATGCTAATGCCAGTAGTTTCATGTTAGGAAGGTAAAGCTAAAGTTAAAAGTTAAAAGTTAAAGTTAAAGTTAAATGCTAATATTAAATGCCAAAGTTAAGGTTAATGTATGTATAGAACTATGATTAGAGAAAGCTAAACGTGGTAAGGGTTCATAGTTGTTCATAGTGTTTATAGTAGATTTGGGGACTTATGTGACTTAGGACAAGGAATGTTTGGGACATGTAAAGTAAAGTAAGTAGCTAATTACAACTAGCCAATGTCATTAAAACTACTAGTGCTTAATATGATCTGAGATATCACCTGAAATGACAAGGTTGGTTTTCCGAATCTTATAGGAAGTTATGGTTGGACGGAAAGTTGCACGTGGTGGTGCTAGAAGTAGACCACCATCACCAGGAGCCGAAAGTAGATGCTACAGAAGTGCATTGGACTATGTTTACACTGCTAGTAAGGATAACTCTCTTCACTCAAAAGAGCAGATCACCCTAGAGCCTATTGTTAGGGAGGCTATCACTCATGAGGTTCGTAAGATTTGGCATGATATCATGCCTTCCATTTTGACAGAGGCTCTTAAAGAGGTGACCAAAGAATGGAAACTTAAGGAAGGAACAACAATGGTAAGAAAGACAGTGAAGGAACTAGTGAAGGCTCAGGAAAGATGGGAAAGATGAATAAGACGTGACTGATGAGGAGCTTACTAAAGGGTGTTCTTAACGCATCTTTAAGGAGTTCAATTCCCCATCCCTAGACGAGAAGGGTGGTGTTATTGACAATCTACAGTGGGTGTCTGAGATGGAGGTGATGATTAAGACCAGTGAGTATAGGGCTGATCAAGCTGTGAAGTTTGTAGGCCACTCATTTATTATTGAATCTATTCATTGGTGCAACCCCATCAAGTAGACTAAAGACCCTCATGAGTTTAGGAGTTTAGGTGAAATGACCTAAAGGAGTTGGTGATGAGGAAGTTCTGACCATAGAATGAGATATATCGAGTTGATGGCGAATACTTGGGATTCAAGGCTGGGAGTTTGACGCACAAACAAAGCACATCTCACTTAATGAGATGGCCAGGTTTGCGCCTCACCTGGTAAGTACTGAAGAAAGGAGGATGGAGTGTTATGTGCAGGGTTTACCTTCGAAGTTTAGGACGAGTCTTAAGGCCAGTGGTCCAAAGAATTTTGAGTTCTTGGTAGATTTGAGTTGGATAGTTTATGATGATGTGATTTGCTGATGAACCAATTAAGGATGTGGGGAAGAGGAGTTAGTCTAAAAGTGTTAAGAGAGAAAGGAATTTAGGTCTACTATCAAGGTAAAGAATATGAAAGTGGAACCGTTCGGTGAGTGCCAGAAATATAGAAGAAAGCACATAGGCGAATGTAGACTCGGTTCAAGGTGTGTTACAGATATGAAAATACATGGCACTTCTCCAAATATTACCCTAATTTGATAAAGTGCTACAGTTATTAGCAAGCCATGACATTACAGCCGGGAATGTAAAGGAGGCTAAAGTGGTTGACTCGGGTAAAGGGAAAGAGATAAAGAAAGAGAAAAAAGCTAGTGACAAGCCAAAGGCCAAGGCTAGGGCTTTCATTATGACACAAGAAGAGGCCAGAACTAAACCTATATGGTGTCAGGTATGTTTCTAGTTAACAACATACTTGCTTCTATTCTTTTTGATTCTAGTGCAATTTAGAGTTTCATAGCTGCTCCCCCTCTGATATGATAAATGGTAAGGCTAAAGATATAGAACATATGTTTGAAGTAGAAACTACTATTAGATAGACTACTAAAATAACTTATGCTATAAATGAATGTAACATGGAATTGGAAGGTCATAGATTTCCAGCTAGGTTGTTTGTTATGAACCTAGGAGGATTCGATGTTGTGTTGGGTATGGAATGGTTAGCCGCCTATGGGCTAATATAGCTTGTTAGAGAAACATGCATCTGTTGATAGCGTCAGATGGTAGCCTAGTTACAGTTCACGACTATAATGTCTTCGAAATTTCAAAGATGATATCCATGATAAAGGCAGAAAAGTTTATGAGGCGAGGGTGTAAAGCGTTCTTGGCAATCTTGAAAAGATGCTACAACTAAAACAGTAAAGTTGCCAGTTGTGCATGTGGTGTGTGCCTTTCCAGATGTGTTCCCTGAGGACCTGTCGGGGGGTACCACCCGATTGGGAGACAGAGTTTTAGATTGACCTTTTGCTAGGAGCTCAGCCTGTTGCTAATGACCTAACAACAGGACCTTCTTGATAAAGGTTTTATCAGACCAAACATTTTTCCAAGGTGTGCTCTTGTGCTATTTGTAAAGAAGAAAGATGGTAGCATGCATATGTGCATAGATTATAGAGAGCTGAATAAGCTTACGGTGAAGAATGAATACTTGTTACCTAGGATTGACGATCTATTTGACTAGTTGCAAGGAGCAAGTTGGTTCTTGAGGATCGACCTTAGGTCGGGTTATCATAAACTAAAGGTAAGGAGCAACATATTTCAAAGACAGTGTTCCTGACGTGAAATGGGCATTATGACTTGCTTGTGATATCGCTTGGTCTAACAAGTGCTCCTACAACATTTATGGAGTTGATAAATAGGGTTAACCAACCGATGCTCGACAAATTAGTAATAGTGCTTATAAGCAATATCTTGATCTACTTAATGAACGAGGGGGACCACGCTTGTCACGTCCGTTAGGTTTTGGAAACCATAAGAAAGGAGAAGTTGTATATGAAGTTCTCAAAGTGCGCATTTGGTTATGTGAGGTACAGTTTCTGGGACATGTGATTAACCTAGATGGAATCATGGTTGATCTTTCTAAAGTGGAAGCCATAATGCAGTGGAGTTCCCCAAAGACGGCGTTAGAGATTCGATGCTTCCTTGGATTGGCGGACTATTATAGGAGGTTTATCCATGATTTTTCTAAGATCGCCTCACCATTAACGAAATTGAATAGGAAAGATATGAAGTTTGAATAGGGTGATAGTCAAGATATTCCATTCATAGAGCTAAACAAAGGTTGACACAAGCTCTTGTGTTGACATTACAAGAAAGGAAGGAAGACTTGGTTGTCTATTCTGATGCTTTTATCAAGTATTAGGGTGCGTTCTAATGCAATGAGGTAAAGTCATAGCTTATGCTTCCTGATAGTTAAAGATTCACGAGGTAAATTGCCCTATCCATGATCTGGAGCTAGCTACTACGGTATTTGCGCTAAAGATATGGAGACATTATTTATATGGTGTCAAATTTATGATTTTCACAGACCATAAAAACCTAAAGTATTTCTTTAAACAGAAAGATATCAACATGCGACAGAGTTGATAAAGGATTATGATAGTAAGATTCATTATCATTCGGTAAAGCTAACTTGGTGGCTGATGTTTTAAGCCGCAAGGAGAATAGCGAACCGATCCGGGTGAGAGCTTACTAGTTGATAGTGACTCTTGATGTGATGAATCAAGTTTGTGAAGCACTGAGAGAAGCTCTAAAACTTGAGCACGTGAACAAGAAAAGGATGAAAGGATGAATTGCGAATCTAGAAGAAAACACTAATGGTGTTAAAACCAAATTCGGTCATATGTGGATTCCTCGTGGCGGAGATCTACGAATGAGAGTCTTGGATGAATCTTAGATGACTCGCTACTCGATTCATCAAGAAGCCACCAAGATGTATCAAGATCTAAAGTAGAACTATTGGTGGTTGCGCATGAAAGCTAATGTAGCTTGATATGTAGAGAAATGTTTGACATGTCTTCAGGTTAAAGCAGATTATTAGAAGCCACATAGGAAAATTCAGCCTTTCGATATTCCCGAATGAAAGTGGAAGCATGTTATTATGGAATTTATAACTAAGCTATCGCGTACATCTAATGGTTATGATGCCATATTGATTATAGTTGACAGACTGGCGAAGAGTGCCCATTTCTTACGAATCCGCGAGAGGTATAACTTGAACTGGTTAGTTGAGTTGTTTATCAGAGAGATAGTTGCTCATCATGGTGTACCAGTGTCAATCGTCTCTAACAGAGAATAACATGTTTACAACTAAGCTTTGAAAGAAGTTTAATGATGCTATGGGAACAAAACTGAATATCAATACAACATACCACCCGCAGATAGATGGCCAGTCTAAGAGAACCATTTAGACTTTAGAGGACGTACTTCAGGCACATATCATAGACTTTGAAGGGAGCTGCTATAGTCACCTGGTGCTAGCATATTCTCATACAATAACAGATACCATGCTAGTATCGATATGCCCCCGTATGAGATGCTTTACGATCAAAAATGTAGAACCCCTGTGTGTTGGGTTGAAATTGAGCAAAAATAATTGGGAAGTATAGGTGTTATAGAGGTTACAAATGACATGCTAGAGAGAATCAAAGTCCACATGAAAGCTTCCAAAGATAGTAAGAAGTCGTATGCTGATAATCAATGAATGCCAATTGGGTTTAATATCGGTGATAAAGTAATGCTAAAGTTTCAACTTAGAAACGAATCATTCAATTTAGAAAAAGAGGAAAGCTATGTCTCAGGTTCATTGGACTGTTCAAATAGTAGCCCGTGTGGTGGAAGTAGCATATAGGCTAGAATTACCGGATGAAGTAAGTGGAATTCATTCTAATTTCCATGTATCTTATCTACATAAGCATTTAGCTGATGAAGATGCTCATATTCTACTCTAGGATGTGGAATAGATGATAGGTCAAATTATGTCAATCAACCTATGATAATATTAAACAGAAAGATGAAGAGATTGAGGAAAAAGTGGTTTCACGTCCAGGTAGAGTGGAAACATAGAAAGGGTTTGGAATCCACTTGGGAGTCCAAGGAATAAATGAGACAACATCTTCCTCAGTTGTTTGTTGCATAGCACATTTCCAATGCAAAATCTAAATAAGAGGGATAGACTTGTAACACCCCACAATGTCCTAGAGATCGAAGAAGTCATGAAGTTTGCGTGTGAAAGGAAGTTCTCACGCGAAAGAGTGTTCTTGTACGAGAACATGTTGATTGAGGAAAGACTATTAAAAAGGTTTCCCATTACCTAAACCTTCTCATGAAACCAGTAACTGAGCATTCTAGGGGGAGAGAGAGCGGTGAAAGGTAGCGAGAGAAAGTGGAAAAGAAGGCGATTGAGGTAAGAAATATCATGTTTAAACCTTGTTTAATGCGAAAATGAATGAAAGGATGATTTTTTATGCTTAAACATATAGAATGTCAGTGCTAGTAGTTTCATGCTAGGAAGGTAAAGTTAAAGTTAAAAGTTAAAGTTAAATGCTAATATTAAATGTTGAATCTGATTCTTCACGATTTCAAGAACAATTTTTTTGGTCACATCAAATTGTTTTTTCATTAAAATTTGAGCCATAATTAACCAATTACCATTGAATCCAGACAATTTATGAGCAGTAACTTGATAGTCGATGTTAACACCCGTGCTTTGCTTCTTGCACTACCAAGAAATCAAACAATTGCCTAGGAATTGACATCATCTAGTAATAAATTTCCTTTCAAGATTATTAGTACAATATCGGTATTAGGATAGCAAACATATTAAATTCAAAATTCCTAAAATACTAAAGTCCAAGTTATGGTTGGCATTTAAGATACTTGAAAATTTGTTTGACAACTTTCATATGAGATTCTGTAGGATTGCTTTGAGAATGAGCACACTAACAAACTGAGAACATGATATATGGCGACTTGTAGTTAGATACAGCAGAAATTCAATCGTTGATTGATACATGTGTTGATCAACATCTTCATTGTGAGATCTATGGTCAAAGTAGGATGAGAAGACACAGGAGTTGGAGTAGTATTGGAATCCTGTAACTTATATTTATCCAGTATGCTTTGAAAATACTATTCTTGATGAATCAGAATACCAACTTCACTTTGATTCACTTAGATACCCAAGAAACATGAACTTTCTCTAAGACAACACATCTCAAATTTCTTCTTCATCGTTGCTTGAAATTCTTTGCACATGTCATCATTCGTAGATCCAAAGATAATATCATTGATATAAATGTGACCAAAAATAAGATCATCACCCATTTTTTGTATAAACAAATTTTGATCAATAGCTCCTCGAGTATGCTCATTTCAAGAAACTATTTTGTGAGAGTGGCATACCATGATGGAGGTGTTGGATGTAAACAATGTAAAGCTTTGTGTAACTTGTATACGTCATCTGGATGATCTGGATATTCAAAATTGGGTTGTTGTCAAATGTATATTTCTTGCTTGACCTTGCCATATATAAAGCAATTTTAACATTATTTGGTAGACTTTGAAATTCATAAAAGACGCGAATAGCCTCAAGTTGTGCTACAAGAGCATAGACTTCTTCCTAATCCAACCCTTCCATGAGATAAAATCTTTGCACTACCAGACGAGTTTTATTTCAAACAATCACATCCTTTTTATCCATCTTTTTATGAAAAGTCCACCTTGTTCCAATCAGGAGCTTATCTTTTGGTAGCTAAAGAAGATGTGATACACTCGGCTTCTTGAATTGCATCAACTCATCTTGCATTGCCTCAATCTAGCTATTTTCTTTTAATGCCATTTTGACATTCTTTGGAACAATCTAAGAAATGAAACAAGCATATAAACATGTGTTAATTGCCCCTGTTGACTTCTTGTGCGTACTCTTTCGGATAATGGACCTATTATTGCTGCGGTCGGATGATTCTTATTCAAAGCGAGGAATCATGCCCATGGAAATAACTTCTTCAAGATTGGATATATATGACCATCATTTGCTGGAACACCATCCTAACCTTCTACTTGATACAATATTGTTTCCTCTAAGGGTTCATATGCTTCAGGTGATGTAGTATTAGGTTGAGACTCTTCAAATGGTACTTGTATAATCTCAATGGGAAAATCTAGTATAGAAGATTAAGTTGCTTCAGACATGATAGTCATGTTGGACCCTGAAAGTATCATGCATGCCAATTCAAGTTATGATGGATTATGTTTTGGTTTGAAAACACAAGTATAGATGTATACGGATGGACTTATGCGGATAAAGAAAGAACAAGTGCGGATGAAGAAAAAGGTTAAGTATTTGTTCAGCCGCATTAGTTTTTGCATGTAAACAAAGACAAATACGGATGAGCATTTGTCCACCCGCAAAGAACTAATGTGGGTGAAACAAAACAAATACTTATGCCTAACACAAAAAATGCGGACAAGACTTGTACACCGCAAAACAATGCGGATATACAAGATAAAAATGCAGGTGAAGAAACCACTTTTGCAGATACTATTATCATGTACCTTGTACTTAATATACTAGGTTGTATGTCAGTGTATTTAGGTCATTGTACAGGTCATAGTGTCTGACCTATAATAGATAAGGTTTTTACCCTTTTTGTAACTCTTAGCCTACATTAGCAACTTTTGCACAACTTTCACACAAAAAGCTTTGCACACATAGTATTCAATACAATACATCCATATGAGTATTTCTGAATGTTTGATCTTTGATATTTGTATTTCTGCTACAAATCTTCATTGAAATCATCTGATATATTTGATCCTCAATAATTCTAACCCATAATTGGTATTAGAGCCTTGGCTCTCAAAATCATCAAGAACACCCACTGTTCTTTATGATTCTCGGTTGAACTATCATTTGATTTGCTTTTCATTGTGTTTTATACAACTGATTAGACATCAGAATATATTTACTCATCTTTTGAGTCAATTAACACTTTAATTTCATCATGACTTGAAGAACTTGTTATATTGATCAAAGCTACATTAAAAACAAACCTATTTAACAAATTACCGAGTGATAGTTAGCTAAACAACCTATGATAGTTGAGAGTTCCTAATCGAAGGGTTTACATCAAATTCGAGTGAAAAAAGACAACAAGATATTTCATCAAAATAGAAAAAAATGGAGAAATGTTCATCGCATTTGTGTTGAACATTGTTCATCGCATTGTCCATAGTGATTACTGTTCACCGCATTTGCCTTGAAATTACTATTCATCTCATTTGCATTAGTTAACTATTCATCATATTTCTTTAAACTCGACACTTCATCGTATTTGTGATTTAAAAGTGTAAAGAACAAACCCTCTTCATCGCATTTGTTGAGTCACTGTTGACCACATTTGTTTCTTTACTGTACACAACATTTGAATCTAAGGGCTGTTGACCGTATTTGTTTGTGACACTTGAATATTATTTGGACTTTGGATTGATTGGACGTTTGGAATTAAAATCAATCTTAAAATTTATATACTAAGTCCAAAATCAATCTAATAATTATATAAACCAATTAAAATCAATCAACAATAAAGGATTCATTAAATTTTAGTGATAGAGATCATAACCCTAAACTAGATATCTTAAAATACAAATCAACATTTAAACAATGGAAAACAAGGTTTAGAAATTATTTGATTGGCGTATATGCTAAGGTCCCTTCATCCCCACTACTTTGGATGTAGATCAGTACCGGACTATCAGAATTTTAGTAGAAGATCCCATGGTCCTTAATCCTGTAGACTATAAGAAGATCAAAGTTGACTTGAAAGCATACTCTCTACTCACTCAAGCTGTGAAGCTTGATGTACTCAAAAGGTTGGCGAAGTATAGCACTACAAAAGGGGTATGGGATGCTCTATGATGTAAGGGAAGTAGTGAAGTTACTAAAATTAACAAAGACAAGCTTGTTAATCAGCATGAGACATTTCATCACATCAAAGGTGAATCTTTCTCAAAACAACTTCATAGGTTTGTTCAACTAGCGAATGATCTGGAGATCATGGGAGTGACCTACAAGGAAAAAGAGCTAAACAAAAAGATGCTATATTCTATACCTGAGAGCTGGAAGTAGAGTGTGACTATGCTGAAGAACACACTTGATTTGGAAAGCACCAGCTTACACATCATGGTAGTAAAGTTTCAAGCACTGGAACTTTGTGAAAATTCAAGAAATCTCAGTGGTCCACTGGTCATTAAGGCATACAAATTTCCTACTGAAAGTCATTCAATGTAAAGTCTTTCATTACAGAAAAAGATGACTTTATGTCTGCACCTAAAAGCCCAAGATCAATAGCATCATGTCAGCCCCTCAAGTTAAAATCAACAAACCACCAACCACATCTACACAACTAACAAATCAGACATTACCATCATGGAACTACACCAATGATGAACAAAGGCAACATACAATGCCTTTGTGTCAAGCTTTGAAGCTTACCTTGGTGGAAGATTAACTGTTGCTCATGTGATCCAAGATGATTTAGAAGAAATGGATCCTGATGATGTTGAAAAATTGATCTTCAATGGAAAATTTCCATGATCACACTAAGAGCTAAGAAATTCTTTAGGAAGGGAAAGAAGTTGAGCTTGAATGAAAACACTAAACTTGGATTTGACAAAACCAAAGTTATGTGTTATAACTGTGGTGTAAATGGGAGAATGCAATGCACCAAGAAGCAGTCACAACAAATTTGCAAGAGCTCCTCATCCCTTCTCTCATCAAAGCTCTCACTCATATCAAGAAAATCAAGGATCACATCATCAACCATCTCATCATTAAACACAAAACTAGATCATACATCATCAACAACCTTCATCTTCATCTCAACCAACTTTAAGTGGCCTTGTCATCAGACAAGATGGAGTATGTGACCGGAGTATGTATGCAGAAGAAGTGAAGCCAAACTATTAGAATCATGCTCTCATGGCTCATAATAATGACCTTCCAACCACAATACCTAAAGAGGTAAAAGCCAATTTCTTTAAGCAAAAATGCATTAATAAGGTGCAAGGCTACAAAGAACATAATAAAATTAGCAGCAATGGTAACAGATGAGAAGGTTTAATATAAGATGCTAAAACATGAAATGAGAGATTTTAAAACTAAATTTAAATCTCTTCTTGCAAATATGAGAAGCTTTATGGAGAAAAGTACACCCTTGAAGCTCAGGTTGAAAATTTGACTGAACTTTTAACAAAGTCAAAAGCTAATCATTCAGCCACACATGTTAAACTTGAGAAATTCCAATTCTCATCAACCAAGCTAAAAGAGTAACTTGATGCACAAAAAGATCCAAAGGATATGTCTAGCATAGGCTACAATGCTTGTCCCCCACCATATAGTGACAACTACACTGTCATGCCTGAGCCTTTGATCAAATCAGATTCAATAAACATTAACACTATCAAATCTAAATCTGAAACTTTTTATCAAACAGCAAACCCAAAAAATAAACCACATGGTTATGTGGAAGCTGATGTTGATAAAATTAAAAATGGTCATCCTATTAAAATCAAAGAATGCTCAGATAAGATAGGGTATGTAAGCAAGCCTAAAAGTCCCATGAAAGCCATCAATACCCTTTATGAAATTCAGTCCTATAAGCATCTTGACTCATAAGGATGCTAAGCCCCGGATGAAATCATCTTCTGAAAGCAAGTATGATAATGAGGTCAAAACTCATAAGAATTCAAGCGAATTAGATTGTGATTTGTCAAAGGGAAAAGCACAAGCATTCTTGTTAAACAAAGGAAAAGCAAAAGCTGACATCTCAACAAAATCAAACCATATGTTTCAACTGGTAAACAAGTGGTATTTGACAATTTTTCTAAAATGATGTCACCAAATTTGAGAAAGAATGTAACAAAACAACCAGGAAGCAAAGACATACATCTAAACCTCCGACTAGTAGAGTTGCAAAACAATCTATTGAGGTTAAGAAAATAGATGTAGTTTCCTCATCAAACCAAAGAACAAAGAAGCACATAACAAGAAATGTTTCTTCACCTCAACCCAGGCAGCAACAGAAGTATTGTGACAACTGTCACATGACAAACCAAACCACAGTTGAATGCTACTTTACTGAGTATTGTTGAATTTGTAAAATGCACAGCCATTCTACTAAAAAGTGTCGATTTAACAAATATTTTGCATTGTGTGAGATGAATAATCATAATACTTCCGATTGCTTTTTTACCATGAAAGGGTTGAGATCCCCATAAAAGAAACCAGTGTCACCTATCTCACCCAGGTTTGCACATCATGCAACTCCATGATTCAAAAATCCAGGAAAGATTTCTAACAACAATGATGAGCATCATAATACTTGGCATCCAAGGGCTGTCAGAGTACAACAAAAGTCAAATGATTTTAAAAGAAACATGACTCCTACTCTTAGGAATCACAACAAACATTAATCATACAATCAACAACATGCTAGACTTTTACGTAAAATATGGATCAATGTTTTGATTATACCTTTGAGAGTTCCTCTGATGAAGAGATAGTGACCCACAAACAAAGATCATCAAGATTCATCAAACCTCAAAAGGCGAAGTCCTTTGTTTATGAGATCCAAACAAGGTTCTCTAAACCAAATTTTGATGTATCAGATGAGACAACAACAGGATCCTTTCAAAAGGTTATAGTTGTAGATAGAAATTGAAAACCCAAGACCAACTTGGCTTGGGTTTCACAATCTAACTAATTTGTTTGTGCATGCAGGGTCATCCTAGGAGGTCCAACAACATCTGGTATGTGGACAGTGGATGTTCCAGGCATAAGACAAGAAATAGTTCCATCCTTCATGATTTCAAGCACATACAAGGAACTACTATGGCTTTTGGAGGGGATTCTTAAGGAGGAAGAATTTTTGGTGAAGCGACAGTGATAAATGGCTAGCTGAGCTTTGACAAAGTCAACTATTATGAATAACTAAAGTTCAACCTATTGAGCATCATAAATATGTGATAAGAAATATTCTACTCATTTCACTAACACCTATTACTACATTCTAAAACCAGGGTTCAAAATCCCTAAAGAATGAGTTGTCTTGAAACTCCGAGAAAGAATAACACAAATGTTCTTAACCTTATTTCAGTCAATCCTACATAAGAAACATGTTTGCTATCAAAATAATTTCATTATGTTGACCATTGTCAGCTTATCTCAAGGGAAGCAACACCTATGCTTATGAATACAAACAATACTCCATTAAAGTTGCTTCACCTGGACCTTTTTGGCCCTACTCACATCATGAGTATAGGTAAAAAGTAATATTGTTTGATGATCATAGATAACTTTTATAGGTTCACTTGGGTTTTCTTTCTACTTCATCAAAACGAATCCTCACAAATCATCAAGGATTTTATCACTAAATTTGAAAACCAACTTGATTTCAAAGTTAAATAAATTAGGAGTGATAATGGAATAGAATTTAAGAATGATGATTTAGGAACATTTTGTACACAAAAAGGCATTTCTCATCAATTCAGTGTAGCTAGAACTCCATAATAAAGTGGAGTAGCTGAATTGAGGAACCGAACACTAATTGAAGCGGCAACAACTATGCTTGCTGATGCTAAACTACTAATAACCTTCTGGGCTGAAGCAGTTAACATAACATGCAATGCATAAAATAGAACATTAATTCTAAAAGAGATAAACAGAACACCATACGAACAGTTTTTTTATAGAAAACCATTTATTGGCTTCTTTAAATCATTTGGGTGTCCTGTATCAATATTAAACACCAGAGACCATTTAGGAAAATTTACTCTAAAGTCTAATAAAGGATTCTTTGTTGGATTTCATCTACATCTAAAGTATTTAGAGTGTTTAATCCCGGATTGAACATCATAGATGAATCAACAAATGATGAATTCAATGAGCATTCCTTTTCTAAGTCCTCTAATGGTCCTGATTGGTTGTTTGATATTGAATCTCTCACACATTCATTTAATCAGTTCAATTTGTCTAATGAAGAATATCAACAACAAACCATATTATCAAAAGCCATACAAGATAATTTTCCTATGATTCCTCCATCATTGACTCATGTATAAGCATAACAAGTTCCTCTTCAAGCTGATCCCATTAGACAACCACTAATGGAAACTACATCAACTAAGACTGGTCCAAGTTCATTGCCCACAACTTCTCTAGATATATCTCCTGAAGTGCAACAAACTGGATATGTTCCAAACGACGTTGGTGGAGTGGTGAGTCAAATATACGAAACTTATCAAAGTGCTTCAAACTTAGACATTTAATATGAAGAAGCATATGATTACTTTCATGACTCACTAACTCTTTTCAATCCATAAGAAGATGCTGCTCACCAACCAGAAATGAATGTTTCAAACCTAGATGCAACCTTGCAAGTAGATGCCTTTCCTACTTCATGGATTTATAGAAACCATACAATCACAAACATCATCGGTAAACTTTAGGAATGTGTGACAAGAAGCAAGTCAAGCACAACCAACATTTGTCTCTTCTCATGTTTTCTTTGTCCAACTATACCAAAGAACATAAATGAAGCTCTTCAAGACAATAGTTTTATTGAAACAATACAAGAAAAATAGCTTCAATTCAGTAAACAACCGGTTGACCTTCCAAAAGGACAGTATTCTATCGGAACCAGATGGCTATACATGAAAAAGATTGATGACAAAGGCATTATTATCAGAAACAAAGCAAGACTGATAGCTTGAGGCTATACACAAGAATAGGGTATCGATTATGATGAAATGTTTGCACATGTTGCTAGGCTGGAAGCAATCAGACTCTTTCTTGCCTTCTCTGCATCTATGAAGTTCATCGTGTACCAAATAGATATTAAGTGTGCTATTCTTTATGGGAAAATTTCTGAAGAAGTGTATGTCAGTCATCCACATGGCTTTGAAGTCCCGGATTTCCCTCACTTTTTGAGGGATTGTGTTGAAAAAGGTTTAATTAATTTGATACAAGTACACACAGACAATCAACTGGCTGATATGTTTACTAAGGCATTTGAACCTAGTTGGTTTGAGTTCTTAATTCAAGCAAAAGACATGATTAACCTTGAATATGTAAATACACTATCATTGCATTCTATTAATGACGTATCTTGCTTTTTACAATATCAAAATACAAAAACTTTTGAAAACAATCAAAAGCACAAAACGATGTGATTTTCTTTGATAAAATAATAAAAAAGGTAAAAACAAAGAAAAATCTAGGAAAACATGAAAAATATATTTTACATTACAATAACAAAGAATATACCTTGAGAAATGATATGACAACAGTCGGTATATCATTAGCAATACAAATCAAAAATCTAACAATGACTAACATATCTTATTTGATATATGGGTAGGCTTAGCTTGGAATTGAATATATGTGCTTTTGTGACAAACTAAAGCTTCTCATTCCATTGTAAAGCTATCATCTTAGGGTATGGGTAAAAATTAATTCATTCAAGTGGATGTGTGTGTAGCAACCTAAACACACCAGGTAATAATACTTTATGAATCTCATTCACCCACATCAGTTTCTTATCTATTTTTCTATGCAAAAAACTAGAGTAAACAAAGTACAAAGTGATGATGAACATGATCCAAAAAGATTCGTAATGAGGAACACATTCCTAGATGAATGAATAATAAAGTCCATCTTGGATTACAACAAAAGAATCCTAAAGTGGATCACCTCCAAAATGGAGAGAAAAAGAATCCCAATATGGATCAACGTAAAAGGAACACATAAATCCCAAAGAGATTCCCCTCACCGATAATAACATGAGATTTCGTAACTTAAATGATCTAGCCAAGTAAGTTGTAACAAAGCTCTACCATGCATTCCATGTGGTGGTTGATCTATCTGTGCTTCTAAGTACGAGGCACATAAAGAATGATCAACAAACATAAACATAATAAATATCACAAAGTATAAACAACATATAATCCATTGCTTGAATTTAAGTGGACAACTATACATTCAATCAATATGTGTGTGATTATGTCTAATTTTCTAAAATATTTGCATTTGTGAAGTTAAACTGATATGATCTCAAAAAATGTATTCTTCTACACTCATGTATAAAAACATTCACAAAATACAATAATTTTTTAATTTCATTTTATGTTATTGATGATGTCATTAATTTTTTCTGATTTTTATATCTTTAAAGTTTTTTATCATTCAGAGATAGAAACTTTAGGGTGAGTAATTAAAAATTTCAGAAAAATTGCTCTAAAACATTCAAAAAATGATCAGAAATACAAAAATATTTTATTTTATGTTTGCATAGTTGAGTGACTTTTTTAAAACATTAAAAACACAAAAATATGATAAACAACTGTTTTGGTGTGCAAACTTACAAAATCACAAGTGTATTTCAGTCAATGCAGGTTTACATATGCATAACATGCCATTGACAAATCAGAATGAATTTTTGTTGTGAACAAATCATTCCAAACAAGAATTGGCAACATCAACACCAAAAGACCAAAAAGTCAAAGTCAACAGAACAATGGCAATGGAAACATCACTTCAGACTTCTCATATCCAAAATATTGAATTTTGACAACTTCAGAATTTAATACGGGTAACAGTGTTAGTTTATGTAGGTGAAGGTAACCCAAACATTTAAACCAATGCGGATAGTCATTTTATCAAGGTTTAATTAAATAAGAAAAAGAAATATGAGTAAAAGTCTTAACAGCAATACGAATGACCAAAATATATATGCGGATAAGTATTTGTTTAACCGCATTAGTTTTTGCTGTGAACAATGTCATTGCGGTTAACAGTATTCCTAGTATTCAAACAAAAATTTTTTAAGTGTTGAAAGCATTAGTAAATAGCTAATGAACAAATGCGAACCATAATACCCAGTACTAAGTTTTTCATTAGTTTTTAACTAATGTGGACAAACAAAATTAATGTGGTTCATTAAGTTTAAACAAATGCGAACAACACTATTCACAACATTTGTTTTTGCGAGTAAAGAACTGTCCATCGCATTTGTTTACGCTAACAACAGTTGAAAACTTTTTGTTCAACCAAATTAGTTTTTGCGGGTAACAGTAAACTCTTTGAACTAAACATTTGTTCAACTGCAATTGTTTTTGTGATAGCAGTACACTTTGCGGATAAGGCAAATGTTCAATCACATTTGTTTTTGTGATGAATAGTGTACTTTGCGCTTCAAAATTTTAAACTCGCATTTGTCTTTAAAACACTTATGAAATTCAAAACTTTGAAAGTCTTCCTATTTAAACTCCACATCAGACCACATTTAATACTTTTCAAATTTGAGAGAGACAAATAGTGCGACGAGTGTTCAAAGTTTCAAACAAGCAATTTCATCCAATGTTCATCGATTCAGAACAGGTTTCACATCATTTCAACTTCCTAATCGATCGTCTACCACAATAATATTGATTAAGAGGTGATTATTCATATCAGTTCAAATCAATTGACTCAATATGAAAAAAAACCAATGATAAACCCTAGGTTTAGAATTGAAAAATATGAATATCAATCACAAAATAACAAATAGTCAGACAACTACAAACATCGTTAAATGATTATAACCTTGATTATGGCAAAGATTAAGACTTATGAATTCCTGATGATATTCGGTCAAACATGGTTAAGGTTTTGAACAAAAAAAACATGAAATTCAAGTGTTATAATTCTTAAAGATAGTTGTTTAAAAGGATAAAATATCATGATTAAAACACAAAATATTGATAATCATCAGTTTGATTGTTATCCATGGAATACAACACTGCTACATAAATCCAATTTTGACTTTTGAGAGTCAAACATTAACTAACATAGTCAAAGTCAATCTGATATTACACAAAAACAACATCATATGTACTATCATCATCATTTTAACTTACACATTTATGTCTTGTGCAGAATATAGCCAATCTAAGTGGGAGTAAAAGTCACAACATAAGTGGTTTTCTAGACTTGGTGTGCTTAAGGCTGCTCACTTGAGAGACATGATTAGATTCATCTTGACTACTAGATTAGAGAATTTTATTAGATCTTTTTGAAGAACTGCTGAAGTCAATATGGTTGAAGATGTACCATTCATTTGTGGCAGGATTGATGACCAGCATGTACTTGTTGTCTTTCAGCAAACTGTGAGATAGTGTCTATAGTTTGGAGATGATGCTGGTCAACCACAAGAAATAGATGAAGAAGACCTCCTTACCTTTTTTTGCTAACATTGGGTATGAAGGTGATTTTGAAGGAAAGCAAATAGTCAAAGGCCAAATGGACTTGCAATGGAGATTTCTAGTCCATTACTATTTATCCAAGAGGAAGAGTGGCCGGAATGATTTTCCCCTCATAACATCATCTGCTATATGTGCCCTATGCACTAACAGACCATTCAGTATGTTTTCTTATGTGTTCAATGGGATGTTATTAAATATTAGTGAAGGAAGAAGATCCATGTTCCTTATGTATCCGAGGTTCTTACAGTGCCTTATTAATCAAGCCTTTCCTGATTTGGTAGGCTCAGGACCTATAATGAACTAGCTTATCACTCTGCCAAATCATATGGTTACATAAAAAAGAAAGACCCACGAAGTTATATAGTGGTACTTTCTATCCACTTCTACCTTGGGTGCTTAAAAACATTGGTCAAGGCATTGAAGAAGTTGGACAACAACAAGAACAAGAACAAGCACAACATGTCTAAGGTGAAAAAGTAGTTCAGGATGAACCATCATCCAAGTGATGCCAGTGATAGAAGAAGAAGATGCTGTGATTGCTGATGGTCAGGAGGCAATGTCACCACAAGAAGATATAGGTGGTGATCTTCACATTGCTTCTCCTAAGCATACGTACTCTCCCATTCCATCTCCCTTTGCATCTCTAACTCCATCTCTATTTCACCCATCTCCTACTACTCTTGCTATTGAATCAGCTAAAACTAGTGAATCTACTAGTTTAATTGATTGTTCTGAATCATCTCCGGATGAGGATGAACAACCTATGATTCTACAGAAAGCAAGTAGACAACAAACATCAGAATTCTTACCATCTGGGGCCACTCAGGGATCAGCTGGTCAAGTACAACCTCAATAATCAAGTGAGTCTGACATGAATGAGGTTATATACAAGCTTCAACTAAAGATCAATAGAATGGAGATGATTATGAGCAGAAAAGACAAATTATTACTGATTGAACAGACAAATTGATCTTAAAAGACAAAAAGATCATGGAGTTAGAGTCTATTATTGAGAAGATGAGGGATGAGATTGATGAGCACATTGAGAATGCCAACATCCAATCCATGATGGATGATCAAGATAGGCTGATTAACTCACTGCCTGAGAAGATAGTCAACTTAGAGAAGAAAGTGACTAATTTTACTCAAAGACTAAACCTACTTGAAGACATGCTCCTCAAGAAAGAAAAGGATGAGGAGAAAGATAAAGACAAAGATGAGTTTGACAAGATGTTAGACTTTGATGATGAAAGTGATGATGATGGTGATAAAGAAGGAGATGAAAGATCATCTAAGAGGTAAAACACTGAACAACCAGATATGCCTACAGAATAAGCAAGTACATCAGGCAAACCTATAAAAGAAGAATCTTTAGCCATGGTTCCATACACAGATCCTAGTCAAACTAAAGAGGAGGCTACCATTAACTCATTGATCGAAGAACTTGATGCATACTCTTCTAATCATTTTTTCATTAATGAAGACATATTGGAGATCATTAGTGAAGCAAGTACACCTACAGACCCTTTTGTTTTCATTTCTTAACAACCTGTTATATTTGAGAAAGAACTCTAAATGCAAATGATTCCTGTTGTAACTCTAACTGAGGAGCAAAAGGAAGTCATTAGGAGGCTGTCTGAGGAATTCCCAATAAAATCACAAGAAGAAGAAAGAGTAGTGTCTAAGACTACTAAGCCAATTAAAGTGACTAAGTCTGGTTCATTTGAACAACAGACATACTCAAGAAGAAGAAAGTTCCTGGTAGAGAGGCAAAAGGAAAGAAGCCTATGGTTGAAGAGGATGCCCCTAAGCCTAAAAGGAAAGAAGCCTATGGAAGAATACATACAAGCAACTAAACAACTAGCGATTAAACAACAATTGATAAATCTTGAAGAAGGAGAAATTGAAGGTGGATATACTCTTGAAGAAGGCATGATGGATGAGCATGAGTTTGAAGAAATCCCACCAAGACAAGAATTAATGATGTGTTGTAAAACACATATTATTTTCCTTTTAATTTGTATATTTAGTTATAGATTTTTATTAGTTTTTATTAGATTTTTATTAGCTTTTGCTATCTATTTGTGTGTCTTTAGGTTTCTATTGGTTTTCATTCGTTTTTAGTTATTTATATTATTTATCTATTTATTTTGTTATTTTTACAGGGTTCGTGAAGATGGAATTAAAACATAAAGATCTTATCAAGTCACGAACGCACAAAGCAGAGCATGAGATTATGAAGAATTAAAAGTATTAGTTGTTAAATAAAATAAATTGAAAAAAAGAATTTAAAAAAAGAAAATGAAACAAGAAAATAAGCAGCAGCCCAAAACCAACAGCAAAAGCCTGGCAGCACAGCATAAGCCCAACAACAAAGTAGAAGCCCAGCGCAAAAGGCCCAGCGTCGCCCAGAACGACCAAAACAGGCCCACACGCCTGCCTGGGTTCCTCAAGGCATGCAGTAGCGTCCCAGAACGCAGAACAAACCCAGTTCGCTGATTTGTTGGCTTTTTGTAGTTTAAAATGAGTTTTGATCGGGGGGAGAGCTAGTTAGCAACTAGAAGACTTCAAACAACCAAGAGAATGAAAAAGACATTTTGAGGATGAAAAAAAGCATCTAACAAGTGTTGGTGGAGTATTTTTGAAGCCTAGAAGTGTAGGATTGAAGAACAAGCACCTTGGGTTTGATTTCAATTTTTTTTAATGTTTTTACACTATCATTATTGTGACTTGATTTGGTTTATTATCATGTTAATTACTGAATTTAATGTGTTTCATGATTTATACATGATGAGTAGCTAAATATTTATGCTACCTAGGTCATATGATGAATTTTATGATTATAATTTTTTGTTTTAGGCATGAATAATATGGTTTAATGGATTGGTAAAAAATCTGTGTTGATGATGATAATGCGTTTAAATGCTCTTAGTATTTGACTTGTATGAGTTGCTTTGCGTGTTACTTTGATTTTGTTACTTTAGTAGTTTCAAATCTAGGTTTTTAGGTGATATCCATAGACTTTGTGTTAGTGGTAAAAATCTAGTGGTTTCTTGTATTAGATAGCCCTATAAGCAACTGTGTGCATCTTTGAATTTATTGTTCTGCCACTCTTGAGTCCGGGAGGAGATAGAGTGTCGGTTTGTCTAGTTCTTAGGTTTTTAGGTAAAGGTAAGTGCGGGAGGAGATCCTCACTTAGTACCCTAATTTTCTAGCAAATTTGAGTTATTGTCAACAACCTTAGATTACACCTTCATACTTTAGGGTGTGTTGTGATTAGTGAGACTGGGAGGTGAGTGATTCATTTGTGTACCTTAGCATTCCCTAGTGAGGTGAGACCGGGAGGTGATCCGAACTAGTAACCAGTGATTTACACGTCCCATAGGAACTTCTAAGAGGTGTTAGTGAGACCAGGAGGTGATTTGGCATTCTTTAGGGTTTTCTTGAGCCGGTAGTATTTTTAGAAACCTAGTAGCCATTCCATTTCCCGATTCTAAAAGTTGTGATGTCACACCCTCAAATTCACGCACGGGGTTTTACCGCGAGGCATGTGAACAAACCAGGATCTCAGTTATTAGTTACTCAGAACAACTCTACATGCAACATTTAAACAAATCAGAGTTTAAAACTTTAAATTATTTGCGGAATCATTTTGTAAATAACCCAAACACAAGGTACTAAAGGTAAACTGCGCAAAACATGCGCCCAAACCAAAGTACGAAAGTAAATGCTAAATTAAAAGTAAACAATGTTTGAATAAAACATGCTTGACACGTGCGTGCTCCTATGGGCAGCCGCTAGAAACGACCTGAGAAAAGCATACTAAAAGTGTCAACACGATGGTCGGTGAGTTCAAGAGTTTGCGTTAATCATAAATCAGTACAGTTGTAAAACATAAGAAGTGCATTGAAATAGATTGCTAGTCCATATTCACAAGTAGTAACCATAGTGATTTCGAGATCGAAGCTGACTGTGTTCGTTGTTTGCCTCCCGTCACGACATACCAGGTCATGACGCTGTTGGTAGTTTAGGACAATATTGCACCCGTTTGACCTCGAGTCGTACAGGTGGGGCTTGTCAGACCCAGTAGTACTACCCAAGATTTCCCGCTATATACTAATATTAACGATCCGAAAGGGTGAGGACTTCAATGGTATAACCCACTATGTTACACTATACACAACTTACTATAATAAAGCGTTTACCAGTATGCTATCTCCCCTAAAAGAGAGTGTATGAGAAAGTGGGGCATGAACTCACCTGGTGCGCAAACGAACAATAGTAAAAGCTGACAGTGAGCGGAAAGAAAACCTTCAGAGGTCACCTAGAACACGCAAGTACATAAGTACGTGTACACAGAATCTTTAACAACCCTAAGTGCTCAATAACCACATTGACTCAAGGTTTTGGAAAACAAGACACATTAGACCCAGTTGACCCATTTGACCCATTGGTGACATGTCAAATTAAGTTCTTCTTTGATCAAACATAACAACTAATAATTCAACAAACCATTCCAACTACTATGCGAGTTATACTCATAAGCCACATTATAACACGTAAGGCTTATCATGCTTTTCATGCTAATCCAGGTATCATACAACGCACTTAATCCAATTCATCATACAACACAGATTCTAATTTATATTCCTTTACAATGCACATTGGGTTTAGTCACTCACAACGTGCCATGTGAAGCCACTCACGGCTACACACCCTAAACCCTACCAATCCTACAAGGTAGGGGCTTCAGATTCGCACGCGTGTATGATACCGATAAGAAATATACCACATGTAACTCATGCAAGCAAGACATTTACATTATAATAATCGATAATAACAATTCATCCTATCATATAACATGTACACTAGCACATTTTCCAAGAAAACCCATATGTTCCCATAGTTGCACCAACTAATTATATGACCCAATCATCACAATCCAACACATTAAACATCATCCAGAAACATTCTAACATGATCCTAAAATCCTAACCAAGTCTAACTCATCATATCTAATGATCTTCAAAATTAAAGTTTCCCTTTTGGGAAAGTAATATCCCAAAATCAATCTAGCACCCAATTCATTCATGAATTCATTAACATCATGCCTAATCAAGTCCATGCTATCATCTAGACATGATCACATTCACCAAATCACCATAATTCACAAATCTCATATTCAAAAGTTTCTACTTATAGCAAGGTATGAACTACATGATCAATTCATGGATTTCTTGCATAATAATCATAACCCAACGTTCATACAACATCATTAACATCACAACATCATCAATCTATCATCAATTCATCAAGTTCATGCACAAAAGTTACTATTATTAGTAAGGTATGAACAACGCATCTAAACCACGAATTTCTTGTATAATCCACGTAAACCAACAATAATACAATCTAACTAACATCATAAAATCATCAAACAACATCAATTTCAACACCTACTATGATTTGCGAACTAGGGTTCAACCATCATCAAAATCCATGAAAAACTAATCAAAATCTAACCTTTAATCGCGTAATAACCAAGAATTGATGTTTGCTACATGTTGGAATCACTTGGAACTAATCAAAATCGATGCTTGATGCTTGTTCTTGATCAAAAATCGCAATGTGTGTGTGTGGGGTTCTCGGCCGCAAACAAGGGGTGGGGAGGGGATTTAGGGTTGGGTTTAATTTTGTTAAGTTTTATTTTATGGTAATTACACTTAACCCCCACTGTTTATATTTTATAAAACTAATCTTTTAAACACTTTTTAAAAGGTTTTAACTACTAAACACCAAATATTATTAACCAACATAATAGTCATGTATATTTTTTATTAACAACAAAAACACATGAATTATAAATAACACGTTGACATGTTACAAGACAAAATTTACAAATAATATTAAAATCTATAAACCACATAAGCACAACTTAATAATCACTTTATTAGTTAAATTATTATCTGATATTGTTAATTATTATTATTAAGTCACCAATGTTCAATGACAACTAATGTGTGCTCACGACATGTGTATGCAAGACCTAACGGAACTAACGGAGTTTGGTAACGGAAAATTACCGGATGTCACTTGTGAGCTATAGATAGGATTCTTGACCTAGGTAGTTGCTTTCCATTCTATTTGATTTCTCTCTAGTTTGTTAAGTGGCGGTTATTTGTTCTGTTTTGGCTGTTTATTTTAGTTGAATTGCATTTTTATAAAATCATTTTTTTTAAAATAAAATTAATTAGGCTAGGATTCGATAGAGGTTAAGTATCAAAAGTAGCTAGATCTGTGTCCACGGTCGATACATGAACTTATTTGTTTTACTACTTTCGACCGGTACATTTGCCTGTAGTGTGTGGTTTACCGGTTTTTCTATTTTTAAAACATGTTGAATTTAATTAACTTTTCACACATCAATTAAATATGTAAGAAATGGTGGAGAAAGCCCAAACTGATAACTTGATAGGTGAAAGCCATGTTCCTTATTTAGCAAGGATATGATGCTGATCAAGTCTTCACAATGACAGCTGAGGCTATGTTTGAGAAAATAAAGAAGGTGGAAAGACTGTTAGATCCTTCCACCGAGACTGAGTATGAGTGGAGGAAAACACAAGAAATAAAGAGCGACAAAGCTAAAGCAACTCCCACCTCTACTTCTCCACCTTCTCCTCAAAGACAATCACCTGTACATTATCTGTCACACCCTCGCTAGAAGGGAAACACAAGGATAAGATGGACAGGATCGTCATAACAGATTGGGGCCTAAGAGAATCTCTAAAGGAATTCTTTGTTAATGGATCATGACGTCGCCCGACACAAAGAACAAGTGTCAAGAACAAAACAATGAGGAAGCTTTTCCCCAAGTAAACATATTAAAAAGGGGCCGTGAAACTGACCTTCAAATAGTACAGTCCAAAGCCCACAATACACAAAGCAAGCACTAAAAATACAAATCACAAAAGGATTACTAAAGAACAAAATAACCAATATGAGTGTAATCCTTATAGCCCAGTCCTTAATGCCCATCAAGGTTTTATTTTATGAAAATATGATTTACTAATAGAACATGTCTAATGTCGGATTTAAACTTTAAATCTCTCCATATTTAGGGTTTAGTTGTCAATTTATATTAATTTATTAACGTCCTTTAATGAACATCTGTTTGTCCATATTCAATGAATTATAGATATTTTTAAATTATCTTTTTAAAAATTCATTTAACCACATTTAAGTACAAATCTTGCCTTTAACGTGTCCATCCATTCAAGAAACGAGATTAATGATTTCAAAAACAATTTATAAGACCAAGATGTCCTTTTTGATCAGGTCACACAAGATTACAACCGAATTTTGATAGATTCAAGAATATACAAAGACTAAGAATTAGAGTTTTACCGGTTAGAGAGTCCAACACTCGTAACACCTAGGTCTTCACGATCCAACATTCAAAACAAAGAATATAAGAATATTAAATCATGATTTTGTGTTTAGATGATAAATATCATTGATATCAAGGTAGAACAAGGAATGAAATCATCAAGAAATGATTTTTCTTACCGGAAGATTAGAAGAATAAGACTTGCTTAGAACGCAATCTTAAATGTCTTTGTTTACCAAAAATTGATGGAAAGATGTTGATGATGGTGATTTTCAATGGAGAAGGAGAAGAACAAGAAGAAATTAAGAGTGGTGGTTAGGGTTTCAATTTTAGAGAAACTTGGAAATAAGTTTCAACAATGAAAGGAAAACAAGGGAAACCCCTTTTTTAGATGGATTCGGCCAAGGGGGGGCCTTAGATGGGCCTCCCGGACCCCTTGCCCATTTCATCCAATTTCGTCTCGTCTCGATACGCGTGTCATCCAATTTTTTCATTTTTAAATTCTCCTCGTTAATAAGATTTCAATGGACTATTATATGATACATAAATTATTTAATTTATATTTTTGAATTAAATTAAGTTTGTTTAGTAGACTTCAGGCAAAGCCCACTGATTTCCAATTTTTTGTTGCGTTCTTAACGTACGATGTATATATATTTACATTTTTAAGTCTTTAGCCCAATGATCTGGTTTTCAAGACTCGATCAAAAACAAGTTATTATATCGGGCTTAGCTACCTTTGTTGTGTAAAGGAAAGTAAGGTCGTCTCTACAGGGAATATGTGGAAAGTGTTTAATAATATGACTCGATTAACGTAACGGCACAAACTTTATAATTAAAAATTGGAACTTTGGATGAAATTAAGAAAACAATTGCAAAAGGCAACAAACTTTGAAACGAATTTGATTAAATAATAAGAAACAATCACTTCCAGGTTTCAAGTTGTACAAGATCAATGGGTTATCAAGTGCACTTTAGGGTTGCATAACACGACTCAAGATTTTAGCCTTTGATGAAGTGATAACTAAGGAACAATCTTTTAAGACTCGTTCATTCACAAAGTTACCAATTCATCTATATCAAGTTATCTACTTGTTTCAATGAGCTAACGATGCAAGGAAACCGAAAACTGATGATAAAGCAAATAACTTTCTTTATAAACAAATTGTTTAACTCAATCAAAACCTTCAATTAAATTTAATCACAAAGTGTTCAACATAAAAAAACCTAAACATGACTAACCATTTCACTTGCAAGAACTATCCACCCGAAAGCAATCACAAACGAACTAGCCACTCATGGTCTTCATCGGATCTTCAATCTTGATTTGATGATGATCAATGATGATTTAGGATGAATGGGAAGGCTTGAGATCACCATAAATTAGCTTAGAATCATCAAGAATTGAGCTTGGAAAGTTCTCCCTCGAATTAGGGTTGGATTATGTTTAAATAACTTGAAATTCCATTAAATCTGGCAAGTTGTTCAGCAACCGGCGTATGATATGCCCAGGGTCGGCGTATCATACCCCCCCTTCAGCTTCCATATGCCCAACTTTCTGTTTTTATTTCCATATACGCCCACTGATACGCCACCCATATGCTGACCGACGTATTATACGCCCATACCCGACGTATGATACGCCAGTACACCTAAATTTGTGTCTTTTTTTGTAACTTTTGATATTTACATCTTCAGTCCTTGTAGTTTCGTGTTTGGCTCCTTATTCTCCAAAATAAGCCTCCTTTAGCTCCAATTACCTGTAAATCAAAACACAAACAATTTGAAACTATTCCACCGTAAGCATGATGTAAAATCGTGCATTTAAATTAATTAAACACTGAATTATTGACTCGCGATCACATCCCCACACTTAACCTTTTGTTTGTCCTCAAACAAACTTGCTTGCAACATTTTACCTTAATCAATCAAACATGCTAATTTATCATAACTTTGTATACATTAAGGTCCCAAGGCATACTTATTTTTTACTTTCATAATGTAAACGTCATAACCCAACATGTAATACCACTTTTGTTTTAAACTTAGAATCTTTAGTTGGCATAACCTCACCTTTTGCTTCAAACATTCATGCATTCACATTCCTCATAATGAACACTCCTCTTGGTTTGTTTTGTGGACTAGTGATTATATACTAGTATATCTGGAACTGTCAAACCAAGAATGTATATTTTCATCATAAGCTCGTATATTAATCATATCTCTATTAATTAACACAATATAACATATAAATCAAGAGGTCATTCATGGGTTGTAATGTTAGGCTAAGGTTTAAGGTAGGATAGCATAGGGATTTTAGAGTGGCTAATGATGAATGAAATCCAATCTAAACATGCTAGACGTTTTATTTATCAATCTCGATCTTCTAATTGCAAATATATCATCGAATTCTCACACTATTTTTGTTGCTTCATATTTTGGTCATTTTGACCTCATATTTAGCTTTTTCTCCTTTTTTCTTCTTCTTCTTTTTTTCATATATATATATATATATATATATATATATATATATATATTATATATATATATAACCAAATTCAAACCAATCATACTATTATTGAACTAATACTTAAAAGACACTTCTAGACAAGTCATGGATTGAACTTTATCAGTCTAGGTTTCATAAAAAAGATAAGGCTTTGTGGCTTATTGTGTTGGGTTATTCAAATGACAAGTTGGGGCTCAACATGGTGTCTAAAGGGAAATTATCAAAGTATGGACTTCAAAGGAAAAGGGTCAAGCAAATGGTTCATTTCTAATGCCTCTATCACATTTATGCACATATTGGTTCATGATCTTTACATGCATCAATTACACGAGTTCTAACTTAAATGTACATTATGGTTTCCCTCATTATGCAAAAAAATATAAAGCAAATCAACATATGTTATGAATTGATCAAGTAGGCTTAAACTCTCACGAAAACGGTGGAAAAAGGTTAAAAATATGAAGCACGTATATCATCTACAACCGTTCATTATGCCTCCTAAGAACTATACCTAATTTTATAAAAGCTGATGATCGGATTGCTTTACTATAATTTCAAAACAACCATGGCAAGAGATCTATACATGCACAAACAAGTGATAATTATCCATTTTGAAAATTTTTGGGTTTCATGCGCAATTAAGCTTATTTGAATATTTATTTTTCAAAAGGTTCAATTTTTTTTCATTTCCCCTTATCCCCACACTTGAGATACATTGTCCTTAATGTATAATGGTCACAATTGGTATTTTCATAACATAGGGGAGTAGATTATTAATTTCATTCCTATTATTGCTAAACAAGACAATTAATTGCGAAGGAAGACTAGTATGCCATATCCTAACATATTATCAATCAATATCAATGAAAGCATGAAAAGAATATTATTCAAAACCAAAGTAGTGGAAAGAGCACATGAACCTGATCGCAATCATTATCGAAATCCTTCAATACCCAGTATGTGCCTCCCCACACTTTAGTGCTTGCATCTCGTGATTAACTATCAAAACAAAACAAAACAAAAACACACAAAACTAATAGAAGAATTAAAACTCACTTTAGTAGGAATCACGGTTGCATTTAGCGTATGTAGCAAGCTTTTAAACCCCTCAGTAGACCCAAGTGGATGAGTTGTAGTCTCGTGAGGGTTTCTAGTGAACACAACCACAAAGTTCTTGGGTTGCCTCCCGCAAGCGCTAAGTTTTAGGTCTTCAACCAGACCTTACCTGAGACCACTTATGGTGGTTGGATTGGATGCTTTTCTCCAAATTTATTGTCATATAAATGCTTCTCTTGGCTTGATAGATTCTCTTGTTCATTCAAGATTTGGCCAAACATTGCTTCTTTAATATTTGAATTCACTTGATCCAGTAGTTTACCCATCTTTACCTTTCGTTTGGATTTTCTTTCCTTAATGACTCCACCTAAACATTCTCCTCCTTTTCCATATTCTTGAGCTCAATCCTATAAGGATCAAAATCATTCTCCTTGGTAACGTCCTCGCTTACATGTGAAATGTAAGGAAGAGCACACCTGTTAGTAGTATCTGTTATAGAATAATCATTATTAACTACATATGTAATTGCTTTTGAAAACACGTTAAAGAACAACTTACATTTTTCAAATGTCATATCGATGATTCTATCGCAGCAATTTATTTGTGTTTTGGCTGTTGACATGAATGGGGGCCCTAAAATTACCTTTGGTTTCTCATTCGTCCTTACTGGTGCATAATCAAGCACCATAAAGTCTATAGGGTAGTAGAACTCTCCTAACTTGATTATCACATCCTTAACCATCCCCCGGGGTTGTTTTCATGTTGAATCAACAAGCACCACTGTTTTGTCAGTTTCATGTAATGGACCAAAGTCATATTGGTCATACAAACTTCCGGGAAGGATGCTCACACCAGCTACATAATCCAAAACTGCCTGCTTGATTTTAATTTTCCCAACTTGAATGGGAATAATCGGTTCTCCTAGGTCACTTCATTCCACTTCATCAACTTCCTTATCGTTACCTGTAACTACTTGAGAAAGAGAGGTTAAATCATAATCAATGCATTCAGATTTAGGAATGATACTAACCGAGTTTATGTGTACATTCTTTGAACTTGATGCTTGATGCTTGATGCTTGATGTTGAGGGTTTTTGGTTGTTTCATTTGGAAGCTTCCCTGGTTCTCGTCCAGAAAATTGTTCAGCTAATTGTCCTATTTGCTTGGCAATGGCTTCATTGGTCTTTTCTTGCACCTCTTTAAATTGCTTGAACTCTTTCATCTCCTTTGCAAGATCTTGAATTACTGACAAAATTGCATTGTCATTGCCATTGCTAGTGGAAGCACCTTGTTGATGTTGTTGATCCCTTTATTGATATTGACCACCTTGTTGGTAGCTTCTTAGATTGTAGTTGTTTCTTTGATAACCGCCTTAGTTGTATTCTTGTTGTTGGCCTTGATATTGACTGCTTCCTTGATTTGGTACCTGAAATGAAGGATTCAATTGGTTAGTATTGTTACCATATCTAAGATTTGGGTGATTTCTAAGACCGGGATGATATGTGTTAGAATTTATATCGTATGTCTTCCTTTCTCCTTGGCCTTGTAATTGATGTACACTTTCACTCTTCCCCAAATTCAAGTAGCATGTGACTGATGTATGGTCGATGTCATTAAACATGTCACATACTTCATATTCATTAGATATATGTGCCATACCGCTTTTTCCAACTTTAAGGCTTGCAATTTCTTGTTCTAGAACTGCAATTCTATCCATGGCCACATGATCATTCACCATCTTCACGTTTGCACCCCTTGACCTCCGATTTGATTGTGCACGCTTTTGGAGATTACACTCATCCTTTCAAGAATATCCCAATCATCATCCTCATGGTTTAAGGTGAACGTTCCTGCACTTGTGGAATTTACATCTCTAGCATCCTCTGGTGATAATCCATCATAAAAAGCTGAAATCAACTCCCACTTAGCTATGCCATGATGTGGAAAAGTTCTTAGCATCTCTTTAAATCGATGAAAAGCTTCATGAAACTGTTCACCTGATTGTTATGTAAAGCCTCGAATGGCCCGCCTTGCATCACTTGTCCTTTAGGAAGTATAATATTCATCCAAGAATTGTTGTTGCATTTGTATCGATGTGTGAATACTTGTAGATGGTAGAGATAGGAACCATTGTTTGGCCTTGATTTAAGGGTAAATTAGAATAGAAGCAATTTAACTTCATCCGGTGAAAAGCCTTGGCCACCAATGGTGCTACATGATGCCTCAAATTTAGATATATGCAAATAGGGTTCTTCAGTTGCCATACCATGAAAGTGAGGGAGAATTCCCAAACATTGGTCGGACTTCAAAAGCTTGCCCCCTTTATGTTGGTGAAACTATAGGAGATGAATTGATGGCAATGGCGGGATGAAAGTGACTATCTACACCATGTGCTGGTACATAGTGTTAAGCTCCGAGATTGACTGGTATGCCATTAAATGGTTGACCTTCAACGTTGTTGCGAATGGGTGGTTGAGCATAACCACCCTGATCCCGATTTGGTTGACGGTTTTGATAGCCCGGTTGGTTCCCATAATTCTCAAAAGCATGTTGGTTTGGTCTGTCCATATCGACTTGATCTTCAACCCACTCATCCACATAATTAGTGTGATGACTTCCTTCCACTAAAAGCCGTTCCTCATTACTATGATAACTACCTTCCTCATTATGCTGAAAACTAGAATTGTGCACCCAAAAATTTGGCATTGGTTGGAAATTTATGGGAGGAGGTTGGTGTTGCACACCTTGATTTATAGGGATCGACCCCTGAGGATGAGGTTGCACAAGTTGTGGTTGAGGTGGAGGATTATCAGGTTGAGGGAACAACGGGTAATGGAATATCTCCCAAAGGTTGGTTGAATTATGGTACTCCTTGGTTTTTTGGATTGTTCATCATTCTTGATTGGTTACTTTTAGGCTTTCTTGAAAGTCTACTTAAAATCCGATGAGATGTTGCAGATGATGTACCTTCTTTCGATCTTGTTTGACCACGAACTTGAGAAGTCTTTGAAGTTGATGCTTTATGAACACAAGATTCTTTCTTGACGTCTTCTCGATTTCTGGATCAAATTGCAATGGTCAGGTCCTTCCTAAAAATCTTGTATGCATTATCGTAATGGTTACCTACAAACAAGAAAACACAAAATACCTCGCGCAATACTGAACAAGGAAACAAATTAAAAAGAAAAACAAAAAAGTAAAATCTTTTTGGTTTTTTTTATAAATTTTTACTAAAAGCAAATAAAAACTATTAAACACCAAGCGCACTAATTCCCCGGCAATGGTGCCATTTTGATTTGGTTGTCGAGACTCGATCAAAAACAAGTTATTATATTGGTCTTAGCTACCTTTATTTTGTAAGGGTAAGTAATGTCGTCTCCACAGAGAATATGTGGAAAGTGTTTAACAATATGACTCGATTAACTTGAAGACACAACCTTTATAATTAAAAATTGGAACTTTGGATGAAATTAAGAACACAATTGCAAAAAGCAACAAACTTTGAAACGAATTTGATTAAATAATAAGAAACAATCACCTCTGGATTTCAAGTTCTACAAGATCAATGGGTTATAAATTGCACTTTAAGGTTGCATAACACGACTTAAGATCTTAGATTTTGATTGAAATGATAACCAAGGAACAATCTTTTAAGACTCGTTCATTCATAAAGTTATAGATTCATCTATATCAAGTTATCTACTTGTTTCAATGAGCTAACGATGCAAGGAAACCGAAAACTGATGTAAAGCAAATAACTTTCTTTATAAACAAATTGTTTAACTCAATCAAAACCTTCAATTACATTTAATCACAAAGTGTTCAACATAAAAAACCCTAAACATGACTAACCATCTCACTTGAATGAACTATCACCCGAAAGCAATCAAGAACGAACTAGCCACTCAAGGTCTTCATCGGATCTTCAATCTTGATTTGATGATGATCAATGATGATTTAGGATGAATGGGAAGGCTCGAGATCAACACAAATCAGCTTAGAATCAGCAGGAATTGAGCTTGGAAAGTTCTCCCTCGAATTAGGATTGGATTGTGTTTAAATAACTTCAAATTCCAAAAAATCCAGCAAGTTGTTCAGCAACCGGCTTATGATACGCCCAGGGTCGACGTATCATACGCCTCCCTCAGCTTCCATATACCAACTTTTAGTATTTTTTTCCAAATACGCCCACTAATACGCCGCCCATACGCCGACCGACGTATTAGACGCCATACACGGCCTATGACACGCCGGTACACCTAAATTTGTGCCTTGTTTGTAACTTTTGATATTAACATCTTCAATACTTGAAACTATTCTATCATAATCATGATGTAAAATTGCACATATAGATCAATTAAACACTGAATTATTGACTCGTGATCACCCAATTTGAAGCACATGACCATCATGCTAAGTCCAAATCGGTGAGCATCCACTGTCATCATGTCCAAGGCCCACTAGAACATATTAAGCCCATAATGCACAGTTCTAGAACTTAGCATATGTCACGCGTGTAATGCACTATTCTGAGACCAAGTCAACTTTGAAGTCAAAAATTCATTATTTAGACCAAGTCAAAGTCAAAGTCAATGGACAATGCACCTTTTTCGATGACGGATGTCATAGTATCCCCTTGTTTAGAGAATTTTGTCCTGAAATTCAGTCGGAGTTATTAATTGCATTGCATTCCGTGAATAGGTAAAGGTACTTAGTCCTCAATTAATCTTCCCGTGCATAGATAAAACTTTAGTCCTCAATTTGAGTTCCATTTAATGTGTACGATAAGGATTTTACTACTCATCAAAGTTCTATTTTCTGTAGACTTGATTTCAGCCAGTTATTCAACGAACCGAAATATATCATCCTAATGAATTTATTCGATCAGTACATATAAGGTCTCCTCAACAAAACACTACTTGAGTTTCGGAGTATGAAACATTTCATGCACCCTACTCAGTTCTTGCGATAAACCCACCATCTAATATTCCACATAACCAGCTGTTCGGTAGTCTTAACTGTACTTACCAATATAGGTGCTAATTTGCTCTTTTTCCCTAAGCAAACAATGCCTTCTAAGGCAGCAGCTCGTATGCAGCCCAAAACTAAGGTCTGTTGAGATGACTTTTTTGGTCTACAACCTATTTTTGATATCTTAAGAGTATGGATGTTGTCCATTACCAAATGTTAGTTTCCGGTCTAGTTCTAATTTCACATTAAAGGTATCATTAGTGTTTATATATAGGGTGTACCGCAGCTAACCCACCACACTACTAACACCTTGATAGTGTATCATTCGTAACTACTTTTCAATTCAACTAACGTCTAATACATGTGTCTAAGGCAAGGCTTCCTTTGATTGTCAGTGTAAATTTCTGACGACCTTCAGCTGCCTTTAGTTTGTCCTTGATCCAAAAGTCCTAATCTTTCATCTCTTAAATGATTTACGGTGCAACACTTATATCTGTAAAGTGCCTCAAATGGTGCTAGTATAATACTCCAATGGTAGCTATTATTATAAAGGAACTCAACAGACTATTATATACTATGTAAATTATTTAATTTATATTTTGAATTAAATTAAATCGATTTAGTAGACTTTAGGCAAAGCCCACTGATGTCCAATTTTTGTTGCTTTCTTAACGTACGATGTATATATTTTTACATTTTTAATTCTTCAACATAACTTGAAGCACACACCATCATGCTAAGTCCAAATCAGTGAACGTCCACTTTCACCATGTCCAATGCCCACTAAAACATATTAAGCCCATAATGCACAGTTCTAGAACTTAACATATTTACACGTGTCTAATGCACTATTCTCAACCAAGTCAACATAAGGTCAACTTTAAAGTCAAAAATTCATTATTTAGACCAAGTCAAAGTCAAAAAGTCAAATTCAACGAACAATGCACCTATTTCGATGACGGATGTCACGTTATCCATTTCATGATCCCTATGAAATGATAGACAGGGAAATAAAGGAATTCCTTTCAAGGAATGGATTCATAAAGAGGAAGTTGGGTCCAATGAAAACCAACTCTCTTAGAGCTGTTGTGCTTAGAATCATTCATGACTTGAAGGAAAAGATGAGAGCTCATGAAAAAGAAATCATTCCTGCTTAGCCCAGACAGGGAAGATCAGCATAACAAGTAAAAGTATCTAGTTGAGATCATGATTCCCTAGCACCTTTATTAAGCAAACAACCAGAGTGGTTCAAACAACCATCATAACTACAAATACAAGAAGGGCTAACCACATTTGAGATGCTCCAAAGTGTGTCTGCTCTAAAAGGCAAAATGGATGTTAAGATCATAGCATGGAAGTATGACTCTGATTGGAATATGTTCATGGTCAAAAGAATCTCAGGTTTAGTTCAATTCTTTATAGAATATACTGAACTTGTAAATTTCTTGAAGATTCATGACCTGAAAGAGCTTGCTGATCTGGAATTGGTTAGTCATGCTGCTATGTCAAGGGGTTGTAAATTTTAGGATATCTTGAAGATGTTCAAATGAACAAACAATATCAAAGTCCTAAAAGAGATATGTATGAGAAAGGAAAGAACTTTCAAAAACCCCTTTGACCAGCCAAAGAGAAAGAACACAATAGAAGAGATGGTAGTCGTAAAGGGGAGTGTAAACCCAACTGAAGAGTTAAGAGAAAAAGGGTTGCTTGTACACACCAAACAATGCCGATATCAAATGTCAAGTATGATGAAGAGACATATGAGTTGGCTATTGTCAAGGTTAGGAAGGGAAGACAGGGCCTGAAATCAAATTGTTTAGTGCCTATAAAGTGCGGATGCTAGATTAATAATATTTCATTATATGTTCACTAGGCATTTTGATAGCTACACCAAAAAGCTTGGAGAGAATGATCTTCTATTTTTCTTGAAGTGCATAAGGATCTTAAAGATTTCCTATGACATGATTAATAGAAAGAGAGAGACAAAGAAGAGAAAGAGAATGCCTTTGAACTTTACAAACATAGTAAAGTTGGAGGTAAGCTTTAATGGAGATTTGATAATCCATAAAGATGGACTATCTACCATTGCTATCTTTGAACCTCAATCTCTCAAGTAACTCCCAGTTGAAGCTGTGGAAAGGATGAAACAGTTGAAGTTACATGTGCTTGGTAGAAAAAGAATGAAAGAGGCAAGGGAGTTTTCAACTATGATTAATTTCATCTTAGATCCTTCCAACCCCAAAGTTCATTATTATCCTTCTAAGGAAGAACCTCCAACAGCTACAACATCAACACCAACAACACCAACAATAGCAGCCCCACAACAACAATAACAACAGCTCCATCAACAACACAGCCAACAACAACCATCACTGCATCAGCTTCAACTTCCATAACAGTTCAAGTATCCACTTCACAACAACAATAAGCATCAGCTGAAGATCCACCAGAATCTTCACATATTCCATCACCAAAACACACTTGAAGTAGTTAGGCTGCATAATCCTTAGGGGGAGTATTGTTTGACCCTAAAAGGATCATGCATGTCAATTCAAGTTATGATGGATTATGTTCTAGTTGGAAAATACAATATTTTGTTGATCTTGAAATTAATAGGAAACTTGATTAGAATCAGAATCATATACTTGATTAGTTGTCTGAAAATGATTAGATTCAGATTTAGATATAGTTTCTTGAATAAGAACAAAAGTATGAACACTTGAAGAATGTTGTCCAGTAGAATCTGAAGTAGAAGACGAAGTTATATTTTCATCTGTCTTGTAGACAATAATATCCATATCTTCACTCAAAGAACTAGTATCTGCACTGACACCAAGAGAATAATAAAAACCGCTAAACAAATACTCATAATTATAAACCCAAGTAGGAGCTGACCTTGCACATGTTTTATTAGATTTATGACAATCAATATTGAATGATTCAATAATTTGTTTTGTTCTTTTATTATAAACTCGATATGCTACTTAGTTTGCTGAGTAGCCTACACAATAACAATCATCTGCCTTTTCGTCAAATTTGAATTTGGTGTAAGTTGTATGCAATAACATGCAACAACATCAAAAAACTTTAGAGTAATTTATTTTAGGTTTATGTTTAGAGAATATTTCATAAGGAGTCATCTTTTATTTTTTATTGATTAAAACACAATTATAAACATACATGTCATTATTGAACACAACAGTCATTATTCTACCCAAAAGAATAAAGGTAATTTGGCAGCAGATAACATTGCTCTAGCATCTTCAATCTATGTTTTTGTTGTTTGTTTCTGCTACTCCAGCAACACTATACAATATCATTATCCTTTTATAATCGTAGAAATCATTTAAAACTTTATTACAAAATCTGGTTCTATTATCACTTCAGTTGCAGTTTATCTTAAGATCTATTTAATTTTCCACAAGAGTTATAAACTTGATAAGCAATTAGGAGTTTTTTCTTTAGTTGCTAAAAAGAAAACCCATATGAATCTAGAAAAATCATTAGTGACAACTTAACGATATGATTGACGATCAAAACTCAACACATTCACAGAAACAAACAATCCATATATAAGAGTTGCAGAACTAAGTCGAATGAGTTGTGTAGAATGGGTTGTCTTGCTTACCGTTGAAACACGATAGACAATGTTAAAAAAGGTTAAATTATTTCTTAGGTAAGCCCACAACATGGTTCCTTCTAACAAGTTTGTTCATTAATTTGAGGTTAACATGTCCTAAACGATGATGCCATAACATAGAATCACTCTTCGAATTGGTTGATGGAAAACCGAAAGGGAAAAGACTATTAATCCTAGCCATAGTATACACCACCATATGGATTAGTTGTAACAAATAAATAAGACCGTTGAAAGCACTCCTTCGATTGCTAACATAATTGGGTTATTAAAGCAACTTCATACTTTTATGTCAAAAATTGTTCACTAAAAATTGAAATTACATGGAGAAAATGGGTGCGTTTTGATATGTAATGCGATTGATTTTCGTTGGTGTCTATAATCACATTCTAGCTCAATGCTAGTACTTTATAAAATTTGGCCATAAAAAAAAAGGATTTTCTTTGTCATTTAATTGTTTGTTCCTTTCATATCAAAAGTGAGTTGGAGAAAAACAAAGAAATGTGACGTTATTATAAATATAATTAATTTTTGATCGCAAAGACAGCTTGGGTAGTTTTTATAAAGATGGCCAGCAATAGGTGGAAAAAAAATCAGACGCATGCAAAAATGGAAGCTGCTTTTTAAACACCACCAAATGCAAACATTCGTGATCAAAACAATGTTATTCGTTAATCATTTACATCGATAGATGAAGGTATGAGGATTAGGTTACATGTGTTTTCTTGTGGAAGATGACCACCAACCTATGGCGATGATGGTGATTGAAAGTATTGGGAAATCTTTCCTCTTAATCCACATTAAATATCATATCAAATTACTACATGCATGTAATCATGTTCACTTCTAGTAATGCATCCTTCAATTCTTTGTGAAGTGTTTGATTGTTTGTATATGAAATCTACCATAGTACACATGTAATATAATGTTATATATATATGTAATATCATCATATATATATATATTATATATATTATATATATTAGTTTATATACATTTAACTTTTTAAAATAACAGTAAAATACTAAAATTAATAATAGAAAATACTAAATTTTATGATTGAAATTTTAAATAAAAAAATAATATGGTATAATAAAGGTCTTAATCTGTATATATGATACTATAAAAGGATGGAACAAGGACAAGACTATCATTTTACTTAGAGTTAATTGCTTTTTTCATACCTGTGATTTTATAAAATAGTCATTTCAATCGTCATTAACATCCAAAGGTTTCACTAAAATTCTCATTTGAATCCATTCAACTACACTTAAGTAAAACTACCAACTTTTTCCGTTAACTTTCTAATATTAGGGATATTTTAGTCAAAACAAGTACAAAATGTAAAACCAGCCTACGTGAGGGGTATTATGCTTTCAGTCTCTTTAGTAATCACTGTTTTGATTTGAGTCCACTTGTTACAGAAAACAAAATACAAGGATAACTACTTAAAAGTTACTCATTTTTAACTTTTAAAGCATACACCACAAAAAATATAAAAAAAAAGTCTTACGACACAAACTGTAGGAACATAACCAAGAAACACAAATCATGATTAAAATAAAAGAATAGTAAAGAATATGAAATTATTAGTCCTTGAATAATAATCGTAAACACCAATCATCATAAACATAACTAAACTTTAAATCAAAGAATAAAACCTTTTGGGTGGGGCTGGTTTTTATTTTGTAATTGTTTGACTAAAAAACCCTAATGTAGGAAAGTTAACGGAAAAATTTAATAATATTAGTTGGGTGTAGTCAAATGGATTCAAATGGTAACTTTGATGTGTAAGGCCCCGTTTCCGGGACGCTTACAGTTGGTCAATCATCACAAAAAATGTTTAAAACATATCATTATGCAACAGAAATATATCTTTACACTAATACTTAAAACTATGTCAAAACATTATATCGATTCGTTTACATCTCAAAAATTGTATTAATACAATAACATTCTAAATAAATTGTGAATGCCAAACTCAAGTCGTCCCCAGTAGCTTATGCATTCATGCCTGCACCTCCTCAGCATCAACAATTACCTGCTAACTAATATGCATATAAAAAATTAGCGACGCTGAGTGAGTTCTATTTATATAATAAAATACTTTACTTTTGATATAACATAACCTTTACTTTCGTACGTGATCATACATCATATGTACATCTTGATAATAATCATTTATTATCTTTCATCATCGTTCATAATCATTCGTTTCGTACTTTCTTTCATTATTATCTTTCACTTTTATCTAGATCCCGCCATATGCTATGCCCCATCATTTGTGCACGAAGCGACTACAGTCTTGGGGTCAAGCGGAAAGGATCTCGTTTCGTACGTTTCGATCAATCTCGAAGACAGACCCCTTTGTGTGCATACGGCACACTGTCGAGTTGACAACCCATAATGAGTTGTGAACCCCTTTTAATCTGCTTGCAAGACTTTAATTCATTCACTACGTTCCACTTTTCATTATCTTTATCTTTCACTTTCATTAAGATAATACTTTACGTACATAAGCATATCATACCATGTAAAGTCTCGTCATAATACATAACATGGAACATCATCATCATAACAGGAGCCCACAAGCATACATAACATAAACAAGCATAGGCCACCATAAAATATCAGTACTTAGCACTTAATTCTATTTCCTAAAATTTCAGAAATATCCTAAGTGCTTACGGTGCATGAACAAGGCGTACAACGGATGGCTTAAATTCTAAGTGTTCCTGGCGGATAGCCAAATCCCACAGTGGACGACCAAAGTCCACAGTGGACAACTAAGTCCCACAACGAATGATTAAGGTTCATAGCGGATGAACTAAACACTAAGTGTGTTCACAGCGGATGACTAATTTTCACAAAGGATGACTAAAACACTTAAGGGTCCACAGCGGACGGTTTAGGTTTACAGCGGACAATCATGAAATCTCTAAGTGCCCACAGCGAACATGCAAAGTCCACAGCGGACATGCAAAGTCCACAGCGGATAGTCTAAATACCTAAGTGTCCACAGCGGACACTTTATCTATGTTCAAGTGCCCACAGCAGACAGCTAGTGTCCATAGTGGACACCAAGTCCAGTACCTGCGATTCAACTTATACAGTTCCTAGCCTCAAACATCACTTCTAAACATCTACTTAGCATGGATTTACCAGTTACACACTAAAAACATCCCCAAACAACCATTCAACAACATGGAAATCTTTTAAAACATACCACATCGTACACAACCATAATTCTATAAAGAGAAATACGTATTTTGGTAAAGACACATTCTTTTTAGTATGCATAACAGCCCCAAACAAGTAGAAAACCAGTAAAAGAGGGATCTAAAACTCACCTTAAAGAGCTTTCGAGTAAACACCTTAAACCCGAGAGCAACCTAGAGTTCTAGCACCTAAACACACGAAAACAAGCAACTAAACACATAGAAACACATAGATCTCGGTCCAGAGGCTGGAACCCAACTAAAACCGAGAAAACACTTTAAAATCTTACCTTCTTGAAGATTTCTTCCACTTCTCTCTCTAGAACCGGATGAAGCTTCTTTCTCTCTCTCCAGCCAATAGTTTGAGTACATGAAAGAGGGGGTATGGGCGGCCATATCACCTATTTAACCCTATTATGGGCAGGTTTGACCCTTGCACGCTTTTAACCCCTTGCTTTTAAAATAATTCCATTTTTCTCCCTTACTTTCTTTTCTTTTCTGTTTTTTTTGAAATTTTCCGGGCGTTACATAATGAAAACTTTAGATGCAAATAATAAAACTAAATATTTGAATTCAAATGGAAATTTTTTTTAAACCACAAAGACACTTTACTCTAAATTTAATACACCTAACATAATTATTAAACATGTGGTACATGTCATTTATGAAATAATTCTTATTTTACCTATAGTTAAGAAACTTCTTCTACTTCATACATTATTTAATTTATATTATTAATATATTATTTAATAATATTAGATTATTTAAGTTAGTTAATTGAATATTATCTTATTTATAATACTTTAAACTAATATCAAAATTTATAGATTAAATTACCATTTGCATCTCTATATTTTCAAAGCCTCGATTTTCCCCCTAATGTCTTATTTTTTATATCTATTTAAGTCCTAACCCTGACGCCGCTAGATTTAACTGATAGTTTTTTTTGTAAATTGACAAAAATATCCTTAATCCTCACTTTATTAAAACCCACCCCCACATCTGATATGACTAACATCATCATCATCATCAACCTTACCTCCACCCACCATCTCTCTCTTTCCCTGTAACAAACAGCCACCACCACCACTACCGCCAGATCATAACCACCACCACAGTCACTCGCCATGTAACCACTGACCATCATCGTCTCCCTTGCTCTCTCTCTCCTCTCTATCTCTTTCGTGGTATTCCTCCTCCACCGCCGCCATCATTGCCATACCACAACCATCACTAAAACAACCACGCATCATCGCTCACCATGTAACCACCGCCCCACCACCATCATCGCTTTCTCTCTCTTTCTCCTCTCCTCTCCCTCGCCGATAAGGAGAAAGGGGACTAAGATGGCAGTAGTGGTTAAAGAAACACATAAAACCTCCCCCCATGACCACCGTCGATGTCTCTCTCCTTTCCTCTCCTCTCTCTCGTTGATCTGGAGAAAAGGAGTTGAGATGGAGTGGTGGTTGGAGGTGGTGGTTGGTGGTGTTGAATGGGTGGTGGGTTGTAATTGTGGTGGTATGATGATGGTGATTGGGTGGTGTGATTAATAGTGGGGTAAGGTTGATATATATATATATATATATAATATATATATATATATATATATATATATATATATATATATATATATATATATATATATATATATATATATATATACTAGAAGAGTGCCCGCGCAATGCGGCGGGACAATATATTACATCCGAGACGTGTTTCTAATTTTTGTTATTCTTGTAGTAATTTTATAAAAGTCTATTATATTTTTTTAAGCTAAATTTAAAAAACCAAATAAATGAGTTTTGAATGACGACTTCTACATTTACCCATTAACTTATTGAACCTCACAAAATATAGATTGGTTTAGCAAAAATTTACATCAAAATATTTAAAAAATACACAGGTTGTAATTGTAGTCTCAAAAAGTTTTTAACATGATAGATTAAAATATATAACTGAAATCATAAAACAAATTAAGATTTTTTGGTTTATGGGTTGATAATGTAAAATTTCATGTAAATTACAGTAAGTGTAAGGTTATTATGTAACTAACTGTAAGGGGTAATCTGTAAATAATGTTAAAAATACTATTTTACCCTCAAAAGTTGTTGTATCTTATGCACTGAGTAAAATAATTGTTCTTAATTTTATGGTATCTTAAAATACCCATCTCATATGCTTTATGTATAGTATAGATTTTTACGGCATCGGTTAGTATAAAGGTTTAAAAATGTTTTTTTTCACTATTATCTCATAACATAAACTTCATTTAATAGAAATAAAATAACTTCACTTATTAGTAATTCAAATTTGTTACATATTTACGTAAGTGTTAGTATAAATATTTAAATTTGTTTTTTTATTCATATTACCTCTTACTTTTAACTTCATTTAATAGAAAGAAAATAAATTCACTTTAGTAATTCAAATTTGTTAAATTTTTACGGCAGCGGTTAGTATAAAGGTTTAAAGATGTTTTTTATTCACTATTATCTCATAACATAAACTTCATTTAATAGAAATAAAATACTTCACTTATTAGTAATTCAAATTTGTTACATATTTACGTAAGTGTTAGTATAAATATTTAAATTTGTTTTTTTATTCAATATTACCTCTTACTTTTAACTTCATTTAATAGAAAGAAAAAAAATTCACTTTAGTAATTCAAATTTGTTAAATTTTTACGGCAGCGGTTAGTATAAGGTTTAAAGATGTTTTTTCATTCACTATTACCTCATAATTTAAACTTCATTTAATAGAAAGAAAATAACTTCACTTATTAGTAATTTAAATTTGTTAAATTTTACGTAAGTGTTAGTATAAAGGTTTAAAGTTGTTTTTTATTCACTATTACCTCATAATTTAAACTTCATTTAATAAAAAGAAAAATAACTTCACTTATTAGTAACCAAAATGCTTATATGTTCCATCTAATAATTGGTTACTAAATGCCTAAAATGATGGATATGGTTGAATTATTGGTTCTTAAATTCCTAAAATAATGCACATTTAAATATCAAATAGTTCAAATTCATTAAACTTTTATGTAAGTATTAGTAAGTGTAGGGTTATTATGTAACTAATTGTAAGGGGTAATCCGTACATAATGATATAATTACTATTTTACCCTTAAAATAGTTATACCTTATGCATTAAGTAAGTATGTGTTCTTAATTTTAGGGTATCTTAATATCCCTCCTAAATGCTTTATATATAGTATAGATATATATGTTTATATATATGTATATATACAACACACACACACACACACTACAAGAGAACGTAGCTATCGCGACGACAAAAGTCTTCGCCATAGGGTCTATATGTCGCCGCCATAGTAGTCATAGCTTGTCGCAATAGCTCAAAAATTTGTCGTCGCAATAGACGTAGTCGCCGTAGACCTCTGTGGCGACGACATGTCGTTGCCAAAAACTTGTCGGCATTTTATAAATGATATTTTTTAAATTTAAATTTAATAAATAACTGCACCATATGGCGACGACATGTCGTCGCCATAGAGTTAGTAAATATTATTATTTAATATTAAATTAATATAAAATTAATAAATATTTAATTTATTAACTTATGTTGACGACATGGGGTATCTGGTTAAAATTTTATTTTTAAAATTCTGTTTTTTCCAGATTTTGTGTCAATTTTAAATATACAGAATTCAAACTAATATATCAAATATCCAAATGAAAATCAACCAAATTTAGTTAATTACACACCAAACCAAAAGAAAGTATATCTTAAGTTTTTACAACCCAAACAATCAAACTATTTATTTCGTCGTTTTTATCATCTTCATCGTTATAGGGATTATGCTTTTGTCTTTCAAATTGATTAATTCTTTCTTGCATTTCTTACATTTGTCGCTTTAGTGTTTCTATTTCTTTATCCCGATGTGCTGATGACCCGCTTGATAGCACATAACGAGAGATATTTTTTACTTTTCGTCCAACACCTCTCGTATGACCACGTCTTTGTCCTAATGCCAACTCTATACATTCCATCTCATTAACGGGCGACTCACTCGCCTCCATTTGCATTTGGGTTTATTGATTTCAATTTTAGCCTATAATTATAGAGAACTAAAATGAAAAAATATTAAGATTCTTATGAAATTTCGACAGAATAACTATTATAAAAATGGAAAAAAAACCATGTTGTTTAATCATAAGCATAATACCATAAAATTCCCAAGTTTCAACATATAACTAACAACTTCTCAAAACCAACGATTCTTAAATATTGATAGCATATAGACCATGTTTTTTAATTATAAGCACAACTAACATAAAATTCCCAAGTTTTCAACATATAAACTAACAACTAATCAAAACCAACAATTCTCAAATTTGGATAGCATATAGACCATATTGGGTCAAATCACCAAACACATGATAATAGCATACTTAACATATTAAACTTACTCAATCTTCTTCTGCCCTCTGGTTGACCCATTCCGAACCTTCACTGTAATGCCCCCTCCTTCACGTTTCGATGTGACTTGGGTCCCAGTTTGTTGCTTCTAAAACTTAAAAACAATTTCATAATATTTGAAAAGAATTAATATACATAGGAAGTATAATATTTGATACTCTTTGATGAATTAAAAATAAACAAACTTAATTTACCATGATCATAATTGGATCATAACTAGCATTTGACGTATGCAATCCACCCTAATCATCATAGCCGAACTTATTTGACCTTTTTTGACACTCATTGATGATAACTAAGTATAAATGAACTTAATTATCATTAACAAGCATAATTTTCCGTACATTACCAACATCGTGTTTAATTTAACACCAGTGATCATAATTGATCATAGCTAACCTTTGACATATATAATCAGCCCTAATCATCATAACCTAAAATATTTGGCCTTGTTAACACTCATTGATGATAGTTAAGCATAAATAAAAATAACTTACCGTTATAAGCATCATTATAATCGAACATATTTGACCATGATTGACACTAATTGTTAATATTAATTATCACAACATATGAAATTAGTTTTTTTCTTCTTTTTAACTAAAACAAATGACTAGATGAACATATATCATTTAATTTAGTCAAAATTGAAATACAATCTTAAACTTCACCAATTTTTTAATCCACATTATACCACTGAGATTCACCTTATATTAAAAAAAATAGTAGTCCTAACTTATCTTTATCTTTCTTTCAAAAATCACTTCTAATAAGATTTGTTCCATTTATAAAATAAATTAAAAGCTTATAATATTTATTTAAGAAATAATACAAACATACACATGGTTAATTAAATAATAATATTTATTATATTATTAATATTATTATTACTTATAATAATATTATTATTATTACTTATAATAACAATAACAATAACATGTACATAAATTAATAATAATATATTAATAATAACAATAATAATAATAATAATAATATATTATTATTATTATTAATTATAATTATTACTTTTATTAATATCAATTTAGAAAATCATAAAATTTTACGACTCGTCGCCTTAGAGTTTTCATAATGGCGGGATTATTTTCCTCCTACTTATTTCAGGGAAAAAAAGAAAAAAATGTTTTGACCTATGGCCCGACATGTCGTCGCCATAGGGTTTTTATAATGGCAGACTATTTTCCTCCTAGTTATTTCGGGGGATAGTGTCCCTATGGCGACGACATGTCGTCGCCGTAGGGTGACCTATAGCGACAACATCGTGTCGTCTCCATAGACCTGGTCGTGGTAGGGTGTTTTTTCTTGTAGTGATATATATAGATATAATATGGGTGTGCGTTATGGGTAGTATTTACGTTATGAGTGTATGGATTCTTATATAAATAATCGTTATGTGCCAGACGTGTGGGTTCGTATTATCAAAAATATGAGTTTTATTACGTAAAGTATATAACTAAAATGGATGAAGAGTATCATTATATGTGATCCGGTATAAACACGAATATTGAGTTTATACATTTGGTGTGTTTTGGTGTTTGATTGTTCTTGCTTGTGGGTGGGGGATATATATATATATATGACCTGTATCGTAATCGAGTCATGAAACGCGTAACCGTGCAAGTCTTGTGTTAATATTTAATAATTATGTTAACTATATTAAATATATTTCAGGTTAAAATGAACCCTAATCATTTGTGCATGCATTTACGTGTTGTTGTGCATTCAAGGTGAGTTTACGGCCCCACTTTTTTATAATCTCTTTTGGTGAAGAGAAACATGTTTTTTTCAAATGTTTTTCATTTGATCAGTATTACTGTATTATCATATGTTTACTAGTGTTGCACCAATTCAAGTCCTCACTTTCGAACCGTTAATTTATGTACTTTAGCGAGGTAATTCTAAGTAGATCTATTGGGTTTGACAAACCCCACCCGGGCTAATCGCGCTAGAATGACTGCACAGTCAAACGGGTGTTTAATTGACCTAATTTCTGTTTGTTGTGGTCTGGTAGCCACAGCCGAGGCATACATTTACATTGTCATCTTCGGTGGTGAACTTCATACACTATGTAACTTGTTATGTAACTAGCTATCTACTGATATTACTTTGTTTACTGTATCTGCTTTCTATTATGTTACTGTTTATCAAAACCTATGAACTCACTAACCCTGTGTTGACACTTTAGCATATTTTTTTCAGGTTTATAAGGTGTGTACGGCTAGAAGCATCTCATAGTTCATACATCACTGATTAGTTTAGATGAACAAACAATGTGTTTTACAAATTACATTTACTTGAGTTGCGCGTGTTTTGCGCTATTTGAGTTATGAATTATTACGATTCCATAAATGTTTTCATGAATTCATTATTAACTATGTTTTTGGGATTTTTCGATTAATATTTCACAATTATGTTTTGTAATTATTGTGTCGTTTGTGTAACTAACGGCTGAGATTCTGGTATGTCACGCGCCTATGGTAAAACCCCGTTTGTGGAAATTAAGGGTGTGACAGCTTTAAAACACAATCTTTTTTTCTTTTTAGATAATGATATTGTATTTGTTTTAAAAGACAGAAATATTTATTTATGGTGTAATTTATAAAGCAATAGTATCGTATATTAAATTATGAATGTTTAAAAACTAAGAAACTTGAAAAAGTCCACAAAGTGGCTATGGCCAAAAATCACATTTAATAAACTTTTTTGCTACGATTTGTGATTGTTATAATTTTTTATAGACAACAAAAGTGGATTTTATTAAGAAGATTGATGGTTAAATTGTTTTTTATATTTTAGATTTAAAACTCTTTTTATTTATCACCGTTACCTTATTCTTATTATTATTATTATTATTATTATATTATATTATTATTATTATTATTATTATTATGTTATTATTATAATTATTGTTATAATCATTGTTAGTATTATTATTATAATTATTATTCTTATCATTAATAATATTACTTAATAATAATAATAATAATAATAATAATAATAATAATAATAATAACAATAATAATAATAACAATTATTATTATTATTATTATTATTATTATTATTATTATATTATTATTATTATATTATAATATTTATTATTATTTTAATTTTTTAGTTAAGAAGTTTTTAATTTTTAACCATTTACATCATTAATGTTTTTATTATATAACCATTTAATTTAAATGACTAAGAGTATTTTTTTATTTTTTTAACCTTATTTTTTTATTATTTTCATAATTCCATGTCGTCTCATTTATCAACATGTTACCATCATTCACCATCACCACCACCACACTAATTACGCCCACCAGCCCGACCATCACCGCGAACCATCCATATATATATATATTATATATATAATATATATATATATATATATATATACACACATAGGGTCAGAATATTACAGAACCAATTTTATTTTCAGAACCAAAAGAACCATTGATTTACATAAATGTAAATTACGAATCATTGATTTAATAAATGTAAGTTAAAGCCATGATATTTAGTTGTTTTATATTTTATGGTCATGTCTGATATACACATATGTAAAATAGATTAGTATCACCAAACTTATTTACACTTATGTAAATCAATGGTTCTGTGATTCTGAAAATAAAAAATGGTTCTGTAATGATACTAACCATATATATATATATATATATATATATATATATATATATATATATATATCACCTATAATATGCTTACATACACTTTTACTTATATAATAATAATATATACTACACCCACTCATGATTTAATATGACCTTCGCACACACATGAAACAAATCTGACACACATACTCCCACGACCGCCCCCGGAACCCACACAAACCATCACAACGACACCACACCATTACCTTACACACACCCCAACCGCCCAGATTCAACAATATATATATACATCACAGGGAAAACATATATATACATCGCACAATCGCAGAACACATACACAAAGGACCATGCGAACTGTGGTTGCTCCAACACCATCCAACAACCTACAACACACACACACGCAACACACCACACATAGCACCACGCACGCAGAAACACATACACAAGCAAACACACGAGAAAAACTGCAATAAATCATGTGCACCTAGATACATCACAACACCACATGCTATGAAAGCACACTGTTATGGATTGAAACCATTGCAAGGTATGAGACTTGTCCCACATCGGTTGTATGGGCAATGATATGGGGTTATAGGCCAAATGGGTTCCCTACCCATCGACTAGTCTTTTAGGTTGAGTTCTTTCTTTGGTTTGTAACAGTGGTATCAGAGCCAACCTCGGAGTGGTGGCCATGAGTGCTGGCCTGGAGAGAGCCAGCCGGAGACACGAGGACGTGGGTCCCTTAAGGAGGGGTGAATGTTATGGACTGAAACCATTGCAAGGTATGGGACTTGTCCCACTCGATTGTATGGGCAATTGATATGGGGTTTATAGGCCAAATGGGTTCTCTCACCCATCAGACTATCCTTTTGGGTTGAGTTTTTTAATTTGGTCTGTCACACACACTGCATGCATCAGAACACACACACACTATATATATATATATATATATATATATATATTATATAGATATATATATATATATATATATATAAGAAAGCACACACATACAACGGCATTCACAACAGGGACAAAATTTTGCACCGTACGCTCGCTGAACCATATCGAAACTCTAACTCGCAACCGAGATGGAACCGCAACGCACCGCAATGAATAGCGAAAGGAGAAACGTAACATACCGTAACAGTTATGGGAAACGATGGAACTTGAGCGAAAGGGAGTGTCTGTCCGCCGGGAGGCACACGATCTCGGTGGAGGAGGTGTCGCTAGAGAGGGAAGGGAGGGGCTGCTTGAATGATCGATACGCTTGGTGGAATCGTCAACGTCAGAAAGTCCGAATGGTTTACTTAATTTGCATTTTGAGGTAGAAAGAAAACGTACGGGGTCGATATATGGTGAAACCAAGTTTTAGGAAATTGCTCTTAGGTCCCTTAGGTTTACTTAATTTGCTTTTGAGGTTTTAATTAGCTTTGGTTAACTTAGGTTAAGTATATTAATTAAGTGAAACTAATTAAATTTTAAGTAGCGAGGAGAGGTTTGATAATGAAAACAATGTTAACCTGAAATTACGGGGTGTCACATAATTCCTTTGTTGAAGGAATTTTCGTCTTGAAAATTAGGACATCAGGTTTACGAAGAACACCAGAATCAGCGATCGTAATGTACAAAGAGTAACAATTTGTATTTACGAAGAGTATTTTCTTAGAAACTAACCAAAAGAAGAAAATATATGGTTCTCGGGAGTTATGCCATCATCCCCTTGTTGAAGGGAATTTCGTCTCAAAATTTAAGGAAAAGATATCGTAAGAAGATATCTTAAGAAGTGGATGCCTGGGTCTTGAACAGTTACGGGTACTTTTTTTTCATCTGATCTTCGCGCTCCCAGGTAATTTTGGTCCACGTTTAAATTCCATCTAACGCGCATAGTAGGAATTTTGCTACACTTTAAGGTCTTGATTTCTCGATACATAATCTCGACTGGTTCCTCAATGAAATAAAGCTATTCATCAATCTCCAGTTCCTCTAATGGGACGACAAGCGATTCATCGGCTATACATTTCCTTAGGTTGGAAATATGGAACAACGTTATGAACACCATTGAGTTCCTCAAGTAAGTCTAGCTGATAAGCTACTGGACGATCCTTTTGATAATCTCAAACGGTCCAATGTATCTAGGGTTTAGTTTCCTACGCTTCCTAAAGCGTATCACACCTTTCCAAGGTGAAACTTTCAACAAAACCTTGTCACCGACTTGAAATTCCAAAGGCTTCTCCTTTGATCGCATAGCTTTTTGACGATCCCGAGCTGCAGCCATGTGGTTTTAAATCTGAACAATCTTCTCTGTGGTTTCATGAATAAGCTCAGGACCAGTTAACTGACTATCACCAACTTCTGTCCAACAGAGAGGTGATATACACTTTCTGCCATAAAGTGCTTCAAATGGTGTAACTTTAATGCTCGTATGATAACTGTTGTTTTAGGAGAATTCAACCAAAGGCAGATGGGTCTTGGTACATCATGTTAGATCCAGGATGTATCGAGTAGCGAGACTTGTGAGCTTCAGCCATTACTAGTTCCCTGAGATTCACAAACAATGGAATCCATAATCGATCTTTATATACCAAAGCCCATCGGGTTTCTCTTGAAATAATTTCTCAGCTCCTCTGAAGATTTACTTGATGTTCTGCTCTTGTAATGCCTAGACCTGGGCATTCTTGATCTGTAACGATAATCGAATGAATGGTTAGCTGTAACGCCGGACAAGATGAGTTTTAGTTTCCTTACGACTAAGGGCATCGACTACCACATTAGCCTTTCTTAGATGATACTTCATGGCACGATCATAATCATTTAGTGATTCCAACAATCTTCACTGTCTCATGTTCAACTCCTTCTGTTCATAAATGTGTTGGAGGCTCTTGTGATCAGTGAAGATCATGCACTTGGTTCCATAAACGATAATGTCCCAGATCTTCAGTGCAAATACCACAACTCCAACTCCAAATCATGGTTGTGTATTCTTTCTCACACCTAAAGCTGTCTTGATGCATAGGCTTCACCTTCTCGCGTTGCATCAACACGCAACCCAAACCTTGGATTGACGTGTCATAATATACCATGAAGTCATATGTTCCCTCTGGCAATGCCAAGATCATCGCACTACACAGCTTGTCTTTAAGCACTTGAAAAGCCGCTTCTTCACTGCTGCTTCACTTGTAAACAGTTCCTTGTGGGTTAGGGCAGTCAGAGGTTATGCAAGTTTTAAGAATCCTTCTATGAAACTCCAATAATAACCCGCTAATCCAAGAAATTTGGGCACCTCAGTAAGCGTCGTCAGCGCAGGCCAATTCTTGATTGCCTCATCTTAGACGAGTCAACATGAATAAATTTTCATTAACTACATGCCCTTTTACTTCTCTCATCCAGAAGTCACATTTAGAAAACTTGGTATATAGTTGTTCTGTCTTCAGGAGCCCTAGAATAAGTCTTAAATGTTCCTCATGTTCTTCCCTGTTATTGGAATAAATCAGTATGTCATCAATGAAGACGATAACAAACTTGTCTAAATAGGTTTTTACAAACATGGTTCATGAGGTCCATAAAAGACTACAAGCCGTATTTTGTCAACCAAATGGCATGACTACGAACTCAAATGCCCGTATCAAGTTTTGAAAGCTGTCTGGATATTTCTTCTTCTCAAACCCTGCTGATGATATCCAGATCCAAATCAATCTTTGAGTAGTAACTTGACCATGAAGTTGATCAAATAGGTCATCAATACCGGAAGAGGGTAACGATTCTTTATAGTGACTTTGTTCAATTCTCGGTATTCAATGCACATACGAAAGGTTCCGTCTTTCTTCTTCACAAATAATACAGACGCTTCCAAGGTGGAAGAGTTGGGGTGTATGAATCCTTTATCAATAGTTCCTGCAACTGCTTTGACAATTCCCTGTAATTCGTTCGGTGCCAAGTGATACTACGCTGGAGCGATAGGGGCAGCTCTTTGTGTCCTCAATCTGGAACTCTACCTGCTCATGTGAAGAAGACCAGGCAAGTCCTCTGGAACACTTTAGGAAAGTCCTTAACAATAGAATGTCTTTAATTCGTTTCTCCTTTGTGGTCCTTTCAGTAATCAAGGCCAAAACTGCTGAATGTCCCTTCCGCAGACATGTAGGAATAATGCCAACTACGGCACTACACTATCACCTTCCACTATGAGTATCTCTCCACTATGATGGGGAAGCCTGATAGTTTCTCGCGACAGATGATTTTGGCTTGTTCCTAGACAACCAATCCATTCCGACAACGACATCGAAGCTACCAAGTGTGATAGATAGAAGGTCAATATCAAATCATACCCAGACAGACTTATCTTATAGCCGCGGTATATGTAGAAAGCTTCTAAAATCTTACCATCAGCTATTTGTATAGTATATTTTGAGTATAAATTCGTAGATGTAACATCTAATGACTACTGAACTTGTAAGAAATAAAACCCTATTAGCGCCAGATCAACAAGACATAAGCAAAACAACCATTTATAGGAAATTACTGGTTACCGTTACCGTAAAAGGGTCATTCGAGCCACACCTGATCCGATGACGAACGCTCTACCCTTAGAACCACTATTTCCATTGCCATTTCCACCATTCTCCTTCCTATTATCAACACCATTACCACCATTGTTGTTCTTTCTTAGCTTTGGGCAATTTCTCTTGAAATGCCCAATTTAACCACATTCGTAACAGCTCTTTTGTTCATCTTCTTACGGTGCTGCCTGGCTGTTATATTCACACAAGAATTTTTGGAAGCGTGGCCAAATTTACCGCATCTCTTGCAAGTTCTTGTTACATGGCCTGTTGTGGTGGTAGTTACACTAGTTGTATTTGGGCAGTGTCCCATATAGCCATCGTCGTGCTGAGATGATGAAGAAGACTTGTTGAATGTATGGGAGTTGTCGAACTTCTTGGATTGTTGCGGCTGTTGTTAAGATGTACCCTGCTTGCTGTTGAACTAGACTCCTACTTTCGCTTGTTATTCCTATCAGATAGAGTTGATGTAGAACCTCGCGGGGCAACTTACCCTGCGTGACGGCCTGGTCGTTAGTCTGTGTGCCAATCTAATTGCTTCCTGTATGGTGTTGGGTCGAGAGGCATGTCCATACTTTGAAACTCTGGAAGTAATCCATGAAGATATCTCAATCTTCAGAGCAGGAGGTTGACCATATTGGGGCACAGGGTAGCGAGCTCATGAGAACGAGTTGTATACTCCTCGATCTCCAAACCCGTCATCTTGAGATTCCAGAATTCCATCTCTAACTTTTGCATCTTTCATGAGGGTAGTACTCTTCTTTCATCAAAATTTTAAGTCCTCCCATGTAGTTTGATGGCCATCTCTACCCTAACATCTGCATTTGAGTATTACACCAGGACAGGGCAGCTCCATCCAAAGTACCAGTGGCTTACTTCACCCGATTTGCCACCGGGCAATTACACATTTCAAATACTGATTCGAGCTTCTCGAACCATCTCAGAAGACCTACAGCTCCTTCTGCTCCCGTGAATGGGTTAGGTTTGCAGTCCATGAAGGACTTGAAAGTACAAACCCCTTGACCTGCAACAAATTTTAGATCAGGACTTTAGAATTTTCAACAAGTGTTAAGATTTAACAGGTTTGACGGAACGTTACGTCAGGAATGAATTTTGTATTACTTACCAATAGAACAGGCTGCGGGTTTAGGTTGTGGTTGGCTAATGCGTCAGCTACATGCTAACTATAAGCGCGGCCAGTTCAGCTGGTGTTAGGTTTATGGTACCACGACCACACTCCACGTCCACGTCCACGTCCAGACATTCTTAACAATCACAACAAATAAAAAAGGTAAATATACAAGATATCAACTCCATTTAAGTATAAGCAATTAAAAGAACTTAGCACCAATCACAACTTATATTCAAATAATAATTTCTGATAAAATAAATGTAAGTACGTCTACAATCGATTAAACCAAAGATCAAATTCAAAGACATCAGTAGGATGGGAAACAACCCTTCCCATCTAGGTACGATGAAAGTCTGATAAGCAAACAAAAGAATGAATAGGAATTGCAGGACCGGTAAGGGTACTTAAGAGTGCAATTAGCTTCACAAGAAGAGTGATCTTAAATCACTTTACCACTCAAATAGGGAACTGGTAACTTCACTGATGATACAAAGCTACACAAGTAATATTAAAGAGACAGAACTATGAGAACAAGAACAAAGTCACAGAACACAAGGTTAAGTTTTCAAGGAAGTTGTATTTAATTCTCTAGTTCTATTACAATTGTTTGCAAGTATATCAAATTACAAGAACCGGAGACTATTTATACTACAACCTACAACCCTCAATAACAAAAAGACAGTTGGAATTTTGACTAATCTAGACAACAAGATCAATCTACAGTCAAAAGACAGATTGCCTTTTGACTAATGACTATGACATGCCATAGCTCACTGACTTAGTCTATTACAGACAAGTCTACAGGAACAAAGTGGAAGTTACAGTCAAAGACTTTTTTTACTGTTGATAAAGTATGGAAGTTTTACCAACTAATGTTAGCAGGTGAGTCTTCAGAGCAGTAGCAGAAAGTACATCAGCTTATCAAAAAGTAACTCAGAGAAAACATCTTTTCTCTGTCTTTGGAAGAATCTATCTTCACAGCAAAATGGCTTCAGAAGACTTTGTCTTTTGAAGCTTCGGAAGACTTCATCTTTGGCTTCGGAAGAAATGAGTCTTTGGCTTCGAAAGATTTCACACTTGTAATAATTTTATGATAAGTGTGAAACTTATGAAGTAACTTCTTGAACTGTTGGCTTCGGAAGATTTTACACTTAAGACTTATTATGAGTGTAAAACTTCAGAAGCTAATTCATCTTTGTTACTTAGTGCATGCAGTAATACTTGGTTGTTTTGGTATCCTTTGGTTTCAGCCTTAATCTTTAGATTGTGTTTCTTACAAACTCCCCAAGGCTGATGCTACCAAAACAGAGAAGTTCTTCAGATATTGATAGTCCACATGGATCTTCAGTAGACCTTTCTTCATCATTAGATCTAGATCCTTCAGGCTTACATAGAACATTCTCATGTCATAGAGATCATGCAGAGGAAGTTCAAGCATGTCATTTGTGAAGTAGACATGTTGTTTTCCCTGATCTCTTGTGACATACCATCTGTCTGGATTTTAGCATAAGTCCAAGAATTTGTCTTCCAATAGAAAAAGCCTCTACTATGATTGGAGTTTGTTGAGAGACCTCTTCATGCACTTCCTCAGGATGCTCTGACTCATCCTGAGGTTGGAGGTGGATGCCTTTCTTCTTTTTTCTTTGAAGCAGATCTTCTTCTGGCCATCCTTTTTCTCCTCCCTGATTTCTTTTCTCAACGAGTGACTGGTCTTGAGTACCAGTTGGTTCTGTTGTGTCTCTCTCATTTGGGTTCTCCTCTCTCACAGGTTCAGAGGGAGAGAGAGGAGGACCCTGTTGTGGGTCAGAAGATGAAGTTGGCTTCAGCTACACTCCAGGTTCAGGTTGTGTTGTCTCAGTAGGTTCAACCTTCACCTTAACTTCAGGTTGAGCTGGACTTGGTGGAGAATGCAAGTCCACTAGCTCTCCTTCTCTTATCTTCTGCTTGATCACCCTAATATGCTCATCCATTATGGATAGAGCATTGAACCAAGCCTCCTTCCGGAGAACCCATACAGCTTCAAGAAGCTCATCATCCTTTGTCTATCAGCAGACTTCTTTTGGCTTTTGAGGATGATGGCTCTTGACTTTACAGCTTCTCCCTTAATCTCTCTTTGCAGCTTTCCTTTCTCTTTTGGCTTGTTCTTCTAGCTGCTTGTTGTATTCAAGATAAGGGAAGAAGTGTAGGTGCCTGATAGAGACCTGTGGCACTCAGGTAGTTGATCATCTTTAGTCTTTCTTCTTCATTAACTACCTGAGATTGTTCAGTGGCCATAGTCTCTGGCTTAGGACTTTCTTGAGCTGGAGAGAGGATAGGAGCATCTTTGTAGAGTCTTTTCAGCCTCCTTTTTTGTGACTTTGAGGAGCAGTTTTGCATCCTCTGCCCCCCCCCCCTCTCTTTTGACAACTCAGTGTCACCAGTTCATTCAGCTCCTCTAAGGGAGAGAGATGAGTTCATTAATATTGTAGTTTCTGGTTCCCAGGTAGTTTAACCTGGCTGCCCTCAACTCATCTTCTTGAGTGTTTGGCCTGGGGGCAGCCAGGATTGCAGCTTCCATGAACCTTGGGGAACCACTTGAACTCTCTCCCCTCAGCTTCCTCTTCCTCTCTCTCTTCTCCTCCTCCATCTCCTCAGGAGTTAACTTCTTTTTCCTTTGTCAACCACAGGCCTTGGTGACTCAGGGAGGAGAGAGCTTTGGCCTTTATTGCTTGATTCAGCTGTCAAGCTCTGGCCAGAGAGAGGTTGTGAAGCGCCATCACCAGCTGGTGCCTCACTGAGGGTAAAGGGAGAAGGAGATCCTGTCTCAAGGTTCACAGGCTCAACCTCTGGGCCTTCAGTCAAGGATTTCCCTTTGAAGTTAATCTTAGGGTCCACCTCAACTTCCAATTGACCAAAGGCCTCACCTGCTAGCCTCTGTCTATATAATCTTGATCTCCATTTGAATTCTTCTAGCACCTTGTCTTGTATCCGGTCAGCCAATCTGGCAGCTTGTCTGTTGTTGCTAGGGTTGACAAGTGGCAGATCAACCAGATATGTACCCTCATAGAGCCTCAGTGTGAAATGTTAAAATTTCTAATTGACCCTGAGCTCTAGAGATTACAAGAGCTCTCCTGTTGCTATTATACCCCCAACCCATGATTGGATTCTCAGAAGGGCAGACATTGCTCTTGGGATTCCCTCCTCAAACAGATGTTGAAAAAGCAAGTCTAGATCTCTGACTTGAGGAGGTGCTGAGTGTGGACAACTGCAAGAGAGGGTGGTGATTCCTTTATGTCCACACTATGGGAAGAACTCCCAGGTTCTGTGACTATCAGGATTTCCTCCCCCTATTTGGTAGCATCACCCTCTTGCATAGGTGAGTTGGGAGATTGATCCATAACAATCATAGGTTCTTGTGCCTGGTTGAGTTGTCCTCATTGGTCTCTCAGCTAACTAGCCCTTGAGATCGGTGATCTCAAGTTGCTGGTCATTGACCCTTTTCAACAAGAAAGTCACTTGAGACTCCAAGTGACTTATCTTTGAACCAAGTAAGTGCATGTATTTTTCAGTAGGTGCACTCTTTGTTTCAAACTCCCCTCATCTTCAGATGAAGAATCATTGGGGGATGAGAGAATTGGACCTAAGTCTTCTTCCTCACCACCAGCATGTGGTTCTTGGCTGCTGGATTTCCCTTGCCGCATGACAACTTCCAGAGAAGTGTCAATAGGCTGGGTTGCCATGGTTGAGGTCCTAGTTATGTAATCACTTGCAAAAGAAGAGCCTCTTCCATATGGGTCTCCTAAACAAGTTCAGGAAGATCCACCTTAGTAGGGGGTTGCTGATGTGGGCTAGAAGTGGGAGAAGCAGGAGTACTCATCTCTCCTAGAGTATGGAAGAGAGGAGAGATTCATGGTACTCACTGAAGCCCAAATCTTCATCAGAGTAAAGTCAAGGCTGGAGATGGGTCGGTTAAGGTCTAGAGGTTAGGAATGGTAGCTTTCCCCAGAAGGTTGATCACTTGAGTGTTGAGACTCAGAGTGATGGCTTAAGGCTGTTTGTGGGGTTGTGAGCTCATCAGGCTGAGCATGAGGAACCTCAGCACTGATCATTTCAAGGATGGGAGTGGTCTGCTCCTCAGGGGAAGTGGAGCTCGAGATTCCACTTCCTCCTGTATGGGTTGTGATATATGTGCCTGCACATGCTCAGTAGCAAGTGCAGGGGTTGTTTACGCTTTCTAGTGTAGGTGATGGTGATGGTAGGCTGTGTTTAAGGTGGTTGAGAGGTGGAGGGTGTGGGATCAACACTAGCTGGTGCTGCTAGGTTGTCACCCTGAGCAATGAGCTCAAACATTTTTGGGACAAGGGCTGTTTCTACCCCTGAGAAGCCAACAGTTGGCTTCTTCAAGATTTTGAAAATTCCGGTTCATTTGTCCCAATTTAAGAATATTACCTGTCCCCCTCAACTGTGAGCCCAATTCATATTTGAGAATGTGTTGAACATACCTGGGGAACATGTAATACTCTAAGGATTCCAAGTTAGCAAGCAAATTTGTGTAAACAAATTGAGAGTACCTAAACTTGACTCCCTGTACCATCCTATGGACTATGAAGAAGAGGTCTTCTGGAACTTGATTCCATCCCCTATGTTTGTTAGATAAACTGTGTATGATGACATGGAGGAGGTATTTCCACTGGGATGAGACCTTCCCCTTCCTGAAGGTTTTGACTGTGAAGTCACCTTCATAGCCCATCTGCTGGAAGGAATGGTTGACAGCATCTTTGGGAAGGACAGTTCACCTGCTTCATCATCCAGCTGCAAATGAGTGTTTATGATGGCCGAAGTGATGAAAACAGTCCTCCCCTGCACTGTAGCAGCCAGTGCCCTCTCCCCATCCATGGTGACCTCTTGACAGGTCCGCCAGAATTCAAGCAACTGATCCTCATAGAGAGGAGGATCGATTGTAAGGGAGGTGAGGTAGTGAGATGAAGAAAGGTACCTACACACGTCGGAGAAACTTGGATCCTTCTCAGAGTGCAACAGGGCAACTTGATTGTGTTGCCTGTGTAGGTGCATGGAGAAGTTTAGGTCGTTTCGATGATCGATGTTGCCCATTTAGGTGAAGCTTATCAGTGAAGAAAGGAAGAAGAAGGTGAATTTTGGGAGAATTTAGGTTAAAGATTTGTGAGAGTAGAGAGATGAAGTGGAACATTGAGAAGATATATGCAGTGGATTTGAGTCAAAGTTAAGACAAAAGATAAACTTTGAAATCCGCAAGTGGGTCCCACTTCTGAAAAAGTGCCCAAAGAGTTAGTTTCTTGGAAGTTGCAAATCTTCCGAAGGTATTTTTGCTTCGGAAGCTTTTCAGCAAAGCTTCCGAAGGCAATTTTGCTTCTAAAGATATTTCAAAGAGTTGTGAAAATTTGGCTTCGGAAGAAATATACTTAAAGAAATTTCTTCCGACGTATATTTTGCTTCGGAAGAACTAAGTCTGAGAAATTGTTATCCTTGGATAATAAATCTTCCGAGACTTAATTGCGTTCGGAAGACATTTGTTCTTTGAATGCATTTAAGTACTTATAAGCATATTTAAGCTTCGGAAGATATTCCAAGAATTTCTTCCGAAGGTAAACTCTGATAAGTAGTTAAATGATTTAAAGACATAATTTCTTCCGAAGGTAATTTGAGTTCTGCCGAGACAAAATAATAATTTTCACAAATCTAAGGAATATCATTTGAAATTTTAATTTACTTCCAAAGAGAACTGGGCTTATAAGGGTGATCTAATAGACAACTTAGGACATACAATTTTAAGAAATAAGGTTGATTAAGTGTTTAAAGAAAATCTATTCAAAGTTAATCATCCCAATAACTAATATAAGATATTTAAATCTCTGTTCATCAAAGACTTTGGTGAACAGATCAGCATATTGTTCATTTTTGTTAACTTTGATTAGATTGATTAATCCTTTTTCAAAATTATCTCTAATCAGATGATACCTGATATTGATGTGCTTGGTCCTTGAGTGCTGCACAGGATTCTCTATAATAGAGATGGCACTGTTGTTGTCTATATGGATAGGAGTCTCCTTGAAATTAAACCCATAGTCTAGCATCTGATTCTGAATCCACAACACTTAAGCACAGCAGCTTGCAGCAGCAATGTATTCAGCTTCAGCAGTTGATGCAGACACACAGGATTGCTTCTTGCATTGCCAGAGACTATCCTTCCACCAAGGAATTGACATCCCCCAGATGTAGACTTTGCAGTCATGTTGCAGCCACCATAATCACTATCTGTATAAGCATACAGATTAAAGTCTGAATTCTTTGGATACCAAAGGCCAAGTTTAGGGCACCTTTGAGGTATCTGAGAATTCTTTTGATAGTAACTAGGTGTGACATCTTGGGGTTGGCTTGATATCTTGCACATATACATGTGGCAAACATGATATCAGGCCGGCTAGCAGTAAGGTACATAAGAGACCCAATCATAGCCCTGTAGAGATGTTCATCAACACACTCCCCTCAAGATCAGGACCAAGGGAGTGGTTTCTGGCTATGGGTGTCTTTGCAACCTTACAATCAGTCATCTTGAATCTTGTAAGTATGTTTGTACATTTTTGACTGACTAATGAAGATGCCATTTTCAACCTGCTTCACTTGAATTCCTAGAAAGAAGTTGAGTTCCCCCATGGCACTCATTTCAAATCTATTCTTCATCAGCATTTCAAAGTCTTTACAGAGCTTTGAATTAGTTGAACCAAAGATAATGTCATCTACATATATCTGAACTAGCATTATGTCATTTCCTGTTTCTTTGATGAAGAGAGTCCCATCAATAGTACCTCTTTTGTATCCATGTTGACAAAGATACTTTGATAGTGTCTCATACCACTTTCTTGGAGCTTGATGCAGTCCATATAGAGCTTTATCAAGCTTGCAGACATAATCAGGATGATCTGGGTCTGCAAAGCCAGGTGGTTGTTTGACATAAACTTCTTCATCTATCACCCCATAAAGGAAGGCACACTTTACATCAAGCTATAGACCTTGAAATCCTTGGATGCAGCATAAGCCAGGAATATTCTTACAGCTTCAAGTCTTGCTACAGGAGCAAAGACATCTTGTAATCAATTCCTTCTTCTTGTGTGTATCCCTGGACAACCAGTCTAGCCTTGTTCTTGATGACAATTCCTCTATCATCCCTCTTGTTCCTAAAACCCCATTTGGTTCCTATGACAGTCTTCCCTTGAGGAAGAGGACATAGGTTCCAACCTTCTGTCTTCTGATTTGAAGTAGCTCTTCTTGCATAGCTTCAACCCAGCTTCCATCCTTCAGAGCCTCATCAACTTTCTTTGGCTCAATCTGGGACAAAAAACAAGAGTGCAGACAAACATTTTGATCATAGGTTTGTCCTCTTGTTCTCACCCCAGTATCAACATTTCCAATGATGTTTGTGGTGGGGTGTGACTTGTGGATCCTTAGTTGAGGGATCACAGCAAGTTGGTTGACAGATCTAGATTGGAGAAATTTAGATCTGGCAATGGAGTGTCACCCACCACATCAGCACATTTATCAAGTGAGACTAGGTGTGACATCATTTATGTTGTCCTCTATGGAGTGGTTATCAGCATCAAGAAATTCTTGATCACTGTCACCACCTCCATTTCCTCCTGCATTTGAAGTTCCTTCTCCTGAGTTTTGAACCTCTGAGCTGGAATTTGAAGGTACCTCAGATGTATCAGCTGAATTTGTCAGTTTGTGCTGATAGGATCTTCATTTGCAGGTTAGTCACCAAAGAGCTGAAGTCATAATCTTGCTTGGTCTTCTCAGCTCAAATCTTGGGTCAGGATCTCCTGTTGATATTATCTTTGTAGATCCTGAAACATTCTCACAAGACTTGTTAAACAGTTGGTAACTAAGTCAAGATCAAATAGCCAATCTGGACCAGAACCTTTCACACTTGGTGTGTGCTCATTGAAGGTCACATTGGCTGACTCCTCACTACTCTAGTTCTGAGATTGTATACTCTATAAGCCTTAGCTTGGGAAGAGTATCCAATAAAGTGTCCATCATCTGACTTCTCATCAAATTTGGCTACTTGATCTTTGGTATTCAAGATGGTGCAAGGACATCCAAATGACCTGAGGAAACCAATAAATGGTCTCCTTTTGTGCCACAGCTCATAAGGAGTCTTACCATGAGTCTTAACCACTAAAACTCTGTTCTGCACATAGCAGGCTGTGTTAACAGCCTCTGCCCAGAAGGTGATGGCAGTTTAGAGTCAGACAGCATGGTTCTTGCAGCTTCAATAAGTGTCCTTTTTCCTCTCAGCAACACCATTTTGCTGAGGAGTCCTGGGAGCACTATATTGTCTTGTAATACCCTTTTCATCACAAAATGTATCAAGGATTTGGTTCTTAAATTTTGTTCCTTGATCACATCTTATGGTTTTGACCTTGTGATCAGATTGATTCTCAATTTTCAGAATGAAATTCTTCAAGATCTCAGGGGTCTCATCCTTAGTTCTAAGGAAAAAGACCCAAGTGAATCTTATGAAATCATCTGTGATCACTAAGCAGTAAGATCCTTCCTAAACTCATTACACTGGTGGGCCAAACAGTCCATATAATAGGTGTAGGGGAGTAGTGATGGAGTTCATTTCCTTTGGTTGTGAGACACTTTGTTTGCTTCCCTTTCAGGCATGCAACACAGTGGTCATCACTTGTAAACTCTTTCTTTGGCATTCCAGTTACCAAATCATTCTTAATCAATTTATTTTTTCTTAAAGTTTACATGGCACATTCTTTTATGCCAAAGGAATGACTCATCACTATTTGCTTTAGATAGAAAGCAAGAAACTCTCTGAGGAGATGTTTTCTGCAAGTCCATCTTGTACATGTTCCCTTTCCTAGGGGCTCTGAGCAGGATATGCTCTTGAGAATGACCACCCGGGCTTGAGAACAATGCACTCATGCTCAGTAAAGAGCATGTTATGTGTTCTGATCACAAAATTGGGATACACTCAGTAGATTGTATCCAAGCTCCTTAACAAATTTACCTTCTCAATGTGAGCTTACCATTTATGACCATAGCCCCTTCCAGTGATGTAACCACCCGCATCTCCTCCAAAAGCAACTGGTCCTCCATCAATTTTCTCAAAATTGTGAAGCAAAGAACCATTGCCAGTCATGTGCCTGGAACAGCCATTATCAATGATCCACACATTTTCCTTGGTCCTTAGCTGTTCCTACTAAAGAAGTGGTTATTACACTTGGAAACCCAAGCCTCATTGGTCTTGGGCTTATTAAATAAGTTGAAGACAATGCAACAGTAAGAGATCCTATATTCAAGCTTTGAGGATCATTTGCTGTTGTTGATGAAGAACTTTTAGTCACATGGTCTTCCTTCATCTTTCACACCACCTTTGGAAGATTGGGCCTGACCTTCAAGGCTTCGGAAGTTTTGACAACTTCGGAAGTCTTGGAGACTAGACCTTCAGAAGATCTAGCTTTCACTACTGCAAGCTTCAGTACTTCGGAAGCATTCCTTTCTTTAGAGACCAACTTTTCTTCTGAAGGCAATTTTTCACTTGTCTTCTTCTTCATTTTGGAGCTTCCGAAGGAAACAGATTTTCCTTCCAAAGCAATTGTTCCTTCTTCTTCTCAGAAATGTTCTTCTTGGTCATGTGGATGGTACTTTTGGGATTGTACTTGCAATCCTTAGCCATATGAGAAGTACTACCACACATGACACAGTTGAGTTCCTTCTTTCTAAGAGTCTTCTTTTGAGTAAGACTGAGTTTGATCACTTTCCTTCTCCACTTTCATCTTTGCAGATGAAGCAACAAGCTTCTTAGGGAGAGACTTGCTCTTGGAGCTGGATGGTTCAGGCTGTGTAGCAGTGGTACATAGCTGGTCAGTCTTCTCTCTTCTTGCTGGAATGATTTGGAACTAACTAGAACTCCTGGTACTAGAGTTCATAGTTGAGTTTTCAGTCTTTACCACTTCAAAACTGCAGAAATAAACACTTGTTTCTGCTTTAAGTCAAAAGTGGCCTTGATTTCTTGAGCCTTCTTTGATCTTTTCTTCGCTCTTCTAATCAAGTTTTTTCTCTTTGACGTGGTCATTCTAGCCTCTTTCCTCTCCTCAGGAGAATAGTGTCCCTTCTTAGGATGACCTTCTTCATTCTTCTCTGAGTCTCCTCCACTATCTTCTCTTCATCCTCTTTAACAATGGGGTCTATGAGGGGAAGCTCATCTTTACAAGTTCCACACCTTGGAGATCTTACAGACAATAGAGTGTGTGGAGGAGCTATCTCAGTAGATCCAGTCCCTTCTTATTCTGATAACAAACTTTGCATGTAGGGATGAGGATTATGTTCTTGAAGGTCTCTTCTTCAAGAACACAATTTTCTTCCCTGGTTTGGCTAATCACAAGCTCAGCCTGGCATTCAGTTAACTTTATGATGAGATCTTTGATTGAGTCCTGTAGTTTGTATGCTCATGCTTAGAGTTGAAATGGTTTTCTCTAGATCTTCTATCTTAAGTTTATAATCATTTTCAGCTCTTTTAAAGTCAGCTTTTAAGTATTTAAGGACTCAAGATCAGATCTCATCCCTAAGGTATTGGACCTGTATCTATTAACTTTAGCATTGCCTTCAGGAGTAAAAAGATGTTCCAATACCTTGGCTTCATCATGACTGCCATTAGTGCTTGGTTTGGAGAAGCATCCTCAACCTGAAAAGCTCCAGTCAAAGCCTCCTTCTTCCAAAAGCAACTGCAGCTTGCCTTCTTGGCTTCTCATTCTGGTAAGCTCCCTCAGTGTAATTGGCCTGGATTGTGCTTGGCCACCATTTGGCTTTGGTGCCTTACACTCCCTGGAAAAGTGTCCCATTTGGTTATAGTTTAACAGTTTACCTTGCTTTTGTCCAGCCTAAACTTTCCACTGCTGCATTGCTGGGAAACCTTCTCCTAGTCCTCTTGTAGAGCTTCTGGGCTCTATGAGTGAGTAGAGCCATCTGTTGGACTATTCCATATATTCCAGATCATCTGGATGGATAAAGTCTAGGTCTTCAAAGGTGAAGAGAAAGTTGCCTGAACTTTCATCAGAAAACATAAAAGCTTGTGAAGAGCTTGTCTCCTGGAATGGGCTTCCAGGGATGTACCTTCCTTTGGTGTCTCTGAAAGGTGATGAAAGGACCCTTTTATGATTTGTCAGGGTAGCAGATGAGATGGTGCTGTGGTTCTCTGCAATCCCTTTCAACCATATGGAGGGCTGAACTCTGAGAAGTGTTAGAGTTACCAGATGAATTTTGGATGTTCATCCATCTGGTATCCACTGAGTATTTCATATAACTCAGTGAGTGTAAGAGTCTTGAGGTTTTCAGTCCTCTTAATAACCACAGGCTGCTCCTTGGGTTCCTCCTCCGGATCTTCTTCAGGTGCCTCATCGAGTTCTTCTTTCGGGTCTTCCGTTCTTCAGGTTTTGACACTGCATTCAGTGATTTGACTTGTCATCCATCAGTTCAGCAACGTGCTTACGCTCGACGTGCAGAGTGGCTGCCAGAGCAGCTATGGCCTGCTTAGGCGGACAAGTAAGGGAGGTAGAACAGGGGCCTAAGGGCTTCTGTAAGGAGAGTACCTAGTCCGGGGTCGACGTTCAGGAAGAAGAGGTACACTCTTCTCCCAAATCCACCGAGTTATGTACTGTGGATAATGCTCCCACTTGTGGATCGGAGGGTAACGAGGCAAAGCGAAAGGCTATTCGCAATCAAACTCATCAGCGTCATCAGGGCGTATAGGCCACTTATCCGGTTCCCCGAGGATGAAGGCGGGGAATCAGGACGAAAGGCTTTTTTCCCAACGAAGAAGAGGGTGCAGAAGAAGAAGTCATCCTTGTACTCAACCGCTCATAGGAATGAGCAAAAGCAAGCAATCCAGCAAAGCAAAGCAAACAAGGTCAGCAAGCAAACTAAATGTGTCTATATGCGTGTACCTAAGGCATCAGACTATAGCTAAATGCCATGCAAATGAATTTTAGTTCGCTATAATCGTTGATTTTTATACCAATCTGTCACACACCTTAATTTCCATAAATGGGGTTTTACCATTAGGCACGTGACATACCAGGATCTCAGCCGTTATTACACACCCAATGACACAATAATTACAAAACATAGTTATGCAATATTAATAGAAAAATCCCAAAACATAGTTATAATGATTCATGAAAACATTTGCGGAAGCGTAATAATTCATAACTCAAATGGCGCAAAACACACGCGCAACTCAAGTAAATATTATTTGTAAAAACGTTGTTTGATCATCTAAACCAATCAGTGATGTATGAAATATGAGATTCTCCTAGCCGTGCATACCTATGAACCTAAAAGAAACATGCTAAAGTTTCAACACAGGATTAGTGAGTTCACAGGTTTTGATAAACAGTAACATAATAAAAGGCAGATACAGTAAACAAAGTAATATCAGTAGATAGTTAGTCTACATAACAAGTTATATAGTGTATGAAGTTCGCAACCAAGCTGACGATGTAAATGTATGCCTCGGCTATGGCTACCAGACCACAGCAACATAAATTAAACACCCTTTTGACGTGCAGTCGTGCTAAGGCGACTACCTGAGTGGGGTTTGTCAAACACAGTTGATCTACTTAGAATTAACTTACTAAAGTACATAAATTAACGTTCGAAAGAGAGGACTTGAATTGATACAACACTAGTAAACATGTGATATATAGTAGTACTGATCAAACGAAGAACATTTTCGAAAGAACATGTTTCTCTCTCCCCCAAAGAGATTATAAGAATGTGAGGTCGTAAACTCATCTTGAATGCACAGCAGCACGTAAATACAAGCACAAATGATTAGGGTTCCGATTAACCTGAATTACATTAATATAGTTAACAATTATTAAATATTAACACAAGACTTGCACAGTTATGTGTTTCATGACTCGATTAATCGATGCAGGTCACACAAACCATTATATATATACACCCCATCCGCATGCAAAACAATCACACACCAAAACCACCAAATGTATAAACTCAATATTTCTGTTTATACTGGTATAAAGATACTCTTCATCCATTTTAGTTATATACTTTAAGTATTAAAACTCATATTTTTGATAATACATAACACACACGTCTTAGCACATAACTATTATTTATATAAGAATCCATACACTCATAACGTAAATACTACCCATAACGCACACCCATATTTATATATATATATATATATATCCCCTATAATACATACTAGAATATAATACATGCACTTTACTTATAAATAATAATATATACTACACCCACTCATGATTGTAATATGATCTTTGCACACACATGAAACAAATCGACACACCATACTCCCACGACCGCCCCCGGAACCCACACAAACCTCACAAATGACACCACACCATTACCGAACACCACCCCACCGCACAGATTCAACAATATATATACACATCACAGGAAAACATATATATACATCGCCCCATCGCAGAACACATACACAAAGGAACCATGCGAACGTGGTTGCTCTAACACCATCCAACAACCTACAACCACACACACACGCAGCACACGACACACGCAGAATACACGCATGCAGCATACCACACACGCAGAAACATACACACAGCACCACGCATGCAGAAAAACACACACAAGCAAAAACCCACGAGAAAAACTACAAGAATCATGTGCACCTCGATACATCACAGCACACACATGTTATGAAAACACACATATGTACATCAGACACACACCATATATATCAAAGAAAGCAACACACATACAACGGCATTCACAACAAGGACAAAATTAGCACCCACAACGCCCACCGAACCATATCGAAACTCTATCTCGCACCGTGATGGAACTGCAACGCACCGCAACAAATAGCGAAACGAAGAAATGTAACGTACTATAACGGTCCCGCCGGAGGCAACGCGATCGCAGTGGAGGAGGTGTCGCCGGAGAGGAAGAGGGAGGGCTGCCTTGAATGATTGATACCCTCGTGGAATCGTCGACGGCAGAAAGTCCGAATGGTGCTAGGGTTGCAAAGGAAGAAAGAAACGTACGGGTCAATAATGTGAAACCAAGTTTAAGGAAATTGCTCTTAGGTCACTTAGGTTTTTACTTATTTGCATTTTGAGGTTTTAATTAGCTTTGGTTAACTTAAGGTTAAGTATTATTAATTAAGTGAAATTATTAAATTTAAAGTAGCGAGGAGAGGTTTGATAACGAAAACAATATTAACCTGAAATTACGGGGTGTCACAAAAGCCCATATGAATTTTGCTCTTCGCCGTGTTTTACATGTTAATGTGTTTTCTAAAACTATTGTATTTTTTTAAAACGATGAATGCAAAAAATTAAAATATTAAAATAACAATATTGTCTAATTCTAATATAAAAACACAATGATACAATACAATTAATGTTAATACACTAAAAACAATAACAAAATAATAAAATTAAGAACGTTCAAGACAATGATAAATATCTCATGTGTTTTTTTTTCTGCTATTAAATTAATTTTTAAAACAATAATAGTTAATATTTAGCACTTTGAGTTTCGAAAAACACATTGGTAATATAACTTTGTATACTTTAATTTATAAAACACAATGATAAACTGATATCAAATTAATATAACTATAATAAATAAATATAAAAATAATATGAAATGATCCAAACCATAAATAGAATGCTAAATACATATAACTAATAATGAAATATATTCGACAAAATAATCTGATATATGACATAATGACCTGATGCATTTCACACAATGATCAAAATACTAATCCAGAACAGGGATCAAATGTTAATATTTATTTATTGCGATAATTGTAACATCGCAACCACCATACCGGATATTGTTTCGCTTTGGCAGTAACACACCCTCAAGCGCCCACCCCTCATGGTTTTAAAATGTGTCTGATAGGAAAGGTATCATCTCCATATAAGTAAGTTTTTGTTCCCGTTTACAACCGATATGGGATGTTACATCCCCCCACCACTTGGGAGACCAACATTCTCGATGGCACAACGGCCCAGTCCTGTCTCTGATACATTGTCATGGCCCAACCGTGTCAAATTCATCATCTTTCGCAGCGGCACACACTTAGGCCACCCACCCCTCATCGTTTTAAACACGCGTTGATAGGAAAGGTATCTAACTCTATATAAGAAAGCTTTTTTCCCCTTCCGAATCGATACGGGAGTTACAATAACCCATTAACCAAACTAGTGGTCCATAGTAGGCAACGTCGCCATTTTAAGTTAGAGTTACAGTGGTAAAACTAGTTGTCCACAATGACGTTGAAAGTTTTTTTTAATTTATCAAGACTATACTAAAATTAAAGTTACTAAACAATCTATTTAATGGTAAAATTATATAAAAAATTATTATATAGAATATTTAGAAGGTTCTAAAAAAGAGAAAAGTTCAATAAAAGGCACCTAAACCAAAAAGAAAGTTGTAAAAGTAATCTCAACTTTCAATCTGCTTAATTAATGGTTGATATCAAATTTGTAAGGATCGGTTCATACAATAAGATTGATCTCCTGAAAAAATGGGGAATGTTAACTTCACGGACACGATTGAAAGTAAGATGAAGAACACAAATGTAAATACCTTCTTGATTATATTGCTCTCTGACTTGTAAAGTTACAATGAAAATGAAATCAGGAAAAATGCAAAAGCTCACTTAATTTCATTACAACGATCTATTTATACTAAACTCTAAAGTTCTCGTGTGACTAACGGGTTCTCGCGCGACTTCAATGTTTTTACGCGAGAAGCAAGTTATCACGCGGCAACTTATAACTTTTCGCACGACGTGATCTTCTTCATCTTGATTTGATTTCCCGAGCCTCTAGGTTCAACCCTAAAATCTCCCCTAGGCTCATAAATCAATGCGTTAGAAGTCCAATCATCCACTTTGTAACTGCCTCCATATGCATACATCTTGTTGTTCAGGGCCTTCATGATCATCCAACCAAACGTGTGCTTCTATGAAATGTACAGATTCCTCAGCTACAATTGGACAACCTGCAACCTCATCAAATCGTCTTTTCCAAATTTGAGCAAACCATAGAGTTGATGATACGGTAATCTTTATCCACACAATGAATTAATGCGTGCCTCGTCTACTTCTCACAACTCCACGATATTAGCTTGGACAAGTTGTTAACTGGAACAGGAGCATGTATAGGATCTTCCTTGCATATCTTGGATGCTTGAAGACTCGTATCTTCATTGTTTGTTCGTATTAGAATCTATTCGTGTCTCATCTTCAGTGACTTTGGATTTGACAGTTTAAAGTCTTTGAAGTTGGTCTTGCTTTGCTTCCAAATCATATTCCTAATCGACTTTGCCTTCCTGTAGTTATGAGGGTTAATGAACGGAACACGACCCATTGCATATAAATCTGACACTCTGAGTGTGGTGAAAAATCGTGTTCGTCCTGATAGTACTCTATAGCTCCACCCTTTCTCTTAATCACATACATCTTCATCTCCGTATCGTAAGCCCAGCTAAGTATTGGTTCTGAGTTTCTTACCTTGTAAAAGGTTTGGAATGTCTCAGTGTGTGAATGAAGCTGTGGTGGAGGCGCAGCAGCAATAGTAAGATTACAGACCTGATGCACTGCACTTTGTCCTGTTACGTTAGCAGTCTTGTCAATCGTTTCTTGAGTGTTCGTCTCCCTAACAATCTCCCCTTCTTTAACCAAGATATTTAAGAATAAGTCCTTAAGACTATTCCCAAATATGTCTGTGTAATCTATTCCTTCATACAAATCATTAAAAACATTAAGATCTTCTTCTGTCTCCTCAGCAATGATCTTTTTGCTGGAATGTATAGAATTCTCTGTCATAGCTTCTTCTACAAATAGGTCTAATGGTGTATACTTAGTGGTATCATAAGGACTTGATCTGGAGACATTGTCAGTACTCGATGATCCAGATACACCAGCTGCAGAGCCTATATCTCGTCCTTGATCATCATCGTCATCTTCTTATCATCTCCTTATCATCATCACCCTCATAACCATCATCACATCATCACCATCATCATCTTCATCATCATCAACCTTTTCTTCATCACTAAAATCATAATCCACCAAATCCAAATCATCATCATCATACCATGCTCAGGAATTGGTAATCATGTTCAGGCTCCACAATGCCTCTCCAGTAAAAACCATAGGTTGATCCTCAGTAGCCATAGTATGATCAGTGATAAGTGGCTCTTGATCAACATCAGCAGTCTCTGTTGTCCTTTTCTGTAACATCAAGATCAACATCATGCTCTGTAGTATCAGTAGGATCTTGAGCAGCTTCGAGTCACCAGATGTTGTCCACTGGATTCCAACTTTCGTGGTTCTTTGTTGTGTAGAGAAAAGGCACACGAGAAGTGAGATCTCTTAAGTTCATCCAGAATCTAAACATAACAAAATATGAAATTTTGTTGATGTTCAAGATTCTTTTCCTTTCATCCTTTTCAAATAACTGTCTCTGCATATAATCAATGGTTTGTGTCTTCTCTAACATCTCCATCTCTAACGTACTGATTCTCTGCTCTAGTTTAACTTATGTAGGTAAACTAGCAGAAGCACTAGTACCCTTGTGTTTGCATAGGAGGGTGTGTTAAGAAAATCTTCCATGCCTACTGTCTCCTCAAACCCTTGATCTCTTGGTGGAGTACTCAAACACACCTTAGTGGCAGGCATAGTAGATGATGTCTCTAATGTGTAGCCTCGCTAACTATGGCAGGAGTCTCCAAGATAGGTACTTCTTCTTCAATTAACACAGTGGTCACTGGGGTCAGATGCTTCTCAAAACACCTCGTCCTCTACCAATACCAAGTGGACTTTCACCAGCTCCTCTTGCTATTCTCCTCCTTTACCCTGAGTAGTTGGTACATCTTCAGGAACAAAATCTACATCATGTTCCTTAGCAGTGCATTTGGCTGGCGTTTCTTGCACTCTAGGACATTCCTAAAGGACATATGGCACATTTC